>CM048659.1:14166139-14766139 GCA_026401315.1 Dysphania ambrosioides
AGATAATTTCAAGTTAATTGAAATCATTGATTGGTTTTAAATGACCTTGTAATTTGAAATTATGTAATTGACTTCTTGGTGCTGATTTTTATTTTTATTTTTGTAACTTAATTACATGAGATTTCCTTGCAGGTTGGGGCAGATATTGTTAAGAGAGCACTTAGCTATCCCTTGAAGTTAATTGCCAAAAATGCTGGTGTAAATGGAAGTGTAGTTAGTGAAAAGGTAAAACATTAATGTTAGTCTTCTGCCAGTTTTTTGAGAAATCTCCATCAAAGAGTAATTATATGGGAAATTAACTAATTTGAAAATTTGAGATGCTGTGTTGGGTCATTGGCAACAGCCTGAAATTACTTCATGGGGTTTAACTAAAATTTCAGAATCTGTTTCTGAGATTAATTTTCTTTCCCCCAACTTTATTGTACATTAAAGGGAGGAACAATGTCGTCTCTTGAACAGCTATGTTAGAACTTCAATATTGTGAAACACATGTTACGTGAGCTAGAAATGTAAATGTAAAGGTAAAATAGTGCTAGGAATGTTGCGTACGTAGTCTCTGATGTCGTGTTTTTTCCTGCTTTTGAGCTGTTGCTCTCTGTCTTTGTACACCTCCTGTCTAAACACCCACATCCCCCTTCTATTAAATTACTATTTTTATATCACGGTTTGAAATATGAAGCAAAGAATTTATACTCAAGGTTCAGGGCTTGGACTATCTGAACAGGCTTTTTAAGGGATAAGTTTGGCTTATTGTTCATCTCAAGGATTTATCAGCATCTCTTTCTCTGCTTTTAGGTCCTGTCAAGTGACAACCCAAGATATGGATATAATGCTGCTTCCGGAAAATATGAAGACTTGATGGCTGCAGGAATCATCGATCCAACTAAGGTAATTTGGTTATATCTTGTCAATGTGGTTCATGTGTTATATGTTTATTACTTTCTGATAAAAGCTCAATTTGATCCCGTGCTTTGGTTGACAATCTAGAGTAGTGTTCCATTTTTACGACAAATAATTTTTTTAAAAATATTCATTTTAACTTAAATATATTGGTTAAATATCCAATCCTACCACATTTTAATGGATTGTGGATATAGGACAGGAAAGAAAACTATCGTATAGGGTATTTCTCTTTTATTGTGAAATTATGTTGAACACTTAATGTGAGGGTTAGTTTAATGTGTGAAATTTTTTGTGAGAGTTGTGAGAGATGTCGGATATGTGATTTGAAAGTGCAATCCAGGGTAAGACGTTCCATGGTGACTGTAGAGAATTTGTTGGGCGAATTGTTATTAAATACGGTTTTAGGTTACTTACCTTTTTTCTTTTCTAAACCAGGTTGTGAGATGCTGCCTAGAGCATGCATCTTCAGTGGCAAAAACATTTTTGATGTCAGATTGTGTAGTTGTTGAGATCAAAGAACCTGAGCCTGCAGTGCCTGGCAATCCAATGGATAACTCTGGTAAGTATTTTGGTAGCTGTTGTGTTGAAAATTTGACTAGTTTGCAAAGAACGTGTATTCTAATTAAGTGATTTCTGTTGCAGGATATGGTTACTAGATACAGCTGAGTAGTTTGATGGAAAGAAATAAAGTTCGATGGAGCTAGGGTTTTAGTTTGTAAATCAATTGATTATTTAGAGACAGATCACGCGGTATGATGGCGAGTTTTTTTGGCAAAGAATTGGTTTATTGAACTTGCAATTTAGTTGTGAACTTGCGGGAACTTAAAGATACAGCGAGTGAATTAAATGTTTTTGCTCGAACATTCGCTTACAAGCGTCTTGAGTCTGAAAGAAATTAGCTATCTTGTTACCTCTTCAGCTTTGATTCTGAATTTTTGCTACATCGTTTATTTGTGTCATTGTTAAGCTAGTGTTACACTGATGTTGATATCCATCCTTCTTTTTTTAATTGACGGCCAAAAGCGTTCAAATTTATTGTTAAGCTAATGTTACACTACCATTATAGTTTTCTGTCCTAAAGTGCCATGTTCATAGCAATTGCTCAAAAATGTGATATCAGAAAGGGTAAAACGCAATGTTAATGTGATTAGTTGGAGAAAACTAGCAAGTGTCAAGTGTCAATATGCATTGCTCAGTTGCTCATCACATCAATTGGAAATTTTATCTTTATCTTGCCTCTTTAACTTGTTGGAACAGAAGGCTCTTACGAACTCTTTCAATAATATGCACAAGTAGGGACGTCAAAATCTGACCCGACTTGTGAAATTGTGTGAAATTGACTTGCAATCCGTAACCTAACCCAATTTTGAAGTCAACATGTAATCGATTAGACTCGATATACCAAGACTCGATATACCAAGACTCGAATCCGATCTGCGCCCGATCCGAATAAGACTTGACTCGTTAATGATTTGATCCCAAAGTAACCTGATTCGTTAATGACCCAACCCTATACAACACGATGATGATAACCCAAAACCGATTTGACTCAACAAGTAACTGTTACGACCTAACTTATAACGACCTGTGACCTGATTTTACCAACATGCTAACAACCTAATTATGAAAGACCTGTTTTTACCTGATTTGAGATAACCTTATACCTTTATATTAATTTTAAAATGTTTATTTTATGAAACTAAACTCAGAATGTTTAACATACTTCCTAATTTTCAAGTCTATCCTATACTAGGGAGTACATAGAAGAAGGTGCTCCCAAGGGTAAAATGAGCAATATTAAGAAAAAAATGAGCAATTTTGAGAGGAAATGAACAATGTAAAAAGAAAACGAGAAATTTTAGAGAAAATTAACAATTGAGAGTCAAATGAACAGTTTTAGAGGAATGAACATTTATAAATTCAAATGAACACTATGAGTCACTAGTAGAAAAAGGTCTATTTGCTGCGGTTATTTAACCTTATTTGCTGCGGTTATTATACCGAAGCACATATGGGCGAAGCACATATAAAACCAACAAATGCTGCGGTTTTTTTGACGCAGCACTTATAATATTATTTGCTGCGGTTATTTTAAAAAACCGCAGCATTAATTACCATTATTTGCTGCGGTTTTTAGAAATAACCGCAGCAAATAAATAGATGAATCTTAGAAAACTGACCCATAAGTGCTGCGGTTATTACTAAAAACCGCAGCAAATAATGGTAATTAATGCTGCGGTTTTTAGTAATAACCGCAGCACTTATGGGTCAGTCCCCCTATTTAATGCTGCGGTTATTTCTAAAAACCGCAGCAAATAATACTTATTTGCTGCGGTTTTTAGTAATAACCGCAGCACTTATGGGTCAGTTTTCTAAGATTCATCTATTTATTTGCTGCGGTTATTTCTAAAAACCGCAGCAAATAATACATGTTTTTTCAATTCTTCTTTACTCTCAAGTATATAGGAGCTGATGATTGACAATATATATTAATTGCTGCAATGTGTGTCTTAAGGCCAATGCTACAGTTTTTATTTATTTTGTGTTTATGCCAATATGCCAATGAGTCAATTAACCCAATGTGTTTTAATATATAGTACATACAAAAAGAATTATATATATACAAAAGAATGTTTAATCTAATGAATACAAGGAATTCCTACTACCTCCTACCTTAAGCTAGCTCTACCTACACATATTGTCCGGCCCCAATGAAGTATTCCGCCCATAATTCCTTAATCTCCATCAGCTCTTGAGGTGAGTATGGCGTTGTTGTTTGAATCGCCTGAAAGGGTAATAAATGATAGGTTTAGTTATCTACAAAACAGGAGACATAATTTCAAGCGTAAATTTCAGCAGAGTTTCCTCTGTAATTCGACCTTTTCCCATTTTTTAATAGTACCTGTTTTCACAATAATTACAATCCAACGATTTCCATCCATAATTCACAACACAATTGTGTATTCTAACCACAATTCACAAACATATTGTCTGTTCACAACAAAATAGTGTACTCTAATTCACAACACAATTGTGTATTCTAAATGCAATTCACAAATCCATTGTGTTCACAACACATACAATTCCCATACATGAGTAGAACTCAAAACAATTCCCATATATCTACATACTATATCTCAAAAATAAATTACGGAGCTCATGAATACGTACCGTTGAAAGATCCTCACAATGAGCATGGTTGTGGAGGATTTCAAACAGGAAACGCATAAGAAAGTAGCCACACTCGGTGCTCCCAATCTGCTGAGGACACTACATTACGAAACAAAGTACAATGTAAACCGAACAGATCAAATACAATTCTAAGGCAACGGAATAAATTGAAAACAGGGTTACCTGAGCCGGAATCCAGTTCAATTTCAATCCGTTCCGGAGGCCGGACTGAACTTTAAAGCTCTTAAAGGCACTAGATTAGGAAAAACAATCTACGTGAATAACTAAACCTTAGTCTGTTACTCTTGTCAATGACGAAAAAACTGTAGTTACCAAAAACTTACGTATTCAACACTTCCTTAATCGCTAAGTTACGTTTTCGTTGAAGAGGATCGAAAACGTATATTGTCCTCTTCTCTAAGGACAGAACAAGAAGTATCCAATGACGCCTACAATATGATTGGTAAATGGTTAAAAAACGAACATACAAGCAAGAGGATACTACGTGCGTAAGAAGATCATACCTTTCATGGTACGGGCAAAAGATGAAACGCTTCCTATGATGATTGGCCATAAAAGATACCATGTAAGAAGTGACGAAGCCTTGGTCATTACCGATCATGGTAGCCGAGACCCTAGATGGGCACATGAAACCAAAGGATCCTAGTCCTTCTTCTTGGACCAACTCATAACAGGCCCTGTAATTAATTGAAACAACACCCATTTAGCAACATCAACAAATTGATGGTCACATATTAGATTATGAATTACATTCAATAGTCGGGTAACTTACATCATGAAGACTTGAAGCACAGATACATTCAGCTCGTCCCCTGTGAGAAGTTGAGTAATGTCCTCTGCCACGATCACGATATCCTGGTCCTCGGGGTACCCGAATATCGTCTTCCCACAACGAAAGGAGACGATGCTATCTGGCGGAAGCCTCGACACCTGCGCCCTCATTCGACGACAATTCTCACCAAGATGACTCAAGGCCAGCTCAGTGAGATCGGTCCGGGCAACGTCCTTCCGCACGGACTCGGTCGTCTCTGGACCGCTAGGACCGCTGGCAACACCTTCAGCTGCGTCCTTCCGTCCCGTACCTCTTTGCTGATTCAAACAAATTCAAAACTTAATACCAACATTAATAGAATAAGGATTCATAAAGTTAGGCGGAATGCATTTACCTCAGACGTCAGGAGCCGAACTAGATGCTTTGGCCACTGTGTGAAGGTCCCGTGGGCTTGCTCGAGCCTTTTGATGAACGCAGAAGGGGCAGGGACAGGGACATCCTTGTAGACCTGGTCATAGTCGTCGACGCTGACCTTCACATGACCAGGAAGGATGTCAGCATGGTGGTCTCGTGTCAGAGCCGGATGAACGGTTCCTAAAGCAACAATGATTGCTTCATTGCCGTTCACCATGTGCATCAACTGACACGATCGTTGCTCCTGCAACAAAAGAGACAAAGATGTCAGTTTTTCTCATTCAAGTAAAGTAGAGGAATTTGAAATGCATTTAGTAGTTTATAAAACCTAAGGAAACAAACCTGTAGATCCTGAAAAGGATCTCTAACCCCAGAGCCGCTTGAGGATGGTAAGACTGGAGGGTCAGGCATGTTACGCTCCGGTAGCTGCGGTGGTGGATGCGGCATACCGCATTGCGCAGCGAACATCCTGAACTTCTCTTGGAGCATGGAATCCATCTTTTCCTCCATCTCCTTGATTGTCTGAGCTCGAACCCGAATCTCAGCCTCCTTCACAGCCTGTGTCACGGCGTTATCGATTCGAGCTTCGACGTCCTCCACCCTCTTCATCAGTATCGAGCTCCTCTTGTCAGCCCCGTACACAGTCTTTCGGCCAACGCCGATTCCGTAACCGACCACCCGACCTGGGTGGTCTTTTTTGCCGAGGGCACGGGATAGAATGTCGTCCCGTGGCTGGGAGACAAACTCTCCCGATTCCTCTCTCCGTCTCCAATCATCCTGTGTATATTTCAAAATAAAAGTTAAGACAATTCACAAAATATAAAAAGACAAATAGAATAATGACGAATAGAAAAAATTACTCACAATGGAGTCCCGGACACTAGCCGTCTGCTTGTCCGGCACCACGAGACGTCCTTGTTCGTCGGGGACGGATCTCGCTAGAAGCCACGTCGTCGTCCTATCTGGCAGACTCGAAACAACGGACGAACAACTAGATGACGACGACGACATCGAAGGAATGAAGCCCTTTCGCCTCCATATTTCACTCATCTCAGCATATGAGTGTTGACCCATATGATGAGGATACAAGTTCTGGGCCGCACTCCTCTTCGCCTTCTCGCTTCTTTGCTGATTATAATATACAAGTTATTGTATAAGAAACTAACCACGAAATTAAAGTAATATATATAATTAATATCAAATGATATTCAATTAAATTCTTACCCTAAACTCTTCTGTAGAATGCATCTTCACAAAGGAGTGCCAATCTTCCTCCGAAATGAAGTTGTAGAGCTCCCAAGGTCGCTTCCTGGTCTGGCCCTCCTTATTCCTTGTACAAGAGATCCAGCCACTAACGAGCTTGGCCTTGAAGTCTCTCCACTTCAAATTGCAAGAGGTGAGGACCGCCTGCTTCTTTCGAGGGTCATCCTCGATCTGGAACTCTTTCTGTATTATGTAGAAACACAAAAGAACACAATGAGCCTAACAATTTCTATAACACAATTATTTTTGAGTTTAAGTAATGTAATTAAGTACATTAAATACCTTTGCATCCTCCCACAACATATCCTTCACGCCCTTCGGTACAGAGTTCCAGTCCGGTATCAAGATCGATACTTTCGACCGACTGATCTCCCCCAAATGGCATTTATATGCCTTGTAGTGTGTCCCGCACGGGCGACCGAGTGCGTCCCACTCAAGAATTCTCTGGACACCAGGTACGGATTTGATCCCTTTTGAGGGACCTCTCCCAACTCTCTTCTTCTTCATCTGCTGGGTGTCCGCAGCGGAAGATGGATGGGGTCCTCTGTCCTCTTCCATGTATGTGAATCTGCAAATATAAAATAAATAGGTCAGTCAATTTAATTGAATTAAGTAGTACACATCTATATGAAAAATATACTATTTAAAAAATAACATTAAAGAATCATATAACTACATTGGATAATTTTCTTTGTAATACCTTATTATTGGATAATTTTGTGTTCATCACTATTCAGACTCCCTAGCTACGTAGAATCCTTCATCATGGTCATTACGTCTTAGAATATCGTCTACATCATCAACAACTAATTTCGGGATATTCCATGTTGATGGCGGACTCTCATCAAACTGTTCATCGTATTCGTCTTCATCAACAACATCCCCAATGCCAAGAATCCGTCTCTTCCCTTCAATAACAACCGACCAGTTGCGATCGGCAGGATCAACCATGTAAAAAACTTGCTTCGCCTGTGACGCTAATATGAATGGATCGGCATGATGTCCCAGACGATTGGGATTTACTAGGGTTAAGTACCCGTGTTCGTCCTTCTTCACTCCGCGATTATTATCAAACCAATTACAGTAGAAAAGAGGAATATTGAAATTGACGTAGTCAAGTTCGAAAATATCAATAATAACCCCATAGTATGAACCCCGTTTGTCTATTAATGTTCGATCCTTTGAACTAGAAAATTCAGGAGACATGCCGAAGACCATTACACCACTATTCTGCGTAGTTGACTTCTCATCCTGGCGCTTAGAGTAAAATGAATAACCGTTTATGTCGTATCCCTCATACGACATAACTTGAACTTTAGCACCATATGCCAACCACTTTAATGTATCACCGACATTGTCAGGTACTTCAGATAATTGATCCATGATCCGTCCTCTGAACCATTCAACAAATGTAGCATTATGGACCTGTACCAGCTGCAAATCCCTTTTAGAGGGATATTGACTCCTCAGAGTATTCATGTGCTCGTCTACATATAGATGGACTTCACTCAGGTTTTGCAATATAAACAGTTCGGCCTTATATTTCAAATCATAACTGAGAGTAATTCGTTTCCGACCAATAGTGCCATGACCCTCGAGCCTCCCTGCATGTCTTGATACTGGTACCCCAATATCATGCGACCGGGCAAGATAATGTGCAATCCATGATGCAACTTCTTCAGCAACTGTTCTCTGTACTATACTTGCCTCTGGTTTGGCTGGATTCATGACTCTACTCTTCAAGACACCCATCTCTCTCTCAAATGGATACATATACCTCCCCCAAATTGGACCACATAACTTAATCTCACGAACCAAATGGATGACCAAGTGAGGCATGATATCGAAGAAAGAAGGTGGAAAATACATTTCAAAACGACACATGGTCTCAACCACATCAGCTTGCAAGTCATCTAATATCGCTGGATTGATTACCTTACTTGAAATAGCGTTGAAGAAGATGCACAACCTTGTAATTGTGTACCTCACTTGGGGAGGCAGAATCCCTCGAATAGCAACGGGAAGAAAATGTTGCATTAAAACATGACAATCGTGGGATTTCATACCTACTAACTTCAAATCAGTCATTGAAACAAGTTTCGCAAAATTCGAAGAAAACCCAGATGGAACTTTAAGTCCATGCAAAGACTCGCAGAAGCTGGTCTTCTCCTTCTTTGAAAGAGTGAACCAAGCAGGAGGAAGATACCATCGTTTACCATGTTCTTGAGGAGCCAATTCAGTTCGCCCCATAGCAGCCATATCTCTCCTAACTTTAACCCCATCCTTGGTTTTACCAGGCATATTCAAGAGAGTACCAACAATCGCATCACAAATATTCTTCTCAATGTGCATGACATCAAGGCAATGGCGTATCTCCAAATGACGCCAATAAGGAAGACTCCAGAACACAGACCTCTTCTTATAGCCACCGGCTGATCTATTTTTAGAGCTCTTTCCGAACACAGTTTCAATGCCTTTAACGCGATCATATACCTCACTCACACGTAGAGGGAGACGAGCTTCGCGAAACTCTATGGAACCATTAAAAGCTTTTCTTTTTCTTCTAAAAGGATGATCTTCTGGAAGATACTTACGGAAACCCATGTAAACATGCTTCCCACAATTCTGTAGACGAATAGCTTCTATATCTTCTTCACATATCGGGCATGCGGTCTTCCCTTTCACAGCATAACCAGAAAGATTTCCATAAGCCGGGAAATCATTGATTGTGCAGAATATCAAGGCACGCATAGTGAAATTTAATTTTGAGTAAGCATCGAAAACCT
Organism: Dysphania ambrosioides; assembly: GCA_026401315.1. Lineage (NCBI taxonomy): Eukaryota > Viridiplantae > Streptophyta > Magnoliopsida > Caryophyllales > Amaranthaceae > Dysphania > Dysphania ambrosioides. The sequence continues at coordinate 14,175,470 of CM048659.1, forward strand.
GGACACCTTCCTCCCACAACAATCTCAAGTCATCCATAAGAGGAGCGAGATAGACATCTATGTCATTACCAGGTTGTTTAGGTCCAGATATAAGAAGCGATAACATGATGTACTTGCGCTTCATGCATAACCAAGGTGGCAAATTGTAAATAGTAAGAAGAACAGGCCAAGTGCTGTACTGAGTGCTCAAGGTCCCGAACGGATTCATTCCATCAGTGCAAAGACCTAGCCTAAGATTCCGACTGTCCCCCCCGAAACTCGTGTACATCCTATCAATGTTTCTCCATTGAGGAGAATCAGCAGGATGCCGTAATAAACCATCTTTTTTCCTCCCTTCAGCATGCCACCGCAACAATTTCGCATTACTCTCATCTGAGTACAGTCTCTTAAACCTCGGTATTATGGGAAGATACCATAGAACTTTGGCCGGTATCCTCTTCTTTCTCAAATCGAGCTCATTGACCTTCTTTTTGTAACGGGAAACTCCACATAATGGGCATTCATCTAGATCCTCATACTCATTTCGATATAGAACACAATCGTTTCGACATGCATGGATCTTCACATAATCCATTCCCATAGGATACATGAGTTTCTTGGCCTCGTAGGTAGAAAGTGGCAATTCATTTCCCTCAGGGAGCATACCCGATATAACTTCTAACAAGTGTGTGAAACTCTTGTCACTCCAATTGTGGCGTGCCTTTAAGTTAAAGAGCTTCATGATAGCGCTCAATTTAGTATGTAAAGTACAAGTAGGATACAAAGGCTTCTCTGCAGCTCTAAGGATTTCATCGAAAATATGGGGACGATCGGTGAAATCATCCTCAACATCATGCATCATCTCGTCTATTCTATCCTCTTCCACTCTATCCCGATCTCTAACATCATCATATACCTCATTAAAATTCAATCCATCTTCATTGCGAGGTGGCTTCTCACAACTAGGAAACTTACTAGCGCTTGACCCGAACTCTAATATTTCACCATGCCAATTCCAAGTCCTATAATCCGCTTTGAAACCTCGACGAATTAGATGATCTTTGACTTCATTAATGTCACGATAACCCCTGGAGTTGTTACAGTCACAACACGGACACAATAATATCTTCGAATGATTGTGTAATTGATGTCTAAGTGCAACCCTAGCAAACTCCTCAACCCCTTGTACGTATTCCATTGAGGTTCGGTTACCGTACATCCAATCTCGATCCATTTCGAACTTCAAAGATATAAACCAAAACACTTGAGTGCAAAGTATATGTATATATTGCTGAAGGAACTGATTTTTTTTATTTTTTATTTTATGAACCATCATTTTGTGCATACTAGTTGATGTTTGGCTTGAGAAGATCTCATCCATTATTTAAATATGGAACAAAAGAGGCACTGACATTTAAACCCTTATTATTTCTTATGTGTAAAACAAGGGGTGAAAATATAATTCTTCAGACTAGAGACAAAATCTAGATTGCCCATAATATTTGTAAATTATGGGTGTTCTTATGCCCATAATCTTCTTACAGGCTCAAAGTACGTAGCTGAGTTACTATCTAAAGGTAATCAATCATCCTTCCTTCAATCAAATGCTTTTAGTAAATCATTCATTACCAATTAAACAAAACTCAACTGGTGCAACTCAGCTCCTCCATTATGGGAGCCCTCTTCAATATTAAAACGCCATCTCTTTCTTTTTACCAAGTACAAAGAATTAATATAAATCTAGATTGGGATTAAAGGATAATTGGGATTAAATATTGAAATCTAGTTTCTTATTTCTTTGTGACTTAAATCATTATGTCTACATTGGGTTGGCTCCAATATAAAATGTATTTTTCAAAAATGATAGAAAAAAGGTCACCCCGTAATTAGGTTGTATTATATATTTTAAATTAAAAATAAAAGTTATGACTCAATGCTTCTAAAACCTACTTTCTTTACGACTTTGGAACACACTAATTTCATGCTTCGTCAAAATTGATATATCCAAATTGAAATGAATGATTCATCAATCATCACCCCAATATGATCCCAACATATGCAACCTTAACCAAATCAAATCTGGCACCTTTACATATAAAAAGGCACAAATAACACCTCAAAATCAAGCATATCTTTAAAGAGCAACAAAAACAACTGTGTGCTAACATTTCATGCGCAGTTTAAAGGATAGGAGACAGCCCTGCACCTCTCCTGGACCTCTGAAGGTGAGCAGGTGACTGCTCCATTTTTATCATCCTTTTTTCTTTTTATCAAAGAACCTTATTCAGTCACTCTATTACTGCAACTCTTAGTCCAAAAACGCAACAATCTTAAGAATTGAGCGATAATTGTGTCATTTTATTCAGTCACCTTACAATAAGTTTATCAACTTCAGTCATATTCATGAATCTGGGGTTCAAGTTCGTAGTACGCTAAGTTACAGTTGTAGGTAGAGTTATGTCCAGATACTTAAGCAATTTATGTACCGAAATGAGAAAACACGAAGTGAAGACGCTTCGAAGACGAAATGAGAAAACGTACCTTAAATCACTCGAAGAAGAAGACGCTTCGAAGAATTAAACCCAAATGCGAACCCTTTTTTGAGGGAGAGAGAGAAAGGTATAGTAGGGTTAGGAATGGAGAAGGAATGGGGGGCTGGAGAAGACGAAGTTTGGATGGTAGGGTTTTTTTCGTATGTTTCGTTCTGGGGAAAGTCCTGGTCTGCTGAAAAAATGGCCTGGAAAAAGTGAAGTCAGGATTTAAAGTACTTATTTATTGCTGCGGTTATTTGAAATAACCGCAGCACTTATAGTATAAGTGCTGCGGTTATTTCAAATAACCGCAGCAATAAATCAGTACTATAAAAAATTCTCCAGTACTGATTTCTTGCTGCGGTTATTTGAAATAACCGCAGCACTTATAGTATAAGTGCTGCGGTTATTTCAAATAACCGCAGCAATAAATCAGTACTATAAAAAATTCTCCAGTACTGATTTATTGCTGCGGTTATTTGAAATAACCGCAGCACTTATACTATAAGTGCTGCGGTTATTTCAAATAACCGCAGCAATAAATAAGTACTATAAAAAATTCTCCAGGGAAGATTTATTGCTGCGGTTATTTGAAATAACCGCAGCACTTATACAATAAGTGCTGCGGTTATTTAAAATAACCGCAGCAATAAATCAGTACTTAAAAAAAAACTCCCGGGGAAGATATATTGCTGCGGTTATTTGAAATAACCGCAGCACGTATGAATAATTGCTTCGAAATATATTTAACCGCAGCAATTGAGGCGAAGCAATTGAATAGTTTTCTACTAGTGAGTGAAAATGAATAATTTTGAATTTTTTAAAGTAAAGTGAAAATAGTTAAGGTGCTCATTTAATAGATGAGTAATATATATTTATTTGTTAAAAGAGCAAAAAAAAAATGTTCACTATGGAATAATAAATTTAACTAGTATTATGCATTATAGAAGAATTTGACACCTATATTTAGGTAAATTGTATCATTGTTGATATGACACTTAATTGATATCCAAAATTATTTTCTTAACCACATAAGTCTTTCACATCATATGCTCAAATAATCTCCATCATATAAGGATTATTACTAAATTTAGACATTATAAATTAACAATTATATAAATATACTCTTAAATTCATACTTTTTTCTAAAACAATTTCAAATGCTCAAATCAGTCAAATATCTAATTAATTTATAATTTCTTATTTTCTCTAAAAAATTACTTATTTGACTCAAAATTATCAATTTTCTTTAAAGTTACTCATTTCATTAAATTGCTCATTTTCTCTAAAAAAAATACTCATTTTTTATCTGGAGCACCTTTCTCTATGTACTCCCGGGACGATAAAAAAATCTCTAACCTAACCCTACTCGAAAAGGCCTAAGTATCTCTATGTTTCAAAAATGTAATATTTGAGTTATTTAGGTTAGCAACATAATTTAGTAACTAAAATTATGAACAATCAAAATATTTTAATTACGTTACGACTTAGTGACTTACATGTCTAATGATTATTTAATAAATTTCATCAAGTTTTGTGATTAATATATAGTTTTCGATTTTCCATCAATCACTAACTTAAATTAGTCGCGTAACAAAAAAATAATTATGCATTTATAACATAAATTAGTCGCGTATTAATCACTAAATTAATCGTGTATCAATCACTAACTTAAATTAGTTGCGTAACTTAAATAAGTCATAAAACACAAAACTAATTGTCATCAACTCGACATATTAACTTTTGTATTATTTAAGGTTTAGTGATCAATCAGATCATATTTGATTCTTGTTTTGTGTTTCTTATTAAACTTGATTTGAACCTACAATTTATGAGAACTAAATTGCATTAATATGATTATATGAACTATCCTCTGTGTTTTCCCATTCAAATTAAACATATTTTAATTTTTTTACTTATATAATTATATGAACTTAACAAGTTAACATCTTATGTTTTATGTATATATTGATAAATGAGTAAATGATTATGCATTAATAACTATATCAATAGTTTTCAACTTTCCCTTAGTCATTATATTAAATCAGTCGTGATAAACAAAACTTATTATCACCATAGTAATTTTTGTATTATTCAAGGTCTAGTGCATTAGCGATCATATTTGATTCTCATTTTATGTTTCTTATTAAACTCAATCAATCAATTCAAACCTATGCAATCTTTTGAACTAATAAATATTAATATGATTAAACTTAACATATATGAACTTGCCCTTACCCATTCAAACTATATATATATTTTAAGTTCTTAACTTATATATTTATTTGAACTTAAGTACTTAACAGTTTAATATCTTATATTATAAATTATAAGTATATATTAGCAATTATGCCTTTATAAATATATATCAATACTACTTAGTGTTTTACTATTGATTTGGTAAAATGTATCATGCTCATAAAGGCTTAATTGATTATCCAATTTTCAGTTTATTTGAACTCTATGTCTCTATCAGTTTATACTCTTTGTCTCTATTAGTTGATAACCGTTCTTTTAGGTCGTTTAACTAAAAGACAGGTTATGCAAACAATATTTATAAACACCCTAATACTACTACAACTAGTGTAGTGGTAAGTCAAGGATCGAACCACAAGGACAAGGGGCGATAGCTTTTAGACTTGATGTAAAGGGGTTTATTTGGGATTTGATAAAACTATACTAATGATAGAAAGGTAAAACAAGAACTGAAACGATAATATGCTATGGAAGGAAAACGGGGACAGATCAGTTCCACCCTAGGAAGGACAACCGAACTATCAATATGCTAAATTAGGAGAAATCAGTCAACAATGAATCATGATACTCAAGATGACGAGAGGAAGTTTGTGACCCTATAAATCACACGAACAACCTATAATCGCCCTATGTCTCCAAAGGAGTGGTAGGACAAGATTCACATCGAATATCAATCAATCAACCATTAACAATCTCAAATCCTAACTCTACGCATGAAGAACGAGCCAACCTAGGGTTTCACCAATCAAACCCCTAAGAAAACTACTCACACATAGTAATAACGACTAGGGCATACAAAATGATAAAGGACATGATTGAAAGCATGAACGAATTGAATGCAATGAACAAGAGAATGAAAAATGAAGAACTATAACCGAACCGACAACTACTCTATCAAAACTGTAAACGAAATAACGATAATATCTAGAGGAATGAAATTCAGAAAAAATACTTGAAAGCATTAAACGAAATAAAACAGAAAAGAATCAATACCTTGCATAAATGAAATTGTGTGAACGAAAGAGAAACCGAATCCGAAATACAATGCTTGAAAGGAAGTGCAATGAAAGTTGTAAATCTAAACTAATGCATGAAAGAAATGAAAAGCTTTAAAGTGATGTTCTAAGTTGAGGCACAAGAGCTCTCAAATTAGGCATGAGGGTTATGTACAGAGCAAGAGGGTATTTATACCGAGACATAAGGGGTAAAACCCTAGGAAAAACCCTCGAGCGCCGGCCTAAGAAAGAACCAAGAAAGTCGGACATAGGTTCCATTCGGCCGAATGTATGGAGGATTCGGCCGAATGAGTGGTGTATTCGGCCGAATGGATGGAGGGTTCGGCCGAATGAGTGGTGTATTCGGCCGAATGATTCTTCATTCGCCCATATTAGAAACCTTGACTTTTCTCACCCTGTCCACCATTCGACCGAAGGAGTGAAACCATTCGGCCGAATGGGCCTTGATTCGGACGAATGACTTCTCATTCGGCTATTACCGAGAGCCTGATTTATGTGCTTGAATCTCTGTCCACCATTCGACCGAATGGATGTCAGATTCGGTCGAATTTGAACCTGAACCTTGCTGAACAGCTCCTTTGAAGTGTCTAGTGGCTTCTAGAGTTTATGGGATCTTCGAGAGTGACTTGGAACGCATGCCCAAGCTATGATACGCGCATCCAAACTCTTGATAGAAGTGTCAAAGCCTCGAACACGTCTCATTTTACCTCGAAATCATCGAGATCACCTGAAATGACCTAAAAACAGCTCGAGGACAAGATCAAGGTAAAATTGAATGTAATGTGCATAAAACCAATATAAAAGCATGAGACTCAACACTAAAATGAGGTTGTAAACGTGCTCTAAAATGAGCACATCATTAGTCTATACTCTATATATGATATTTGATACTTGTTCGATATTTGATAAAAAGATTCAATCATAAAATTTATTATATCATCAAATCTCCGTGATACGAAACAACTCGCTTAGGAACAAATTTGGAATAACCCGAACCCGAAATCTACTTGAACCAAAATTAACCCACTATAATCTGTCTAAGAACCAATTCAGATTAACTTGAACAGAACATGATCTGAACCCGGAATAACCCATCTGGAACTGATCTGAATTGACCCAAACCGACATGATCCAAACCCGAAAAAGTTCGTTGTAGCTGTCATGGAACCGATCCGAATTGACCCGAATCAAACATGACTCGAATTGAACATGATCTGACTTGAACCTGACAAGGGAAATAACTAATTTGACCTAACTCGATAATGACCAGACCTGACCCAATTCGAAAAAACAAATTTATACTTTTCAACCCAACCTGACAAGATCTGACCCACAATGGATCTACCCAAAATCAATCCGTGAACCTGAATTGACATCCCTACGCAAGGCAACAATTTGGGTTCACTTACTTATCAAGGTCATACACGTGCTATGCTCTTATTTAAATCACCATAATAGTTTGTACAAATATCCTTTCGTTGATTGTAATGGATAGGTCCATGAAAGATTGGAGATTTTGTTTTTATTTTATTTTATTTTTGTTTTAGTTTTTGGTAAGCTAGATTTGAAGAATGAAAAAAACTTAAATAGTTCTCGTGAGGATGGGAATTTGAGCTCACTTAATGCCTCCATCGTTAACAGGTTCCACCTTATTTTAGATAATATGTATCATGTTTGCAAGTTGTTTGATTTTGTTTCCTAGAGCTTTGTTAGTAGAGAGGGAAATAAGATGGCTTATGAATTTGCTCATTGCCTACCAAGGTTTCCTTTTTAAGGCTATTTTTCTTCATGTATTGTTCCTTTTTTAGTTTTTGTTTCTATTAAAGATAAGTGGATTTTAGACCTTCCCTCGCTAAAGGGAAAAAAAATATCTTTTTCTAAATTTTACTCACTTTTAATCAACATTTTTTTTACATTCACTTTTGTTTTATCTACTATATGTCAACCTATTAATCATTTTTTTCTAATAAAGAGTTGTCAATTATTAAATTTTATTTTTAACTTAGCATATCTAACACTTTGTAAATTACTACATTTTATTTTCAATTTTGCAATTTACTACCTTATAAAAAAAAATACTATTGAATTACTATCAAGCCATAACAAAATCCATGATAAAAGGGTAACTATTCTTTTTTTAAAAAAAAAAAATTGCTTGAAGAGGGATTGTGTAGGGACTTTTTGTTTGCTAAGGCTCAAATGAAGCCAACTACGTTTTGAATGGATTAATCGATGAGTGAGTTGTTGGTAAATCGCCCGATTTTACAACCCAACCTTTTCTTCACGGTGAAGAGAAAAGGGAAAAGTGGCCCTTCCCCACTAGTGCCGTACATATTGTTCATATAGTTGTCAATACGAGTGCTTCAATTGGGTTCGGATCAGATCATGTTAGGTCTCGGGTCATATTTGGGTCGGATTATATAAAGTCAAGTTTTTATCGAGTCAAATTCGGACTTAGCTCGAATCAAGTCATGTCGGATTATTTACCCTTTTGGGTACAAGTCAGGTTTGATTCTGCCAATTCAAATCATGTTCAATTTTGAGTTCAAATTGTACTAAGTCGGGGTTTAACCGAATTTGTGGTGGGTAATTTTGAGAATAGGTCATATTTTAGTCGGATATTATTGGTTGAATAACATCGAGATTGGCTCAATATTTGGGACGTTTAATCAACTATTTCGGGTTCAAGTCTTATTTTGATGGTATAACTAACATGATGAAACATTGGATTTCAAAAGAAATTCTATCCCTTAAAAAAGTAATTAAGTAGTATAAAATGTTCAATCAAAGTTAGGTCAAATAATTATTAAGTGAAATGTTATGTTATGCAAGTCAAATTTAGGCATTAGATAGAAAGCAGTTTCCTCTTTCTTGGAAAATATAAGTTAGAAAAAGCATGTACATCTAATAATTCGAACCATACTTGAGATTTGAAACAAAATACTTATTTTAGTTGGTCAAAAGTCATTAAAATGTATTATTTGATCCATCATACACTTTTTTTAATATATATATTTGAAAGTAGAATTCAACAAATATAATGCAATTTCTCCAATTTAAGTTATTACGACTGTAGTCAATAATGGGTCGGATTAACAATGAATTACGATAAAAAGAGTCATGGGTAACGATAAGCTGGGTTATCTCGAGTTATAATCTGTTTCGGTTATACTCAGGTCGGGTGTCATTTCAGATTTGCTTCATTGTCAAGTCAGTTCTAGTTGGTTATTGGTTTATTTCGGGTCAGGTTCAATTTTGGATTCGAGTAAAATAATATAAATTCAGTTGTCGGTTAATCAAGTCGGGTTCAGGTTGGGTTATATGTTAACTATTTCACATTTAAAATGGGTATAGACCAAATTCAAATTGTTGCAGGTTTTGGTTGGTAATTCGGGTTAGGTCAATTTTTGATAGCTCTATTTTTGCGAGTAGTTAAAGATCGAATATGAGTTTTGTGTTATCCTCATATGGATTGGGTCCGAAGGGTCATGAGGAGTCGCACCAAACCTTTAAGGGCGGTTTGTATACCCAAATGGGTCGAAAACCCAAAATGATTAGCGTTAACGTTCTACAAACCAAAGGTGGGTTTGAAAATGAGCAATCTACATTAATCTGGAGATGGTATGCAAGAATTTTCATGCACAAACAAAAGAAGCACACCTCTAAATTAAGTTGGTTAGCAAGTTAATATTTATGCAAGTAATCTAGATTAGGATGATTACTTCTTAGAGTTCTCAAGATTAAGGGGTCCTAAACCGGTTTTCCAAATTTATCATATTAGGCGTGGGAGCACATCAATAGGAATTATTTAAGTGCAAAAGATAAATGTGGTCACACAATTACAACATAATAAGTAGCATGTTAATAAAAGTGCAGGAATTTAAATAAACAATTAAATTACAATATTTAAAGATGCAAGGTATGAACTATCATGCAATTGAGTTAAAGGTTTATTCATCAAATAAGGAATTGAGCTTAAGGAAGCTATCCCTTATTATATTCTTCAATTAGAAATAGTTAGAGGAGTTATGTGGTTTAGCCCTAAAACATCATTATCTTAAAAAGAACATCAAAGTATGCTTTATGTTGCTAGGAAATGAGCTTTTTAGGACAACACCTAAACATTCATTCAAGTTTGATGAATATCTAGAGTTTTTCTCTTGAAATAAGCCGAGAGAGATTGAAGATATTCATATCTCTTCATCATAGGCTATTGTAAAAATAAAAGGTGCATAAAGTAAATGCATTACAAGTAATTAAAGATGCAAGAGAAAGAGATTGCATGAAGATTAAGAGGAGTCATATCATGAGTAAGGATCCTTGAAGATGATGCCCAAAGCAAGGCTTATAAGGCTTAACTTAGTGAAAAAGGAGTTTCTCCTTTCTAATCACATTATAGGTATATAAAAAGAGACATGAAATTAAAAGTGCATGAGTTGATCATAAGAGTACATCAAGGGTGATGTCTTGTTGTTTGATCAAGGCTCATCAAACATAAATGTTGAGTCCCTTAGGTTTTGATTAATAGTTTTGAATGATGACAAACAGCTAAGGGAAACAGGTCTTTGAAAGTGTTCAATACAGTTGGGGGAACCAGCTAAAATAGAACACTGTTTCCCTAGATAAGTTATTACTTATATGAGATATTTGTTGAACTAACTTATCTTTATACAGGGAACAGTTAGATGATAAATGAGCTATGCACTGGTAGGGAACCAGTATAAACTGTTCTCTCAAACTGCTTTTATGAAAGGCAGTTACTTATTTAGTATTGTACATTAACTTTGTTAAATGTGTAGTATCTAAGTTGATTTCTAAGATTGGAAGCTTGAAAGGATTTTCATCAACTTAAAGGAAGGTCCTTTGGTCAATAATTGAGTTCATTCATGGAAGCTTTCAAGACTTAACGAATGCATGAAGGAAGACTACACTCAAATAGTTATTTAGGAACTTCATGTAAATGCTCCGTAGTATAACTTATATAATTGAGTATATAAAGTGCTTTTAGTATATTAAATATCGTTATGAAATTTGGTACAAGGTTTGGAACAAATTTCATAACATATTTAGTTCAGGGAACCAGGTCAGGGAACCAGGTTAACTGAACAGATTATTTAAGCTGCTGTTTTTACAAAGATTTTACAAAAAGGATATTTTCCAAAAAATATTGATTTAAAATATATCCAAGCAGCTAAAGATAAGATGATATTTTTTGGTTAGCTAAAAACTAGGAAGTATCTTATCCTAAATTGATCTTATCTTGTGATCAAATTAATTAGGATAAATACTTATCATAAAATCGCATATATCTCATATGCATGATTTTAGGGTTTAGCCAACTAACCTATAAATACATCTTACTCTGAATAATCAGAGATATAACTCTCACGCATTTTTAATAGAGATCGATCTTTGAGAGCTAAAAACACTAATTCAATTATTAAGTGATACACAAGAGCATAATGGTGTTTTAACGTTTTTCTCTATTTGACTTTTGAGAGTTAGATCATTAGAGAGTTCTTGATCTTGTATTAAGTCTTTGACAGAGGGGTTGAAGACTTGGTGAGTGTTTGTGAGTTCAAACACACTAGGAACTTACGAGGGTAAGTTTAGAGCACATTCGGAGTAGAGTGTGGGGTTTACTGGTTCCCGGAGTAGGGAAACAGTAGAGTGTTCTTTGTCTTTAATTTTCGGAGTAGATTAATAAAGGACTTAGGATAGGAGGACGTAGGCCAGAGTTGGCTGAACCTCGTTAAATCTGTGGTGTTCTTTATTGCTTTGTTTTATTCCGCTGCATAAGGGAACCACCACAACTGGTTCCTTACATATAATTCGAAAAGAAGCAAAAATTGCTAAAGATTACTTAACACTTAATTCACCCCCCCTCTTGAGTGCACATTGAACCTTTAATTGGTATCAGAGCCTAAGCTTCTCGAAAGAGTAACATCTAGAGGAGTTAAGAATGAGTACTCAAGAATTAAGTGCAATCGGTTATGACAATAAGACACCAAAGTTTAATGGAAATAATTATGCCTGGTGGAAGAACAGGATCCAGAATGTTATCATGGGTATTGATTATGAATGCTGGCTCATAGTTAAAAATGGTCCTAATATCATTCTCAAGACAGAAGCTGATGAGAAACAGGTTCCCAAGAAGGATAGCGAATTGGTCACTGCTGATTACAAGTTGCTGGAGAAAAATGCTAAGGCAATGTCAATTCTACAACAAGCAATAGGTGAGACCGAAACAAATCGTATCTCTGGTTGCAGTAGTGCTAAGGAGATATGGGACACCCTTGAACTTGCGTTTGAGGGAACCAGTGAGGTAAAACGGTCTAAAATTGATTTAATCATGTCTAAATACGAATTGTTTGCCATGAATAAAAATGAAAAAATCAATGATTGCTTTCGTAGGTTTATGACTATTGTTAATGATCTTAGATCACTTGGTAAAAAATTTTTTGATGAGGATCTTGTGAGAAAAATTTTGCGTAGTTTAACAGATACATGGACAGTTAAGGTAACAGCAGTATATGAAGCAAAGGATCTGTCTACCTTGTCTTTGGAACAACTGATTGGTTCCCTTATGACTCATGAGATGCTGATTGACTATAATCTGAGAAGGAACCAGCCAGAGGCATGGCACTGAAGGGAACAGTAGAAGAAGAAGAAGATGAGATCAGCTTGATCGCAAAAAGATTTGAAAGATCTCTTCGTGATCAAAAGAGGAATTTCAAAGGTAGGAATTTCAAAAATACTAAAAAATCTAACTCGTCTTCATCTTCAGGTTGCTTCAAGTGTGGTGAGAAAGGACACATCATTCGTGATTATCCAAAATGGAAGGACAAGCAATCTCAATCTAGAGATAAGAGGGCTTTCAAGAATGCCATGATAGCATCTATATGGGGAGAATCTGACTCAGGATCTGATGAAGAAGAAGATACACCTAGTTCTGATGTTTGCTTAACTGCTTTCACAAACATCAAGGAGAACAACACTGGTCCGGGAACCAGAGGGGGAACCAGTACATTCAAGAAATGCTTGATGGCTAAGAAGGATGTACTACAAAGACATAAGGTAAACCTTGAACAAATTAGAATAGATATGCATGAATATGATAGAGAAAATATGCTTGCTTATTTAGATTCTTTATTAGATGAATGCTATAAACTAGGTGAAACTTATATAACTGGCAAAAGAGAATTAAAAGAAAAACGCAATGAATGTGAAATTGCTATTGCTAGTTGTGATCACCTAGAGATGGTTTGCCATAACTTGAAAAATCAAGTTGCTGAACTAGAAGTTGAATTGGACAAGTGCAAGGTAGAACTAGAAAGGGCAAGATCTTCTGAACTTGAGTATCCGAGTGATGGTGAAGAAGATCTGATCTCCTGGTTCCCCAGAGACTTATCAACTACTAGTGAAGTCCTTGATTTTTCAACAGTCATAAGTAAAGCAAATTCTTGCAATAGAACTTCTCTGTTGAAGGCCTTTGAAACATTGGCTTTCAACTTAGAAAATTCTCACAAAGAAATTGCTTCACTTAAAGCTGTTCAGTCCCCTAGTTCTCCTACTGGAACCAGCGTTGAAGTCAGCAGTATGATTAATGAATATGAAAGTACTATCTGTAAGTTACATGCTGAATTTAATCAACTAAAAAGTGAAAAGCAATCAGTAGTTATTGACATGTCTAATGACCCTACGGTTTTAGATCTTAACTTATAACTTGCAACTTTAAAAAGTAACTTTGAGTTTTTGAAAGAGAAAAACGAGTTGTTAGTTAAGACACTTGAAACAAAAGAAAGGGAATTGCATGACAGTCATAGACATGTGGATAAGCTACTGAATGCACAAAGAACTTTGAACCATCTGACTTCGTCAGGAGGAAACAAAGGAAAATTTGGTCTTGGTTATACTAGACAGAGAACCAGGACTAACTAGTCTCCCAGAGAAACCACCTGGATCACAGAATATCAGCGAGGTAAGTATGTCATGACTAAAGAGATGCACGTGTGTTTTCATTGTGGTAAGAATGGACATAAGATACATGAATGTCCAGTTAAGAAAATTAGTGCTAATAAGAACAGCAAGAGTGTAATGTATGTGTGGAGAAGAAAGGATCAACAAGATGTTAATGTTGTTGAAAAGGGACCCAAGTGTGTTTGGGTTCCTAAAACTAATGTTTGATTTACTCTTGCAGGCTAGAGTGAAGGGAGACACCTATTGGTATTTGGACAGTGGTTGCTCAAGACACATGTCCGGGGATAAAGATCAATTCCTTTCACTAGTGGCCTTTGATGGAGGAAGTGTCACCTTTGGGGATAACAGCAAGGGAACCATCACTGGTTTAGGTAAGGTTGGTAAGACACTTTCTAACGCAATAGATGATGTATATTATGTTGAAGGCTTGCAACATAATCTCTTGAGTATTTCTCAATTATGTGACAAAGGTAATAGAGTTGAGTTTCAAGCCAACCTATGTCACATAGTTAACTCACAAACAGGAGAACTTATATGTGAGGGAACCAGGAAGCATGATGTCTACATCACCTTCTTAGATAAAATCCCTCAAGATAAGTCCATCTGTTTGAGAGCTGTTTCTGAAAATAATCAATGGATTTGGCATAAGAGGTTTGGACATGCTAGCCTAACACTTCTAAACAAACTTAAAGCACGTGACTTAGTGGTAGGTCTTCCTAACATTAAGTACGAAGCTGATAAAGTTTGTTCTGAATGTGTAAGGGGAAAACAGGTCAAAATCTCTTTTAAGCCTAAAACTGTTTTGAGTACCAGCAGACCTTTCGAACTTGTACACATTGACTTGTGTGGTCCCATGAGAGTACAAAGTCGAAGAGGTCATAGATATGTCTGTGTTATGGTTGATGATTATTCCAGGTACACTTGGGTAATGATGTTACACATAAAGGATGAAACGTTTGAAGAATGGGTAACATTGGTGAAACAAGTGGAGAACCAGCTCACCCATAAGCTGGTCTCGATAAGATCAGACCATGGTACTGAATTTGATAATGCTAACTTTATTGATTATTATAGGGAACATGGAGTTAATCATAACTTCTCAGCCCCTAGAACACCTCAACAAAATGGTGTTATAGAAAGGAAGAACAGAACACTTGAGGAGATGGCGAGGACAATGCTCATTGAGAGTGGTCTCCCAAAGAGTTTTTGGGGTGAAGCTGTTGACACTGCTTGCTATATATTGAATAGAGGTCTCATTAGACCAAAGTTAAATAAGACTCCCTATGAACTTCTTAAAGGTCGAAAGCCCAACATCACATACTTTCGTGTCTTTGGATGTAAATGTTATGTGCATAATAATGGGAAGGACCAGCTTGATAAATTTGATCCTAGAAGTGATGAGGGAATCTTTCTTGGATATTCTTCTCGCAGCAAAGCATATAGGGTCTTCAATAAGAGGACTCTCTGTGTTGAGGAGAGTGTCCATGTCATTTTTGATGAAATTAACATGTCTTCTGAGATTGCACAGGTACAACCTGAGGAAGTAATTGGTTTGATGGATTTCACGGGGAACCAGTATACTGGTCCCTCAGAAGAAGTGCAAGCAGAACTAGGCATACCAGATACTCCACTAGATAATAATGACGAATTGCCTAGAGAAGAAAATGGAGAAAATGAGGATTCTGAAGGGGAACCAAATCCTAATGGTTCCACACACAATAGACAGGTAATGAACTCAGGGGGAACAGAAGAAGGTATTACCCCTGAACCTGAGGTAAGTAATGATAGAGGAAACAGCATGAATGTAAATTCTCCTGGCTCTTTAGAAAGAGAAGAGATTCATGAACATGCTAGTTCCCAACTTAATGAGGAAGCACAAAACAGTATTAATGTCAAAAGTTTTAGATATAAGGCCTCTCATCCCACTAATCAAATAATTAGTGATATAAATAAGGGGATTCAAACGAGAAGAAGTGTCTTTCAAAACTTTTGCGCCTTCTATTCTTTCCTGTCTAGTGTAGAGCCTACTGACTATAAAATGGCATTGACTGATCCTGATTGGGTACTAGCTATGCAAGATGAGTTAAATCAGTTTCAGAGGAACCAGGTTTGGCACCTGGTTCCCCGTCTAAAGGAAAGATCAGTCATTGGTACTAGATGGGTCTTTAGAAACAAGTTAGATGACCTCGGTACTATAGTCAGAAACAAAGCAAGGCTAGTGGTGCAAGGGTACAATCAACAAGAAGGAATTGACTATGATGAGACGTTTGCACCAGTAGCTAGGCTAGAGGCTATTAGGATTTTAATTGCTTATGCTGGTCACATGAATTTTAAACTGTTTCAGATGGATGTGAAGACTGCCTTTCTTAATGGCTATTTGAAGGAAGAAGTATATGTAGAGTAGCCACCTGGTTTTGAAGATACACTGTTTCCCCAGCATGTATATAAGTTGGATAAAGCATTATATGGCTTGAAACAAGCTCCAAGGGCTTGGTATGAAAGACTGTCCAATTTCTTGATGGCTAATGATTACAAGAGGGGAACAGTAGACAAGACCTTGTTCACAAGAACCAGGGGGAAACACTTGATTGTAGTACAAATTTATGTTGATGATATTTTATTTGGTGCTACTACTCAAACTTTGTGTGATGAATTTGCAAATTTTATGCAGAGTGAATTTGAAATGAGTATGATGGGAGAACTAGGGTTCTTCCTAGGGCTGCAGATTAAGCAAACAAATGATGGTATAATGATCCATCAACAAAAGTACTTAAAAGAGCTGCTAAAAAAGTTTGGCATGGAGAACAGCAAAGCTTATGATACACCTGTTCCCACATCCATAAAGTTGGATGTTGATCTTAAGGGAAAAAATGTTGAAGCTACGCTTTATAGAGGAATGATTGGTTCTCTACTTTACCTAACAGCTAGTAGACCTAACATTGTGTTTTCTGTTGGTCTGTGTGCTAGGTTTCAAAGCAATCCAAAGGAATCTCACTTAAAGGCTGTTAGAAGGATACTTAGGTATCATGTGGGAACATCAGATCTGTTTTTGTGGTACCCCAAAGGCAGTACCATCGATCTCATTGGATATATAGATGCAGATTATGCTGGTTTCCTAGTTGATAGAAAGAGCACATCAGGTATGGCACACTTCCTTGGCTCTTGTCTTATATCATGGGGCTCTAAAAAGCAAAATTCAGTGGCCCTATCCACAGCAGAGTCAGAATATATAGCTGCAGCTTCATGCTGTTCCCAGCTACTGTGGATAAGGAACTAGCTGAAAGATTTTGGTGTTATTTATAAAAGTGTTCCTATCTTTTGTGATAACACTAGTGCAATCAATATTTCAAAGAACCCCGTGCAACACTCCAAGACCAAACACATTGAGATAAGACACCATTTTCTAAGAGACAATGTGGAAAAAGGATTGGTGGAGATGTTGTTTTGTAAAAGTGAAGATCAAATAGCTGATATCTTCACAAAGCCTTTATGTAGAGAGTCTTTTTGTAGGTTAAGAGTCCTTTTAGGTCTAGTTAGATTTTAGGCGTTGGCTTCAATTATTTCCTTCAATGATTGGTTAGAATAAGTATGCTTTTGTATTGATTATGTATATAACTACGTTGCTTACTTACAAATATTGTGTAAATAACCTAAGTGGATTATTGTTGCATAGAAACAGGAGAAGTTATTTTGAAACATGCTGAAAATAGAATGACTGGTTCAGTACAGGTACCAACAAGAGGAAACAGCAGTTCAGCTCTGATATGTCATCCGAAAATATCTTACTTTTGGAAGATTACTATAAGATAATTTCTTTTTGGAAAGAATTATCTTATTTCAGTTATTCCTATCCTACAAAGAGGCAAATATATAATTTATAGTTGGTTGATTTTCTTGTAAAAAGATAACTACAATTTTTAAATTTTCAATTTTTGAAATTATCTTTTCCGTTTATTTTGATTCTCAACCGGCTAATTGTTAGAATTCCTATGTCTGTGCAGTTGATATAAATACACATCAACACATTGATACAGCTTCACATCACATCATCATTCTATTCATCCTCTCTCTCGTTCAAAAGTGGTACCCTGATCACTGTTCACTCCGTTTTCATCTCCCTCAAATTCCTACTAAGCTGTGAAGCTTGTTTGCTACAATGGGAAGGAAATCAACCAAGGCTCCAACTAAGAAAAGGAAGGAGAAGACTCAAGAAAGTGAGTCTACTCAATTGAAGGAGACCTCCATCACTGAAATTAACCCTGCTCCGACTTCATCGAGCAACTCACCTCCTACCACCACAAAGAACCCATCACCAACTCCGTCTCCATCTTCTAAATCTCCCTCACCTCCACCTCCCAAAAATGCACCTTTACCCAAAACCCCTGAGGCTGATGATTCCATCATCAAAGAACCTGCCTCATCTCAGGGGGACCAGCCCAAAAGCGCTGAAGAATTCTTCAATACTGTTGGAGAAAGGGAAGAGGAGGAAGTTAGAAGTGAAGAAGAGGATCTACAGATTATTGGGCAGAAAAAGGGGACTACAGAACCCTTGGTTCGCAGCAGAGTGACTAGGTCTTTCCTGAAAAAGATTGGCGAAGTAGTAGTAGTAGAGGCACAGTCGATGGACTCTGCTGGTTCCAAACAAAAGAGAACAGCACGGAAGTCTACAAGAGGTATGTCAGTAGAATCTCCATCTATTGGTATGACTGATTTAGGTTCTAGGGTTGTGTTATCTGGGTGTAAAACAGAAGTTGGTTATTTTGATGAAGTTGCCTTAAGTGATGTGAAAGAGTTGTTAGAATATCAGGGTTGGATGCCTTTGTTTGATGTCTGTGATGCTAATATTGATGGTGTTAGAAGGTTTTATGTGAATTTGAAACAAATGTTGGATAGGTCGTTAAGCTCAGTTGTGAATGATGTTGAAGTGAATGTGTCTGTTGCAAGTTTGGCTGGGTTGTTGAATATACCCAGAGATGGTTTTGATGAGTATTCTGGAGATGGATGGCCCACACTTATAGGGGTCAGTCCAGATGAAGTGCATGACTTTATGTTTGGAGGGAAATTTCCAAAGAAAGCTGGAATGTTTAAAACTGGTAGCTTGAAGGAACCAGTGATGCTGGTCCTTCACTCTTTGTGTAACAAGATGATTATCCCTCGAGCACAAGGTAGGGGTTTTGTGCGCATCATGGAAATGGTGCTTATATATTTGCTGATGAAAAGGATTAAGATAAATCTTCCTTCCCTAATGATAAACCATATGATGAATTGCTATAACTCATCCCACCACTCTCTTCCTTATGGTTCTTACATAACTAAGCTTCTTAAAGAGAATAATGTTTCTCTTAGTGGATCAACTGCTCCTATAATAGTGTTTACCAATGGTATTCTGAAACAAAAGGGGTTGATCATAAGTACTGGGGTGTTGAAGTTTAGGGAGGAGGACTCAGTAGAGACTCCTAAGCCCGCCAAGAAGAAACAGAAGGCAGAAGAACTAGCAGGTCAGAAGGTTATTCTTAAGAGGCTGGAGAGTCAGGAAGAGAAGATGAGTGCTGTGGGGGATCAGCTTAGCAAGTTAGTGACCTTAGTGGAAGGTCTATCTACTTTGCTTATTATGAGGATGAGCAAGTTAGAGAAACAGATTGCTAGTAGTTCTGGAATTGAGAAGGAACAAGTTGAGGAGGACCAGCAAGTAGACCAGCAGGAAGATGACAATGAAGAGGAGGAGAACAAGGAAGAAACAGCTGAGGAGGCTGACACTGAAGAAGAGGAAGGAGATGATGACAATGATGATGATGATTGAATCTGTTCTCTTTTTCATTTAGCCTACCTTTATCATATTATATTCAGAATAACTGATTTTGTTGGACTGTTTTTATTCCTCCTAATCCATGAACTTGTTTTGATATGGATTTGGGCTCTATCGTTCACTTTTGTTGGTTTGTATTAAACTATGATCTTTATTGATGGCATGGCTTAATTTTGACTATTCTGACCTTCTTTTGCAGCACTTTATTTGTATAATGGTTGATGCCATTGGATGGTTTAGCACGTTACTTTATGCATAAGATGCTACTTTTGCATATCTTTTTAATGATGCCAAAAGGGGGAAAATAGTTGAAGTTGAAGCCTAGAGTCTTTACTAGTTTAGATTGAGTCGTTTTTGAGTCTTTTTACTTTTACTTTGACTTTATTTTATTTTTTGTTTCTGTTTAGGGAACCAGTTGGCTTAACTGACTTGTTCCATTGAGTCTTGAGTTCTTGAAGTTTTTGACTACCTTCTTTTGAGTATGTTCACAGGTGCAGAAACTTCAAATGTTTGTCATCATCAAAAAGGAGGAATTTGTTGAGTGCCTTAGGTTTTGATTGATAGTTTTGAATGATGACAAACAGCTAAGGGAAACAGGTCTTTGAAAGTGTTCAATACAGTTGGGGGAACCAGCTAAAATAGAACACTGTTTCCCTAGATAAGGTATTACTTATATGAGATATTTGTTGAACTAACTTATCTTTATATAGGGAACAATTAGATGATAAATGAGCTATGCACTGGTAGGGAACCAGTATAAACTGTTCTCTTAAACTGCTTTTATGAAAGGCAGTTACTTATTTAGTATTATACATTAACTTTGTTAAATGTGCAGTATCTAAGTTGATTTCTAAGATTGGAAGCTTGAAAGGATTTTCGATCAACTTAAAGGAAGGTCCTTTGGTCAATAATTGAGTTCATTCATGGAAGCTTTTAAGACTTAACGAATGCATGAAGGAAGACTACACTCAAAGAGTTATTTAGGAACTTCATGTAAATGCTCCGTAGTATAACTTATTTAATTGAGTATATAAAGTGCTTTTAGTATATTAAATATCGTTATGAAATTTGGTACAAGGTTTGGAACAAATTTCATAACATATTTAGTTCAGGGAACCAGGTCAGGGAACCAGGTTAACTAAACAGATTATTTAAGCTGCTGTTTTTACAAAGATTTTACAAAAAGGATATTTTCCGAAAAATATTGATTTAAAATATATCCAAGCAGCTAAAGATAAGATGATATTTTTTGGTTAGCTAAAAATTAGGAAGTATCTTATCCTAAATTGATCTTATCTTGTGATCAAATTAATTAGGATAAATACTTATCATAAAATCGCATATATCTCATATGCATGATTTTAGGGTTTAGCCAACTAACCTATAAATACATCTTACTCTGAATAATCAGAGATATAGCTCTCACGCATTTTTAATAGAGATCGATCTTTGAGAGCTAAAAGCACTAATTCAATTATTAAGTGATACACAAGAGCATAATAGTGTTTTAACGTTTTTCTCTATTTGACTTTTGAGAGTTAGATCATTAGAGAGTTCTTGATCTTGTATTAAGTCTTTGACAGAGGGGTTGAAGACTTGGTGAGTGTTTGTGAGTTCAAACACACTAGGAACTTACGAGGGTAAGTTTAGAGCACATTCGGAGTAGAGTGTGGGGTTTATTGGTTCCCGGAGTAGGGAAACAGTAGAGTGTTCTTTGTCTTTAATTTTCGGAGTAGATTAATAAAGGACTTAGGATAGGAAGACATAGGCCAGAGTTGGCTGAACCTCGTTAAATCTGTGGTGTTCTTTATTGCTTTGTTTTATTCCGCTGCATAAGGGAACCAGCACAACTGGTTCCTTACACATAATTCGAAAAGAAGCAAAAATTGCTAAAGATTACTTAACACTCAATTCACCCCCCCCCTCTTGAGTGCCCATTGAACCTTCAATAAAACTAAGTAAGGAGTTCGTGTAGAGGAGGTTTGTATCTCCTAAAATCATCACATAAAAAGTGACTCAACTTGAACACTTAAGTGGATGGAAACCACTAGAGATCAAGAGGAATAATGAATGGGGTATAAGTAGAAAAAATAAAATAAAACAAATGTAGATTTAGTAGGGTCCTTGGTTAATTACTATTGAAGATGAGTCCTTTGCTTGAGTCTTGGATGAGTGCTTGAAAGAGTTATATTTCTTTGGATTAAGAGGCAAATATTTGCCTTAATTTAGGCCTTGATAAGGGTTAAGGGAGTTTTGAGGATGTTTGAGAGGGTAATTGAAAATTTTAAGACTTTTTTTATATAAAATTTTGGGGTATTTATAGGCAATAAAGATCGTTATTTAAGTGGAAAACACTAAGTTTAGGTGTCCAACAATAGGCACAGGTATCCAACACCCATGTTAAGTGTCCAACAACCAAAGGACATCTTTTGCTAAACTACTTTTGAGGCTGTAAGGGACCATGAGCGTTATTGGGGGTGCGTCGAGCCTTAGGATAGTCCAATGATGAAACTAGGCGCTAGATGCCTTTACTACTTGGCATCTGGCATAGAGTTTGGGCATTTGGGGCCTTGCTCTTTGGTGCTTGACATTGAGTTCCAACGTTAGTAATGCGAGTAATTCATGCTCAAGTTGATTTTTTAGGGAAACTTGGGGATTAAGGATGAAATTTTAAGGTTTTTGAGTGATTTGTGCTTGGGCTAAATATGTACTTGCACTTAATTATGCTTGAGGCTTTTTGGTTTAGGATAGTTTGTGGGCTTTTTCAATTTTTTCTGCACTTAACCTCGAGCCAAGCTATGTCTACCTATAAGAGTTGGTTCATCAAGGGATCGTGATACGGGAAGACCTTTTCATATGTAGAGTAGCCCCCGCTTAGACCGAATCTTGGATAAGATGAAGGTCAAAGTAAAACTTAGGATAGAGAAGGAATTTAAGATGCTCTAAAATATCAAACCCTTTTTCTAAAGATAATACCTGCAAAACAAATTAGGTTAGTTACACCAGCTTCTTGGCTTAGCTTGGAACTTCGAGGAGGAGCCGCTATCTAATTGGCGTAGCTTGCAATTAATGGCTTGGGACGCCTAGAGGGAGCCTATATCTTGATGGCCTAGCTCAATGGATTGACTGGGAGTGTTGAGGGGGAGCCTCTATGAGTGTTGGGGGGGTGTGATGTTCTCGTTTTAGAGTACATTTATTACCTCATTTTAGTGTCAAGTCTCATAGTTTTGTATTGGTTTTATGTATATTATGCTTGATTTTGCCTTGATCTTGTTTTCGAGTTGTCTTAAGTTCATTTCAGGCACTTTTGATGATTTCAAGGTGAAAGGCGATGCATTCAAGCCTTTGACACACGTATCTTAGCTTGGGCAAGTGTTTGAAGTCACTCATGAAGATTCTACGGAGTTCAGAAAAGAGGGAAGTGAAAAAGAGGAAAGAATGGTCTCAGATTCGATCGAATCTGAGAGACATTCGACCGAATGGTTGCAGATTCGACCGAATTTGAGATACATTCGGTCGAATGGATGACTGTCTTCAGAGATCTTGAGCCTTGCCACTGGAAAAGCCGAATGGAACTCATTCGGGCGAATGAGCTTCCATTCGGCCGAATCAACCTATACATTTGGGCGAATGCTTGACAGAGATCGATTCCTCAAAGCCTCTGGAATGGGCGAATGGAAGACCATTCGGGCGAATGGGATCATATTCAGCCGAATGAGACTTATATTCGGGCGAATGATAGTGTTTTCCTCCGGATCAACTACTTCTTTTTAGGGCCGGCTGCTATGCATTTTAGGGTTTTCGTAGGTTTTTCTTATTTTGTTATAAATACCCCCTTCCTCTAATGAGGAGAGGGAGAGCTAGGTTTTATATACTTTTATGCACTTTTAGATTTCTTAGCCTCCAAATTCTTTTAGTTTTAGCTTTCGGTTTTCAGTTTCTTCAACGCTTTGTAGTTCGAATTCTTTTCGTGGATATCAAATTGAAGCTTTTGTAAGTTTTAATCAATTCCTTTGCTCTTAAATCATTGCTTTACTTTGTTGCATGCTTAGTTTCATGTTTATCATTTATTCGCATAATTTCTGATTTTGTTTTCATTCTCGTGAATTCCTTCCATGTTAGTTTCTGTCGCATCTTTGAATATCTTTAAGTCTTTAAGCATGAATATGTGTGAGTAATTTATTTAGGGGTTTTGATTGGTGAAACTCTAGGAAAGCTATGATCTTTATTGCTTAAGGTTGTAGAAACGATGATAATAAATAGTTTCGGAATTCGATGCGAATCTTGTCCTGCCATTCCTTTGGAGACATAGGGTGATTATAAGTTGTTCGTGTGATTTATAGGGTCACAAACTTCCTCTCGTATTCTTCGATGTCCATGCTAGTTATTATCAGATTTTCTCTAACCTATCATGTTCGGTTTTGAAAGCTTCATTCCTAGGGTGAATCCAATCTTGTCCCCGTTTTTCTCTACTTGCTTTATTTCTCTCAACTTGCTTTAGTTTTAATTGAATTTCCAACTCCCAATAGTCCGGTTGTGTTAAAAGTTAGAGTCTTGATATACCTTGGCTTCGTGGTTCGACCCCCTACTCCACTATACTCGTATAGTTTGTAGGTTAGAATAAATAGTGTTTGCATAACCTGTCTTTTAGTTAACGACCTAAAAGTCCGGTTATCAAAATGGCGCCGTTGCCGGGGACAAGGCGTAATATTTAGACTTGACTTGTCTTAGCATAACTTTATTTCATTTTTGTTTTTTTTTTGTTTTTCTTTTTGTGTGTGGTTGTCTTTGACTTAGGTGTTTGCATGCCCCATAGCACGTGTAGGTCAAACCAGCCAATTACACCCTTAAATCCTGAAATCCAACGTGTTAGTAGACAACGCCCTTCAAAGTATACCTCACAATATGTCCAAAACCCATCCATATCTATAATGGCCGACGAACATCAATTGTTTGGCCAATTCGGAACTCTTGGCTCACAAGAGTTCTAAGGGGGTGTAGTACTTCCTGTTGCTACTACACCTTACCAAATATACCCTCAGTTCACAAGAATGGTTAAGGAAACACCATTCAGTGGCTTAAGAAATGAATGTCCTCTTCAACACCTAGAGGCATTCTCAGATATTTGTGGACTTATCCCTCCTAGTCCTAATAGCCCTAATTATGTGTGAATGCACCTATTCCATCTGAGTCTAGCGGGAGATGCCAAGGATTGGTACAAATGCTTAGAACCCAATTCAATTATTAATTGGGCTCAACTAAAAACCGCATTTATAGAAAGGTTCTATCCTATTGTTCGAACGCAGGATTGGCGTAAGAAAATTGCGTCATTCACCCAAGAGGATGATGAGAACCTTAGTGCCACTTGGAGTAGGTTTAAAAGAATGATTAGAGCATATCCCCACCATGAGTATGGGGAAAACCATCTCAACACATTCTTTTATGATGGTCTTAATGACTCCACCAAAGCACTTCTAGACTCAGCTGTAGGTGGCCAGCTTTCCAAAATTCCTTGCAACCAGGTGAAAGCCAAAATAGAGGAAGTCGCTAAGAATAGTGCCTGGGGAGGAACTAGGAGTCAGGGATTACCTAGAGGGATGATAGACGCAGCTAACTTGGACAACATTAGCGCCAAAATAGAAGCCGTTATTGATAAAAAGTTGTCCAAGCTAAGCCTAGCCGGTAGTTCGAACACCCCTCCAGTACTTGAAAAGCACTTTGCATGTGCCATATGTGGGGGTACCAACCATGATACATCTTATTGTGGTGGTTCGCACTCCGAGTACATAGCTGCAGTTGACTATGGAGGGTATAACCCAGAACCGCAGGTGATGAACTATAACAGTTATGGGTATAACCCTGATCACGTAGCAACCCTCAACTATAGTGGACAGAGCCAAGGAGTAGGGTATGGGCAGCAACCTTTCCCAAACAACCAACAGTACAAACCTCCCTTTAACTCCAACCAAAACCAGGGAAACTTCCACCCAAGATACAACAGAAATGGTCAAGGTGGATTTAACAACCAAGGTTTCTAGGGGAACCAGACTAATGGGAACGTACCTAGGACCAATGTGTATAGACCCCCAGGGTTTCACCAAGGACCTAGAAATGGTTCAAACCTACCTTTTCCCCCTAGTCAACCTCATCACGTGGCTCCTCAACCACAACATGGTCATGCTTCAACCAACGACCATTTAGCCTCCTAAGTAATAACTCTTGCTCAGCAGAACTAGAGTCTGACGTAAATAAATCCGACTCTCTTCCAACAAATGCAGCAACTTCAAGCTCAACAAAAGTTGTTTGAAACTCAACTGGCTCAAATGGCTAATCCTCCTGCACCACCGCTATTCCCATCTCACCCTCAACCTAACCCCTCTATACAGCCTCCACCTCAGCACCCAAACCCAAACCAGCACACTGCTAAGGCTATCCACCTGAGATCAGGGACCCAGTATAACGGTCCTTCATATCCGGTTGATGCACCTTTGGTGCGGGTGAGTGATGAGACGAGAGTGCACAACGATGAAAAAGAGGAGGAACATGGTAAAATGCCAGAGGTTGAGGATGAAAGAGGTAGGGAGGACGTCAATGCTAAGGCAGGGAGTAATAAGCCAGTAGAGAGTGAGGAAGAGAGGAGGAAGAAAGCTGAGGAGAGAAAGAGGTTAGAATGGTTATATGAACCACCGCTTCCTTTTCCCTATAGGAAAGTTGAGAAGCAACTTGATGATAAGTTCAAGAAGTTTCTTGAACATCTTCAGAATATGGAGATGAAAATCCCATTCCTCGATGCTATGGCACAAATGCCAAAGTATGCTAAATTCTTGAAGGACTTACTGTCCAATAAGAAAAAGCTTAAGGAATCAAGTTAGCTCTATACTGCAAGGGAAAATGCCTATGAAAGAGCGAGATCCCGGTCCTTATAACCTCCCTGTAAAGTTAGGAAACCTTGATCCTAAAGGAGCGCTCGCCGATCTAGGGGCATCGATCAGTCTTATGCCTCTATCGATCGCCAAAAAGCTCCCTTTTGACCTCAGGCCTTCAAGGAAAACAATCCAACTAGCTGACAAAAGCATTAAAGTGCCATGTGGAGAGCTTGACGACATACCTATCCAGGTAGGAGAACTAGTGGTCCCCTGTGATTTTGTAGTAATGGAAATGGAAGAGGACCCTTATACTCCACTTATCTTGGGCAGAGCCGTTCTGGAAATGCTTCAAGCAGTTATTAATTGCCATGATGATACCATAACGGTAGAAGTAGCCTAGGTAAAGGTAGTCTTCAAAATCTCCCCCCTGTTAAAAAATCCTATGGTTGAGCAGGTCTGTCGCCTTCAAGAGGGCGATAGGGAGAGTGAGAATTGTTATGGGGACGAGGAAATAGAGGTTGGTTGTCAAATGAATGATGAGGATACCTCTACTATAAATGAGCCATTGGAAGGCCGATTAGATACGACCTAGGATTCTGAAAAAGAAGCAGAGTATGAGCACCTTTGCGAGGTTGAGGAAGGTATTACATACAAGGGGGAAAGTCCTAAGCCTTTACCTCCTAGATTAAAATATGCCTATCTTGATGAAGATGAAGGAAGCCCTGTCATAGTGAATTCTGAGCTTGATGACATTTCTCTGGGAAAACTACTTGTTTTATTAAGGAAATATCGAGATGTCATCGGATATTCACTAGGTGATTTAAAAGGGATCAGTCCATCCCTTGTTATGCACCGGATTCATCTTGACGATGAACATTTTTCCTCCATTGAGCCACAAAGAAGGTTGAATCCAAACATGAAAGAGGTAGTTAAGGATGAAATCCTCAAACTCCTCAAGGCCGGCATCATCTACTCAATCTTAGATAGTAGATGGGTTAGCCCAGTTCATGTTGTTCCTAAAAAGGGAGGAATGACCATCGTCGAGAATGACAGAGGAGAGATGATCCCCACTAGAGCCACCACAGGATGGCGAGTTTGCATTGACTATCGCAAACTCAATAAGGCTACAAGAAAGGATCACTTTCCCTTACCCTTCATCGATGAGATGCTTGAAAAACTGGCCAGGCACAAGTACTATTATTTTCTAGATGGTTACTCGGGTTTCTTTCAAATCCCAATCCACCCCGAGGACCAACAGAAAACAACTTTCACTTGTCCTTTTCGGACTTTTGCCTATAGGAGAATGCCCTTCGATTTATGAAATGCTCCATCTACATTCCAGAGGTGCATATTGGCTATATTTGCTGATATGTTAGAAGACTTCATGGAGGTATTCATGGACGATTTTTCTGTTGGAGGGTCCTCTCTTGACACTTGCTTGACATATCTCGAGAAAGTTTTATTAAGGTGTCAAGAAATGGATCTTGTACTAAATTGGGAGAAATGTCACTTTTTAGTTCAAGAGGGCATCGTCCTAGGCCACAAAGTGTCTTTCAAAGGCATAGAGGTGGATCCTGCCAAAATTGATGTGATAAGGAATCTTCCTGTACCTACCTCAGTTACAGGAGTACGATCCTTTCTTGGACACGTAGGTTTCTATAGGCGTCTAATCTTAGGATTTTCGACTCTCGCAAAACCCTTGAATGAATTGCTTCAGAAAGATGTCGAATTTCACTTCGATGAAAGATGCCTGAATGCCTTTAAAAGGCTAAAAGACGCTCTAATATCTGCGCCCATCATGCAAGCTCCAGATTGGAGTTTGCCATTTCAGCTGATGTGCGATGCCAGTGATATTTCTGTTGGTGCTGTCCTTGGGCAGAAAAAGGAAGGAAAACACCACGTTATATGCTATATCAGTAAAACACTGGATCCTGCACAACGTAACTACTCTACAACTGAAAAGGAAATGCTGGCAGTAGTCTATGCTTTTGAGAGACTACGCCAATATCTTATTTGTTCAAAAGTTATAGTCTTTATTGATCACTCGGCTCTGAAGTTTTTAATGATAAAAAGAGATGCAAAGCCGAGGTTGATTCGTTGGGTGCTCCTACTACAGGAGTTTGATTTCGAGTTAAAAGATAGGAAGGGTAGCGAAAATGTGGTAGCCGACCATTTGTCTAGGTTACCCGAGCTGAATAACGACGCCTTACCTATCCAAGACGAAATGGTCAAAGAAACCCTAATGACAACAATAGTAGTTGGGAAAGCCTCTTGGGTCGCGGATATTGCGAATTATTTAGCTTGTGGAGAACTTCCAGAGATCGAATCAAGGGCTTTGAAAAAGGCTTTCTTCGGAAAAGTCGGGAACTTCTTTTGGGATGATCCCTATTTATTTCATGCATGCGCAGACGGCATAATCCGCCGTTGTGTCACTGAATAGGAAGTTCCCAAAATCCTAACTCACCGTCATTCATACGCGTGTGGCGGTCACCATGGTATAATGAACACCGCTGCTAAGGTTGCCACCGTAGGTTTCTATTGGCCAACATTACACAAGGATGTTAAAACTTTTGTGAAAAGCTGTGAGAGGTGCCAAAAAGTTGGCAATATCTCAATGCGAAATGAGATGCCTCAAAACTACATCCTTGAGTGTGAAGTGTTCAGAATTGACTTTATGGGCCCATTTGTTTCATCTCATAGGAACCAATACATTTAGTAGGGATTGACTATGTGTCTAAGTGGGTGGAGGCCATCGCCTCGCCTACGAACGACCACAAAGTAGTTATTAAGCTTTTCAAAAGCATAATCTTCCCTCGATTCGGTGTTCCAAAAATAGTCATAAGTGATGGGGGTTCACACTTTGCTAAGCACGAACTAAACAAATTATTGAAAAATTATAGAGTTGTACACAAAGTCGGCTCTCCCTACCATCCCCAAACTCAAGGATAGGTGGAAGTAGCTAATAGGGAAATCAAGAGAATTCTTGAGAAAGTGGTAAACCCAAACAGGAAGGATTGGTCTCTAAAGTTAGATGACGCTCTTTGGGCCCACTGGACATGTTACAAAACCCCTATTGGCACCACCCCGTTCCGGCTATTGTATGGGAAATCCTGTCATCTACCGGTGGAATTGGAATGCAAGTCTTAGTGGGCGATCCAAAATCTAAATTTGGACCCTACCTTATTCTGCGAGAAGCGAGCCGCCCAATTACGAGAATTGGAAGAACTACGGCTCGACGCATTCCACAACATGCACATCTACAAGGAACGTACTAAGCATTGGCACGACCAACATATCATCCAACGAGAGTTCCTTGTAGGAGATAAAGTGCTGCTCTTTAATTCAAGAGCTAAGTTATTCCCCAGGAAATTAAAATCGAGGTGGTCTGGGCCATTCGAGATTTTACAAGTTTTACCCTATGGAACGGTAGAGCTGAAAGACCATCATGGAGGAAGTTTCATTGTTAATGGACATCGGTTAAAACTCTTCCATGAAAGCAGCCTTCATAATGTCAACACCATTGAGCTTATAAGGTTAGATGATGTCAAAGTCGAATGATTGGTATAATCATTGGCACTTATCGAGCATCCTTACTTTGAATCATCGTTCTTTAGCATTTTGTTAGGTTTTAAGTATTTAGTTTAACTTTTTTCCTTGTGTTTTAATTACCCGAGCCAAGTCGAGCTAAACAACGTTAAACAAAGCACTTACGGGAGGTAACCCGGTTTATTTGGATTTTTGTCAAACTTAATCATAGTACATTGATTGATTTTGAGAGGGCACGAGTGATTTGATCTAAGAAAGTGCAAAATCGTTGTCCATTCGACCGAATCATAGGTCCATTCGGCCGAATACACATTGAAGAAGGATCTAAATCCAAGTTTGGCCAAGTTCCTGATAGTGCCGAATGAAGGATCAATTCGGCCGAATGAATCTAATTCGACCGAATGGAGTGTTCCATTCGATCGAATAGATCTACTTGGCAAAATCACGAGGCTGCTGATAACCCCAAATGAACCTATCATTTGGGCGAATGTAGTTACATTCGACCGAATAGGTTTAGTATTCGGTCAAATGAGAGCGAAGATTTCTTCGTAGCTCATATCCATTTGACTGAACAGGACATCCATTCGCACGAATGGAGCTCTATTCGACCGAATGTATGCTTCATTCGACCGAATGGAAGCCAGTTCTATAAATATCAGCTCATTCCACATAAATTCGCACAGAAATTTTTTTACTCCTTCCACTCGGCCGACTTCCCTCACACCCTTGCTCTCTCTCAAATTCCTCTACTCCCTTCCCAATCTTCCTCAACTACTATGGGTCCAAGGAGAACCTTAAGGAACCCCTTCAAGAGGTCCAAAAAGCATGGAGAAGGTTCCTCTTCGGGTGCGGCATAGGAAGCTCAACAAACCAGTTCTCAACAACTGGAGGGCCAACAAAGACTTCCCGGCTAGGAATTATGGTTCAATGAGGACCATCATACGGTAATTTTCGTATCTTTGGAGCAATATGAGTGTTTCCAAAGGCTTAAGGTACGAAAAATCAACTCCACTCGTTATTTAGACCTTTCAATTTTACAACAAATGGGTATATATGAGCAATTTATTGCATTATTAACTGCATGTGGGTTAGAGAACTGGATAAACATGTGGCACCCAACTCATAAGCTCTTAACTTATGAGTTTCTTAGTTCCCTAACCCCCTGTCAACGGGATGGTAGGCTGCATTTGTCTTTTAGGCTAAGGAATGCAACCTATTTTCTTGATTATGCTGCATTTTGCGCCGTGTTTGGTTTCCATAATGAGCCTATTCCGGATAAACAACAAGACAACTCTCGGGTTTTCGAGTTATGGCCTAAAATAGCTGGCCGGCTTGTTTATCCGAATAGAAATATTTATGCTTCTAATGTACAACACCCTGTTTTGCGCATGTTCTTTAAATTTGCTAGGGTGACTTTGTTCCCTTCCCCTAGCCCTCACCTAGTACAAATACACGAGGTGCACATCTTGCACCGTTACCTTACACCACACGAAGACACTGCACTAAGCATGCCAATGACGCTATGGAAATTTCTAAACAACATAGCCACCCTAAATGCAACCACTGACTTATGTTTAGGGGGACACGTATTCCGCATTGCTGAATTCTTGAGCGTCATGAATCCTGTAGAATTCGATGAACGTTATACCAGTTCCACTACCCTTCACGAGCAATGTCTCGTACGGGCTGGCTTCATTTTTGCGGACCCCATGCGATGGCAGTACTTGAAAGATCGCACCATCCCCCTTCCCTGCCCTCATTTACCTCCCCTGGTCAAGTTTGGGGCCTCGTATCTCTTAGAAGGCGATGTGCCGAGATACGCTGTCGAGCCTCCACTTGTACCACCTCCTCGCCCTCACACCCTCTCTATGCGTGACCGACCTAGAGCCTCTACCTCGGTCTTACCGGACCATGACGATTCAGATGATGAGTCTGAATCTGACATTATGTCCTCCCTAGGACTCATAGAGAGAAGGCTTGATCAGGTCCTCACCACCCAAGCCCACCACACCGCCTAGCTCGAACACCTCCAACAAAACTTCGAGCGGGCGAACTACCCATGGTATGTGATAACCGGTTTTCTAGGTCGTTAACTAAAAGACAGGTTATGCAAAAAATATTTATTCCAACCTACAAACTATACGAGTATAGCGGAGTAGGGGGTCGAACCACGAAGACAAGGTATATCAAGACTTTGACTTTTAACACAATTGGACTATTTGGGGTTGGAAATTCAGTTAAAACTAATAGGTGGAAAATAGATGACGACAAATCACGAAGTAAAGCAAGTAGAGAAAAACGGGGACAAGATTGGATTCACCCTAGGAATGAAGCTTTAAAACCGAACATGATAGGTTAGAGAAAATCTGATAATAACTAGCATGGATATCCAAGAATACGAGAGGAAGTTTGTGACCCTATAGATCACACGAACAACCTATAATCGCCCTATGTCTCCAAAGGAGTGGCAGGACAAGATTCACATCGGAATCCGAAACTATTTATTAACATCGTTTCTACAACCTTAAGCAATAAAGATTATAGCTTTCCTAGGGTTTCACCGATCAAAACCCCTAAAGGATTTACTCACTCATATTCATGCTTAAAGACATAAATATATTAAAAGATGCAGCAGAAACGAACATGGAATGAAATCGCGAGAATGAAAATACAATCAGAATTAATAAACGAATAACTTAGAACTAAACATGCAATGAAATAAAGCAATGAATTAAGATTAAAGGAAGGAATTAAACTTACAAAAAGCTTCAAATTGATATCCACGAAAAGAATTCAAACTACAAAGCGTTGAAGAAAAACTGAAAATCGAAAGCTAAAACTAAAAGAATTTGGAGGCTAAGAAATCTAAAAGTGCATAAAAGTATTAAACCTAGCTCTCCCCCTCCTCATCAGAGGAAGGGGGTATTTATAACAAAATAAGAAAAACCTACGAAAAACCCTAAAATGCATAGGAGCCGGCCCTAAAAAGAAGTAGTTGATCCGGAGGAAAACACTGTCATTCGCCTGAATATAGGTATCATTCGGCCGAATGTGATCCCATTCGCCCGAATTGTCTTCCATTCGCCCATTCCAGAGGCTTCGGGGAATCGATCTCTGTTAAGCATTCGCTCGAATGTACAGGGTGATTCGGCTGAATGTAAGCTCATTCGCTCGAATGAGTTCCATTTGACCTTTCTAGTAGCAAGGCTCGAGAACTCTGAAGACTGCCTCTCATTCGACCAAATGAGTCTCAGATTCGGTCGAATCTACAAGCATTCGGTCGAATGTCTCTCAGATTCGGTCAAATCTGAGAGCATTCTTTCCTTTTTTCACTTCCCTCTTTTCTGAACTCCGTGAAATCTTCTGAGTGACTTCAAACACTTGCCCAAGCTAAGATACGTGTGTCAAAGGCTCGAATGTATCGCCTTTCACCTTGAAATCATCAAAAGTGCCTGAAATAAACTTAAGACAACTCGAAAACAAGACCAAGGTAAAATCAAGCATAATGTACATAAAACCAATACAAAACTATGAGACTTGACACTAAAATGAGTTAATAAATGTGCTCTAAAACGAGCACATCAACTTCCCCAAAGCTAGACCGTTGCTAGTCCCTAGCAAACGAAATAGAAAGGTGAAATGACAGCTTAAGGCAATATGAATGAAGAAATGAATGAAGAGACTAATGAAAAACATGGGAAGTGAAGCTCAAGTCAATGCAAGCCGTGCACGTGCGAAACTCCTCCCTAGCCATGGGTGTGCAAGTACAATGGGATTTAAAGAGCATAATCAACTTTTCACACTTACTCAACGTAACTCGCTACAAGTTTAGATAAAAAAAAGAAATAAAAGGAGTTATACTAGCTATAGGAGTGGACTCACTCCTAGCATCTCCATCACCTCCAGCGTGGGGAGTCAAGACCCTCCACTGAGCATCCGTGGCAGAAATAAGTAAGGTCGAACCAGGGTAATCCGGAGGAGGGCTATAATGCAGGGTTCCCCCAAGCCAGGGTGGAGCCGTCGTTCTTTTTTTGGACTTTTTCTTTTTCTTAGCCCTCTTCCTTTTTGGAACTGGCTCGTTAGGATTGTCAAAATTCTGACAAATATCCTGTATCACAACGAATTCTTTCTCGACTTCGAAAATGACACCCTTCATTGTCACTTCCTCCTCTGTCACCTCAGCAGACTCTGGCGCAGCAAAACCGTCATACCCCTCAACTATGCCGTCAAGAATATTAAAGGAACAGATTTGCTCGACCATGGGTTCCCTGGAAGACTTAGAAAAGGCAAACACTACCTTCTCATGGGCTACCCTCATAGTTATAGTCTATGATTCACAGTCGATCAGGGCACCCAATGTCTTCAACGCATCCCTCCCTAAGATGAGGGGGGTAAAGGGATCCTCAACCATATCAAGTACCACGAAGTCACATGGAACCACAATGTTCCCGACTTGGATCGGGAGGTCCTCAAATTCCCCACATGGTACCTTTATACTACGGTCGGCAAGTTGGATGGTTTTCTTTGATGGCTTGAGGTCGAAAGTTAGTTGTTTGGCGATGGACATCGGCATTAGGCTAATGGAGGCCCCAAGGTCAGCGAGTGCTCCCTTAGAATTAAGTTTTCCAAGGGTGACTGGGAGCACAAAGGGTCCTCTAGCTTTTTCTTTCTTTGCCCACGTGCCCTGAATGATGGCACTTACCTGTTCTGGCAAACTAATTACTTCGCCCTCAAGCTTTCTCTTGTTCCTTAAGAGGGTTTTCAGATACGTAGCATATTGCGGCATTTGCTCCATGGCCTCTAAGAATGGTATTTTCATTTCAAGTTGCCGCATATGCTCTAGGAATTTAAGAAACTTTTCTTGAAGCTGCTTCTCTACCTTTTTGTAAGGAAAAGGTAGAGGCGGAGCATGTTGACGCTCAAGTTTCCTTCTTTCCTGTATCTCCCTCCATCTCTCATCCTCATCCTTCCTCTTTACCTTATACCCATTTACCTCGATAATTGGTGCCTCTGTCACTTCACCAACCTCCTTCTCTTCCTTTCCTTCAAGATCCTCTTTGTGTTCATTTTCTATTTGAAAATAACTATCCTTTGAGGATCCTTCTCCTAAATCATCTTTTGGAGCTAAAGCAGGATCTGAATATGAAGTTCCTGATCTTAAGAAGATCGCCTTGCATGTGTGATGTTTAGGGTTAGAGTCAGGAGTGCTTTATGGTGGAGGTTGGGCGGATGGCTTTTGTTGAGGGTGAGATGGGAATAGTAATGGTGGAGGTGGGTTGGCTATCTAAGAAAGTTGAGTTTCAAACAACTTTTGCTGAGCTTAAAGTTGTTGCATTTGTTGGATTAGAGTCTGATTAATCTGAGTTAGACTCTGGTTCTGCTGAGCAAGAGTTGTTACCTGGGAGGCTAATTGGTCATTGCCTAAGTTATGGCCTTGTTATGGTTGAGGAGCCACATGATTAGGTTGACTAGGCGAGAAGGGTAGGTTTGAACCATTTCTAGGCCCTTGGTTGAACCCTGGGGGTCTATACACATTAGACTTAGGCATATTCCCATTAGGTTGGTTCCCTTGTAAACCTTGGTTGTTAAACCCACCTTGACCATTTCTGTTGTATCCCGAGTGGAAGTTTCCCTGATTTTCGTTAAAGGGAGGTTTGTACTGCTGGTTGTTCAAGAAAGGTTGCTGCCCATACCCTACTCCTTGCCCCTGTCCACTATAGTTAAGGGTTGCCACATGATCAGGGTTATACCCATAACCGTCATAGTTCATAAGTTGCGGTTCTGGGTTATACCCTCCATAGTTAACTGCAGCTACGTGTTCGGAGTGCGAACCACCACAATAAGATGTATCGTGGTTGGTACCCCCACATATGGCACATGCAAAGTGCTTTTCACGCACTGGGGGGTTGTTCGAACTACCGGCTAGGCTTAGCTTGGACAACTTTTTATCAATAACGGCTTCTATTTTGGCGCTAATGTTGTCCAAGTTAGTTGTGTCTATCATCCCTCTAGGTAATCCTTGACTCCTAGTTCCTCCCCAGGCACTATTCTTAGCAACTTCCTCTATTTTGGCCTTTACCTGGGTGCAAGGAATTTTGGAAAGCTGGCCACCTACAGCTGAGTCTAGAAGTGCTTTGGTGGAGTCATTAAGACCATCGTAAAAGAATGTGTTGAGATGGTTTTCCCCGTACTCATGGTGGGGACATGCTCTAATCATTCTTTTAAACCTACTCCATGTAGCACTAAGGTTCTCATCATCCTCTTGGGTGAATGACGCAATTTTCTTACGCCAATCCTGTGTTCGAACCGTAGGATAGAACCTTTCTAGAAATGCGGTTTTTAGTTGAGCCCAATTAACAATTGAATTGGGTTCTAAGCATTTATACCAATCCTTGGCATCTCCCGCTAGACTCAGATGGAAAAGGTGCATTCACACATAATCAGGGCTATTAAGACAAGGAGGGATAAGTCCACAAATATCTGAGAATGCCTCTAGGTGTTGAAGAGGACATTCATTTATTAAGCCACTGAATGGTGTTTCCTTAACCATTCTTGTGAACTAAGGGTGAATTTGGTAAGGTGTAGTAGCAACAGGAAGTACTACACCCCCTTGGAACTCTTGTGAGCCAGGAGTTCCGAATTGGCCAAACAATTGATGTTCTTCGGCCATTATGGATATGGTAGGGTTTTGGACAGATTGTAAGGTATACTTTGAAGGGCGTTGTCTACTAACACGTTGGATTTCAGGATTTAAGGGTGTAATTGGCTGGTTTGACCTACGCGTGCTATGGGGCATGCAAACACCTAAGTCAAAGACAACCACACACAGAAAGGAAAACAAAAACAAAAATAAATAAAGTTATGCTAAAACAAGTTAAGTCTAAATATTACGCCTTGTCCCCAGCAACGGCGCCATTTTGATAACCGGTTTTCTAGGTCGTTAACTAAAAGACAGGTTATGCAAACAATATTTATTCCAACCTACAAACTATACGAGTATAGCGGAGTAGGGGGTCGAACCACGAAGACAAGGTATATCAAGACTTTGACTTTTAACACAACCGGACTATTTGGGGTTGGAAATTCAGTTAAAACTAATAGGTGGAGAATAGATGACGACAAATCACGAAGTAAAGCAAGTAGAGAAAAACGGGGATAAGATTGGATTCACCCTAGGAATGAAGCTTTAAAACCGAACATGATAGGTTAGAGAAAATCTGATAATAACTAGCATGGATATCCAAGAATACGAGAGGAAGTTTGTGACCCTATAGATCACACGAACAACCTATAATCGCCCTATGTCTCCAAAGGAGTGGCAGGACAAGATTCGCATCGGAATCCGAAACTATTTATTAACATCGTTTCTACAACCTTAAGCAATAAAGATCATAGCTTTCCTAAGGTTTCATCGATCAAAACCCCTAAAGGATTTACTCACTCATATTCTTGCTTAAAGACATAAATATATTAAAAGATGCAGCAGAAACGAACATGGAATGAAATCGCGAGAATGAAAACATAATCAGAATTAATAAACAAATAACTTAGAACTAAACATGCAATGAAATAAAGCAATGAATTAAGATTAAAGGAAGGAATTAAACTTACAAAAAGCTTCAAATTGATATCCACAAAAAGAATTCGAACTACAAAGCGTTGAAGAAAAACTGAAAATCGAAAGCTAAAACTAAAAGAATTTGGAGGCTAAGAAATCTAAAAGTGCATAAAAGTATTAAACCTAGCTCTCCCCCTCCTCATCAGAGGAAGGGGGTATTTATAACAAAATAAGAAAAACCTACGAAAAACCCTAAAATGCATAGGAGCCGGCCCTAAAAAGAAGTAGTTGATCCGGAGGAAAAAACTGTCATTCGCCGGAATATAGGTATCATTCGGCCGAATGTGATCCCATTCGCCCGAATTGTCTTCCATTCGCCCATTCCAGAGGCTTCGGGGAATCGATCTCTGTTAAGCATTCGCCCGAATGTACAGGGTGTTCGGCCGAATGTAAGCTCATTCGCCCGAATGAGTTCCATTCGGCCTTTCCAGTAGTAAGGCTCGAGAACTCTGAAGACTGCCTCTCATTCGACCGAATGAGTCTCAGATTCGGTCGAATCTGTAAGCATTCGGTCGAATGTCTCTCAGATTCGGTCGAATC
The DNA here is from genome assembly GCA_026401315.1 of Dysphania ambrosioides. Classification (NCBI taxonomy): domain Eukaryota; kingdom Viridiplantae; phylum Streptophyta; class Magnoliopsida; order Caryophyllales; family Amaranthaceae; genus Dysphania; species Dysphania ambrosioides. The sequence goes on from CM048659.1 coordinate 14,213,608, forward strand.
TGAGAGCATTTTTTCCTCTTTTCACTTCCCTCTTTTCTGAACTCCGTGAAATCTTCATGAGTGACTTCAAACACTTGCCCAAGCTAAGATACGTGTGTCAAAGGCTCGAATGTATCGTCTTTCACCTTGAAATCATCAAAAGTGCCTGAAATAAACTTAAGACAACTCGAAAACAAGACCAAGGTAAAATCAAGCATAATGTACATAAAACCAATACAAAACTATGAGACTTGACACTAAAATGAGTTAATAAATGTGCTCTAAAACGAGCACATCAGTATGATATGGCCTATCGCTCCCACATGGTCGGCGAAAGCATGGCCACCCCTTCCTGGTACCCTTGCCATGACAACTATAACGAGATATCACTAAGTCATGGGTTTGACCGGTTGCGGGTGGGTAGGCGTAGGTTTAATAACTTCACTCCGCCAGCTCCTAGAAGAGCCTCGGATGACTATGGGATGGATTACACGGGTGGGGAGGAGGAGGTTAATAAGGAGGATGACCAGGGGGATGATGAGGAATTTATGGGGGATGAGTAGTGGTAGACCTAACGACCTCCCTTAGTGCCGAGGACGGCTTTACCCTAGCTTGGGGGGGGGGGGGGGGGTCTCCATAGTCCACTACTCATTCTTTCGCGTGTCCTTTGGTCTTGGCTGTCAGTTTAGTGTTGTGTAGCGTTTTGTTGCTTCGTGTTTTGTGTCTATTTCTAGGTGTTATTTTGTGCTTTGCGCTTTGCTTTTTGGTGTTGTTTTCAGGTGTATATATAATAAGTTCCATATGCCGCTGCACCCACGTACTGGTATGATTTCTTACTCGAAAATCCAAATTTTTATACTTCGTTATTTTTATATTTGTTTTTACCCTTCTTTGCATCTTGTGCCCCCTTCTTTTGTCCATCATAAGCATGCAAGCTTCTGTTGTGCACTTTGCGTTGATTTTATGCAAACTCATATTCCCCTAGCCCTGTGCCTGTTTTGGGTCTTAGTTTCTCGACTGTTTTTGACTTAGCTTGGGGGATCCTAGCTTGCTTGGAATGTGGTTTGGATGACTACCTATTGAGGCGCATTTCGACTAACCTAGTGAGGATTGAGCCTTTTAGAACTTTATTACGAGTCCTGTATTGTTGAGTGTTAGTCAGGGAATCTTAAGAATTGTGTCTGTTCTCCTCCAGCATAGTCTACTTTTCTAAAGGTTAGGGATGATAACACGTTTGTAGTTAAAGCTACATGACCAAAGTGCCTACCATGAAAATCAATTTACTCTAGGTTGAGCCAAATTTGTGCCTTTGCCTTCTTTTTTGTAGCCACGCTATCTAACTCCACATGAACCAAATGTTCCCTCTTTTTACCTAGAGGATAGTCATGTGATCATAGTGAAGTTGATATTTGTAGCATTATAATATAGGATTTCGGTTTGGGGAAATGATCATTGGATGATTTGACTACGTACACTAGTCTTAGTGCATTTCAAAGAAGTATGCACATAGAAAGTTCAGAAAAAGCTTGAAAAGCACAAAAGAAAAAAAAAGAAAAAAAAGAAAGAAAAATAAAAAAAAGAAGAGAAAAAGAAAAGAAAATAAACAAAAAGAAATTAGAGAAAAAGTTGAGAATAAAGTTGACATAGTGTATTAGAGTCTACTATTGGGAATTTTGGTATTGACATGGTTGTCGGAAGGCGTAATCTTCCTCGGTTTTATTTCCTTGGATCACTTACTATCCTCTATTTCAACTCCACATTCCCAAATTCTACCATACCTTGATCTGAACCTACATTACAACCCTTTCCAAACCTGTTTGACTTAACCTGATTAGTAAGATCAGTGCTGGAGAGCAGATAAGACACGATTTACGGGATTTCTCCCTACTTAGGTGTTTAATTCCCGACTCATCTTCAGTCGGATGATTTCGAGTGAAACACATACCCTATAAACACATGAGCGTAATGGAAATTTCCCACACCTCGTGGGAAATAACCTTGGGAGCGTAGACTTGCGATCTCATTAGGTAGTGGCGGAATGAATTATAATGTGGTTTGCTTGGCGATCCCGAGTAGGTGTAAAAAGTTGATTATGCTCTTTAAATCCCATTGTACTTGCACACCCATGGCTAAGGAAGAGTTTTGCACGTGCACGGCTTGCATTGACTTGATTTTCACTTCCCATGTTTTTCATTCGTCTCTTCATTCATTTCTTCATTCATTTTTCCTTAAGCTATCATTTCACCTTCCTATTTCGTTTTCTAGGGACTAGCAACGGTTTAGCTTGGGGGAAGTTGATATGCTTATTTTAGAGCACATTTATTACCTCATTTTAGTGTCAAGTCTCGTAGTTTTGTATTGGTTTTATGTATATTATGCTTGATTTTGCCTTGATCTTGTTTTCGAGTTATCTTAAGTTCATTTCAGCCACTTTTGATGATTTCAAGGTGAAAGGCGATGCATTCGAGCCTTTGACACACGTATCTTAGCTTGGGCAAGTGTTTGAAGTCACTCATGAAGATTCTACGGAGTTCAGAAAAGAGGGAAGTGAAAAAGAGGAAAGAATGGTCTCAGATTCGACCGAATCTGAGAGACATTCGACCGAATGGTTGCAGATTCGACCGAATATGAGATACATTCGGTCGAATGGATGACTGTCTTCAGAGATCTTGAGCCTTGCCACTGGAAAAGTCGAATGGAACTCATTCGGGCGAATGAGCTTCCATTCGGCCGAATCAACCTATACATTGGGGCGAATGCTTGACAGAGATCGATTCCTCAAAGCCTCTGGAATGGGCGAATGGAAGACCATTCGGGCGAATGGGATCATATTCAGCCGAATGAGACTTATATTCGAGCGAATGACAGTGTTTTCCTCCGGATCAACTACTTCTTTTTAGGGCCAGCTGCTATGCATTTTAGGGTTTTCGTAGGTTTTTCTTATTTTGTTATAAATACCCCCTTCCTCTGATGAGGAGAGGGAGAGCTAGGTTTTATATACTTTTATGCACTTTTAGATTTCTTAGCCTCCAAATTCTTTTAGTTTAGCTTTAGGTTTTTAGTTTCTTCAACGCTTTGTATCGAATTCTTTTCGTGGATATCAAATTGGAGCTTTTGTAAGTTTTAATCAATTCCTTTGCTCTTAATTCATTGATTTACTTCGTTGCATGCTTAGTTTCATGTTTATTGTTTATTCGCATAATTTCTGATTTTGTTTTCATTCTCGTGAATTCCTTCCATGTTAGTTTCTGTCGCATCTTTGAATATCTTTAAGTCTTTAAGCATGAATATGTGTGATTAATTTATTTAGGGGTTTTGATTAGTGAAACCCTAGGAAAGCTATGATCTTTATTGCTTAAGGTTGTAGAAACGATGATAATAAATAGTTTCGAAATCCGATGCGAATCTTGTCCTGCCACTCCTTTGGAGACATAGGGCGATTATAGGTTGTTCGTGTGATTTATAGGGTCACAAACTTCCTTTCGTATTCTTGGATGTCCATGCAAGTTATTATCTGATTTTCTCTAACCTATCATGTTCGGTTTTGAAAGCTTCATTCCTAGGGTGAATCCAATCTTGTCCCCGTTTTTCTCTACTTGCTTTATTTCTCTCAACTTGCTTTAGTTTTAATTGAATTTCCAACTCCCAATAGTCCGATTGTGTTAAAAGTTAGAGTCTTGATATACCTTGTCTTCGTGGTTCGAGCCCCTACTCCACTATACTCGTATAGTTTGTAGGTTGGAATAAATATTGTTTGCATAACCTGTCTTTTAGTTAACGACCTAAAAGACCGGTTATCAGGGTGGCACGATTCTATAAATTGGCCTGGAGTGTAGAGAGGGAACCGCTATTAGTGTGGCGTAGATTAATAGATTAGCGTGGAGTACCAAGAGGAAGCCACTATCAGGGTGGCACAAATTAATTTTTCTCAAGTAAAGGGAATTATACATGCTTTTGCTCCTTATGCGTATGCAAATTACTGAGGAAGCCTTTACAATTTTTAGGGATGACACCTAACTTTGGTAGTGAGTTCTTTTATATTAGTCCCTCACTTGGGCTGATTTTACACATTGATGACCATACTTGATTTTTGGTTGACTTGGCTAGGGAGAACATTAATTTTTAGAGGCCTTTTCCTTCTAACTCCATATATGGAGATTGATGATCACCATTTTGGAGTTCGAGGGGATCCCATAGAGATAATCTCTAGTTGGCCTTCCCTCCATTAGGGATCTTCTATGCTTAAATCTCTTTGGGATTTATCTTATCTTGATTCACTAAGGAGAAGAGGAGTTTTAGGGGAAGTTTTGAGGATAACTTTTACACCAACTCACTAGGGAGTTGAGGTATTTTAGGGAAGTTTTATGGAGTACTCCACTAGGGATTTGTTAATTTGATGAACTCTTAGGGAATATCTGAACCCTCTAGGGAAATTTCTTAAGATAGCCCCCACTGAGACGTTTCAGTGATTTACACGAGTTTTTACTTGGCATCTATAGGGAAAAATCAAAGCTAAGACAATTCAGTCCAAATCCAGATGGATTGCTCCTGGTGCAAAATAACAACAAAGCAGTAATAAGCATTAGCATGTTATGCCGCTATGGAATGAGCACTACCACTACTACTACCACTACTACTACCACTACTACTACCACTACTGCTACCACTACTGCTACCACTGCTACCACTACTGCTACCACTGCTACTGCTACCACTGCTACTGCTACCACTGCTACTGCTACTACTACTGCTACTACTACTACTACTACTGCTACTCCTACCACTGCTACTGCTACCACTGCTACTGCTACCACTGCTACTCCTACTCCTACTGCTACTCCTACTACTACTGCTACTACTCCTACTGCTACTACTACTACTCCTCCTCCTACTACTACTACTACTACTACTACTACTACTCCTACTACTCCTACTACTCCTACTACTACTACTACTACTACTGCTACTACTACTACTACTACTACTACTACTACTACTACTACTACTACTACTACTGCTACTACTCCTACTACTACTACTACTACTGCTACTACTACTACTGCTACTACTCCTACTACTGCTACTACTACTGCTACTACTACTACTGCTACTACTACTACTGCTACTTCTACTACTTCTACTACTGCTGCTACTGCTGCTACTCCTACTACCACTACTACCACTACTACCACTACTACCACTACTACCACTACTACTACCACTACTACTACCACTACTACTACCACTACTACTACTACCACTACTACTACTACCACTACTACTACTACCACTACTACTACTACCACTACAACTACTACCACTACTACTACTACCACTACCACTACTACCACTACCACTACTACCACTACCACTACTACCACTACTACTACTACCACTACTACTACTATTCTAAATAGCATGAAACAACAACTAAAGATAAGATAAAACTAATTAAAATAGATAAATAAAGCAATAAATAAAGAGTAGGGATAGAAATAATACCAAAAGGTTGAATCTTGGATTGAAAATAAAAGAGAGTGACAAAAGAAGTGTTTTTGATCTAATGAGGAACTAAACCCTAACTAATCTAATGTGCTGAAGAAAATGAAAGCAAATAAAACTAAGCTGAAATCTGATTTTTTTCTCTCCCCCAATAAAGTCCCCCTTTTAATTACAAGGCAATAGGGTATTTATACCCTCCTTAAAAACCTAACCCAAAGCAAGGCCCAAAAATTTAAATAACACGTGCAGGGGAATGCCTCGCAGCTGAGTTCAGAAGAATCAGGTGAAGTACGGGGCGGCCGCTCTAAGGCCAGAGCGCCCGCTCCCAACTCTCGCAGAAATGCTCTGAAAAATTCTGTAGGCTAGAGCGCCCGCTTCAAACATAGAGCGCTCGCTCTGAAGTTGGGTTTCTGCAACAATATCAACTGAGGACTTCAGAGCGCCCGCTTCAGGCTTAGAGCGCCCGCTCTGAGCTCTTCTTTCCTTCACAACTTGGGCTCTATTGCTCCAATCTCTTTGATTCCAAAGCATGCCTAATCCTTGCATCCAATCCTCGCCTTCTCGCCCATAGGAGGACCTGAAAGATGGAGAACACAAATCATAGGGGAGGTTCTAATAGGAGCAAATCGAAATGGGTTAAAGGAGAGGGAATAAAACCTTAGGAAACGAGCTAAAAATGACTTAAAACCACTCCAAGTAACAAATAGGCTCAAAAATAATGAAACTAAGCTAAAATAGAGGAAAAAGGGCAAACAAAGGGCTCAATTGGGGAAGAAACGAAGTGGAAAAGTGGGCCCAACGGCCACTGATCAAATTCCCCCCAACTAAGTCCTTTGCTCGTCCTCGAGCAAAGTAAAATAAGCTAACAGAAATAACCAAAAGCATAAGTCTATACACTAACTCACTTTCGTAGGAATCACGGTCGTTTTTAGCGCAAACGACAAGCCATTTAAACCCCCAAGTCACTTAGGAGGACGAGTATGCTCTCGTGAGGGTTTTCGAGTGAGATTAACCCACAACCTCGCACTAAATCAAGGCAAGGTTTTTAGAGACAAAGAGAAAAATAGAAAAATAAAAAGGGAAAGAAACACAAACATGAATGGTTGAACTTTCACTACAATGCAATCACAAGGATGCGCAAGCTTCCTGGCAAGACAGGTGGGCAAGCTAGCTAATGCTCCTGGTTGAAGGCCACATAGCTCATGCTCAAAAGCCTGGACTATAAAGATCCTATCCTCCAATTGTCCCTCACCAAGGCAACCCTCCTCATCTCGATCATGTGCACTAGGCGGCTAGTCGTCTCGAATTCCACAAGAGAATTAGGAGAACAAAAAGGAGAAAGGCAAGGTAGGATTGCCCTAACTTAGTAAATGCAAATCCGATCTAAAAGCTCGACCCATGACTCTCTCCACCGACATTGACTCAATGACTCAAGGTCCAAAGGGCTTTTAGGAAGCAATGAAACGGCTTGGGGTAAGGGTTGGAATAAATTTGGCTTGTGGTGAAAGCTCCTAAGAGTGAAACATTGATGGACCGAGCAAAACCATGGCCAACTACCCTTAGTTGGTGGGTAATACACCCCCCAACTAATTCTGAACTAAATACAAAATCAATACTTTACTTATGCATACTTGTTACAACCTTCTTCTCTTTTTTTTTTTTTTTTTTTTTTTTTTTTTTTTAAATACCAAAAGATTGATTGGGGAAACAAACACGTCCCTTGCAATTTACATTATAGACATCCACTATGCCAAACCTTGAACTTAGATACAAAGCCAAGCTCGAGTTTCACTCATTTCTATAAAGGTGAAAATAAAATTAGGTTCATAAGGCTTGTAATGCGGGTAGACAAAAAGTGGAAGGCTCAAGGGGGTACGCAAAAGGTGAATGTAAACCCAAAAACCCGAAATTTAAGAATAAAGGTGTCCTAGAGAATAAAAAGAAAAGGATCTAAAAAGTGCAAAAGTATGCCCTTATCCCGAAATGAATGCCTTTATCTTCCCATGAGTCGATTCGGTCGCGGCCTCAAGAGTCAAATGGAGCGAGTTTTAGATCAAGTAGCAAAACACTAAGCCTCCAAATTTCTAGCCACCTAGCTTTCATTCACAAGATGAGCTACGCCCAACAACCACTAACCTAGGACAAAAGGGATCAAGGCCTAAATAGCCCAAGATATGTCCAATAGGAGTCATTTGAGCAATGAAGCTATGTGATTTTCAACCCAAACATTAAAGACCCTGCAAACCATTCAAGCCAAGGAAACAACGCATTCATATTCATACATTATAACTACTAATTCAACCAAACACAAAACAAAGTTTTAACACTTGCCTTGGATAACAATTAAGGGGAAGAAAAAGAAAAAAAAAAAAGAAAACATTGAAGAGCAACAAGAGAAGTAGACCTTCGTATGGAATAAATTCCACAAGTGGGGGCGGTAGAAGGTACGTGAATTGAATGCACGTCCTCCTAGGCATAAAGCCGGGCGCCTCTCACGAGGTGTGAACCTCGTCCCGTTGCTACTCTTCAACAAAAATAGAAAGGAAAACAAAGACAACCAAAACAAACTATAATATGCACAAAGATAGAAGAGAAACTCAAGAATGAAAGCATCAATTCACACAATTCCCAGTACACAATTCCAAAATATGCAAACATCCTCGAATCAATCAACTTAATCCTAACTCTACTCCTAGGAACTAAGCAAAACAAAATAAATAGAAGAGAGTTTGGAGAGATCTCACCGGAGCCATGCCAATCCAAAACATAAGAATGATGAGTTCCATATCAACCAACCTTGGCTCCTTCCAATAGTAACATACATCCTGCCAAAAAGTGAGAAACACCAAAACTCCAAAGCAAGAAGATTAGAAAACAAAATAAAGAAGAAAAAGGGAAAATGGATCATGCATAATACGAGCCAACAGATTATTAAGCACAAGCAAGCATAGGAAAGGCTGCTCGTCCCCAAAATGACCTTTTCTTTTGCCCCTAAATATGAAAATGCTAAGGCACCCCCCCCAACTAAAACCAGGCACCGTCTCAGTGTGATAAAACGTGTAGTAGTCAAGGGTGGGAGGGAGGGTCAAAAGAAAGGATCATCTATTCCTCAGAGTCTTCCTCTCCCTCTCCCTCTCCCTCTACAACTACAGGGGGCACCCAATCATAATCGACATCGATTGGCGGCCCATATGGCTCCCACCCACCGTAATAACCGGGGGGAAAGCCGTCGCCCTGATAAGGATAGGCGGGATCACTGAGGTAATCACACCCACCTGGGCGCTGGTAGTTGTAGGGGGGGAAGGAGTTTGGAGGGTCATGCAGGGTACCGGGGCCTTGCCAATAGGGATATTGGCCGCCGGTACGAGGAATGGGGTTCCCATTGTCATCTACCTGAGGAGGCTTCCAATTCGGGACAGGCCCGTATTGCGGAGGGTAATAGGGGTAGTTGACACATGGGCTAAAATGCCCCTGGTCCACATGGTAATCATAAATATGGTTCTGATATAAATCAAAGGTGGAACCAGAAGACTGAGCAGGGGCCTCTTCTCTTTCCTGAGGTTGGGCTTGAGCAAGCTTCCTAACCTCCAGAGTGAGGTTAGCGAAGGCTTGCTCGATATTAAATACAGAAGAAGAAGAAGAAGGCTCACCTCCCCCCGAAAACTGGGGGGGCTGCTGCAGATGATGTTGTGCTTGTGAAATAAACTGTTGCATTTGCTCTTGCTGCTGCTGCTGAAACTGTTGTTGTTGTTGCTCTTGTTGCTGCTGAAATTGCTGTTGCCGCCGCCCTGCTTGCCTTATCTCATTTCTGTGGTCAATCTCGGGCTGGGAGAGGTCGTTCTCGTGGATCTGCTCCATAGGGACTTGCCATGGCAACTCAGTTCCCGGGGGCGGATTCATCATGAACGGACACGGCATGTAGCACCAAGGGACGTCCCGGATATGCCAAATGAAGGCTTTCCCCGTAACTCCCGTGGAATCCGAAATGAATTGCATCTTTTTCATTTTCTCTATGTTCAATTCGGCAACCATGTTTAAGCTCTCCATCTGTTGCAGCTGAGTCTTGTAACGATACTTGAAGGCGATATAAGTGACCATTCCTCCCATGAAAATAGGACCAGTCAAGAGGGGGGAGTCCCTTATTGCCTTACACCTCTTGGCAAACAGATAACCCAGATTGATCTTATGCTCCGGGGTGGTAGGTGGGTAGGGAAGTGCACCCTCGGTAGCTCTCCAGAGAAGATATAATTCCTGATCGCTCATTTTCCCAAGATCTTTTCTGGAGAAGAAGATGTAAGCGAGCATTCGGTGAAGGTACCGTAAGGCGGCATGGTGGATCTCAGAGGCCTTTGAGGAGTTGGATTGGAATTCTCTAGCTCCGCTTGTGATTCGGGCCCAAAATTCTTGAGGATTGTACCCATCTACGTAGCCTTGACCGTCAAGCCCGGAGGTATCCATGGTTTGAGCATTTGGGTCCCAACCAAAGAGTTCGTTGAAAGCATGGAGGGTAATATGGCGGGTCTTGATGAACAGTCGGAATTTTACTTTAAATGCATCAATGCCTTCCATACCCTCATTTTGAATTAACTCAAAGCTAGCAAGAAATTCCAATGTTAGGGGGCGGTAAGTGAGAGGCGGTTGGGTAGGGTAGTAATAGAAAGTGTCTGAGGTGATGTAGTCATTAGGTAATCTACAATCCAGGAATGCATCAAACCCCAAGTTCACTGCGAGCTCCCTAACCTTCTCATCTATTCCAATCATATAACAATCATGTTGGGAATAAAAGAGTGTTGGATTAATCGCCCTCCTGTCCAACGCGGCCAATTTGGTCCTTTGGGCCGCATGGGGAAGGGTGATGTTGAATTGAGTAGGCTGAGCACGGCCACCACTACTCCCGGCACCACTACTTTCTCCTAAATTACCACCACTCCGTGGCTTTTTCGGCTCGGTCCTTTGCCTCTTTGATCCGGCCATTGCACTCAACAATATAATACCAATATAACCACAGCAATACAACAATTCCCAACAATTCCAAACAATGATCACAGTAGTAAATACAAAACTCTCCAAAATTTTGCACAAACCACCAATTCCAAAAAAAATCAAAACTTCCTACAAACCGAAAATTAAGCAAGAATCCACAAGAGTTCTCCCTTGTCAATTCACCACATCAAACAACCAACTACAATTCACAACAAATATTCGCCACATGAAGCAAATCAATCCACCATCAATTCTAAAATAAGTAAAACTCATACTTCCACCATCAATTCTCAAATCAATCCAACCCTAATAAGCAAATACCCAAGGAAATAGGGAAAATTAACTTAGAAAGAGTAGGATTATACCAACAATTAAAGAAGAATCAGCCTAGAAATGAAATTGAAGAAGAACCCGACTCGGCCCGGTGCGAACCCGTGGAAACCCGCTTCAACTCTTGATAAAATCTGGACAAGATGCTGAATTCTTGATGGAGAGGTATGATTTTTGGAGATAGGGGATGATATTTTGTGAATTTAAGTGGAGTTTGTGGGAGATTTGGAGGAGATGGAGGTTGGGCTATGGAGGAAGAAGGTTGATAGAGTTTGAGGTGAGAGGAGGGTTTGGGAATGAGATAATGAGGGATTGGGAGGGGTTTTGGGCGTGGGATATAAGGGAAATAGGAAATTGAGGGCTGAGATTAAAAGAGAATCCGCGTGAAAAATCTGAAGAAGGATCGGAGCGGGCGCTCTAAGGGTAGAGCGACCGCTCTAGACTTTCGCTGAATTTGGGATTTTTCTGGGTAAAAATCAGAGCGCCCGCTCTAAACTTTCGCTGAATTTTCACCCCTTGGCCATATTTTTACCCAATCACCAGAGCGCCCGCTCCCAATATAGAGCGCCCGCTCTGGACCTTCGCCCCCTTAAAGCTTGATTTCCCAACCTGCATACTCAAACATCACTCAAACAAGATCGTTAGTACTTCTATAGGATGCGACCTAAGTATCCGACTCAACCATTGATTGGTTGAGCCAAGAGGCCATGCTCCGCGGTTTTTAGCAATTAGACTAACGACAACCAACACAAACCATCCCCTCCCTGGGGAAAAATCATCCGGATTTTTGCAAAGTACTTAAAACAAAAAGGAAATAAAGAAGTAATTGAAAGACGAATATTGACAATATATTACAAAGCATGTTAGTTTAACGTCCCTAGCTTGACGTTACCTCACGAGCAATAAAGTTAAGGAGGGGGAACGGTGTGGACCGTCTCAAGCATTAGGCAACCGATCTTTCCAATTTCTCCTTCATCGTAGTATCTTTTGATCCGTTGCCCATTCACCATGAACCGGCTCCCATCTTCATGATTTTCCAATTCGAACAAGCCATAGGGGGTTACTTTGGTGATTGTAAACGGCCCCACCCACTTGGACTTGAGCTTCCCGGGAAAGAGTCGGAGGCGTGAGTTGAAGAGGAGAACCTTATTACCAACCTCAAAGTCACGGTCTCTAATTCTCTTGTCATGCCACCTCTTGGTTTGCTCTTTGTAGAGCCTAGAGCTCTCATAAGCGTCATATCTCAACTCTTCCAACTCGTTGAGCTTGAGTAACCTCTTTTCACCGGCCAAATGTAGGTCCATGTTGAGTTCCTTTACGGCCCACCATGCCTTGTACTCCAATTCCACCGAAAGGTGGAATCCCTTACCATAGACAAGCCGATATGGTGTGGTGCCAATCGGTGTCTTGTAAGCGGTCCTTAAGGCCCATAGTACATCATCCAATCTTAAAGACCAATCTTTTCGAGACTTGTTGACCATCCTCTCGAGCAAACTCTTAATTTCTCTGTTGGACACCTCCACTTGCCCTTGGGTTTGCGGGTGGTAAGGGAGCCCAACCTTATGATGAACACCGTATGTCTTCAAAAGTGCTTCGAGTTGTTTCTTGGCGAAATGGGATCTGCCATCACTGATTAGGCACCGTGGCACCCCAAATCTAGGAAAGATGATCTTCTTGAGCAACTTCATCACTACCTTGTGGTCGTTGGTGGGCGATGGTATTGCTTCCACCCATTTTGTCACGTAATCCACAGCCACAAGGATGTACAAATTCCCACACGAGGAGACAAACGGACCCATGAAGTCTACTCCCCATACATCAAATGGCTCAACTTCTAAGATGTACTGTTGTGGCATTTCATTTCTCTTTGAGATTCCTCCCATCCTTTGGCATCGGTCACATCGAAGGATGAACTTGTGAACATCTTTATGCATAGTCGGCCACCAAAGTTTGCATCCTAGGATCCTTGCCACGGTCTTGTTGACACCTCCATGACCTCCACAAGGTAGTGAATGACAGTGTTCCATAATACCTTCCATTTCATGATTTGCCACACATTTTCGGAACAAGCCGTCACTACACTTCTTGTACAAGCTAGGATCATCCCAAAAATACCTCTTAACTTCCTTGAAAAATCTCTTCCTTTGTCGAGCATCATAGTCATGAGGCACCACCCCGCTTGCCAAATAATTTGCAAAATCAGCAAACCAAGGGATGGTGTTGGTAACGATCGCCATGAGAGAGTCATCTCGAAGCTCATCATCGATGGGGTCCTCTTTGTCAAGGTAAGAAGGGTGATCTAGCGGCAACCTTGAGAGATGGTCGGCCACTAGGTTCTCACTTCCTTTCTTATCCCGTATTTCAATGTCGAATTCTTGTAAGAGAAGGACCCACCGGATTAGACGCGGCTTGGCATCCTTTTTGCTCATTAAATACTTCACCGCAGAGTGATCGGTGTAGACAATGGCCTTGTTGCACACCAAATAGGGTCTATACTTATCAAAAGCGAAGACTACCGCCAACATTTCTTTCTCCGTGGTGGTGTAGTTCTTTTGTGCCGTATCCAAGGTCCGGCTTGCATAAGAGATCACATTCAATTTCTTTTCTTTCCTTTGCCCAAGGACTGCTCCAACTGCATTATCACTCGCGTCACACATTAGCTCAAATGGGAGTTCCCAATCTGGTGCTTGCACTATAGGCGCATTCACTAGAGCATTTTTCAAAGTTTCAAATGCCTTAGTGCAAGCATCATCGAATTTGAACTCCACCTCTTTTTGAAGTAAACTCGTCAAAGGTCTCGCTATTTGTGAGAAATCTTTGATAAATCGGCGATAGAAGCCGGCGTGTCCCAAGAAGGCACGTACCCCGGTCACCGATGTTGGTGGGGGTAGCTTATCTATCGCCGAGACCTTTGCCGGGTCTACCTCAATACCATTTATGGACACTTTATGGCCAAGGACAATGCCCTCCTTGACCATGAAATGGCACTTTTCCCAATTTAACACAAGGTTCGTCTCTTGACACCTCTTTAAAACCTTCTCAAGATTATGCAAGCATAGGTCAAAAGACGAACCACAAACACTGAAATCATCCATGAAAACTTCAATTGCATCTTCGATCAAATCAGAGAAAATTGCTGTCATACACCGTTGGAAAGTCAATGGGGCATTGCACAATCCGAAGGGCATTCTTCGGTAGGCAAATGTCCCAAAGGGGCATGTGAAGGTTGTCTTGTGTTGGTCATCCGGGTGAATTGGGATTTGAAAGAAACCCGAATAACCATCAAGAAAACAATAGTGCGAATGCCTCACCAACCTTTCCAACATTTGATCGATAAATAGCAAGGGGAAATGATCTTTTCTAGTGGCTCTATTAAGCCTCCTATAGTCAATGCACATTCTCCATCCCGTGACAGTGCGGGTGGAGATATCATTCCCCTTGTCATCTTGTATGATGGTCATGCCTCCCTTTTTGGGAACCACATGAACCGGGCTCACCCATTTGCTATCGGAGATAGCGTAAATGATCCCCGCTTCACGTAGTTTGAGGATTTCCTTCTTAACCACTTCCTTCAAAGTCGGATTCAACCGCCTTTGAGGTTAAATGGAAGAGGCATGATCATCCTCAAGATGAATGCGATGCATACACAAGCTAGGGCTAATCCCCTTAATATCATCAATGCTATACCCGATAACACTCCTATATTTTTTTAAAATCTCAATTAATTTTTGCAATGAGGTGTCATCGAGGTTAGCATTGACAATAATAGGATATAAGCAATCATCATCCAAATAAGCATAATTGAGAGAAGGAGGGAGGGGTTTTAGTTCTACCTTGGGAGGAGGCGTGGAACTCTCCTCCTTAGACTCACTTTGGATCGATGGGAGCTCATCCACGGCTCCTTGAGTCTCGGGATGAGTTTCACCTTCAAGGCTTTCAACCTCCAAGGCACACAAAGATTCTCCTTCACCCACCTCCTCACATGGGAGGTCTTCATCACCCTTGTACTTAATTACCTCATGAGACTTCACCATTTCATCAAGTTCGGAGTCCACCAAATCTTCTCTACCATAGGTTGCTTCAAAGTCTTTGAGAATTCAAACTTGTACTTCTCATTGGCCACGTCACATGTAATGGTATTATCTTTGCAATTGATGACCGCTCCCATGGTCTTGAGTGCCTCTCTTCCAAGGATAAGAGGAGTATGAGGGTCCTCCTCCATATCCATCACCACAAAATCGCAAGGCACAAACAAGTTCCCAATCTTGATAGGAACGTCTTCTAACTCACCACATGGGAATTTTGTGGACCGGTCGGCCAATTGAATCACCTTTCTTGAAGGTATCATCTCGAACTTGAGCTTCCTTGCAATGGATAGTGGCATGAGGCTCACACTTGCCCCAAGATCGGCTAGTGCACCCGTGGTCTCCATATCACCAATCTTGACCGGAAGAGTGAAGCTTCCCGGATCACATTGCTTGGTAGGCAAGGTTCTTTGCACTAGGGCACTAACTTGATGAGGAAGAGTGATACACTCATCACTTAGCTTCTTTTTGTTGGAGAGGAGTTCCTTGAGGAATTTTGCATAGGATGGCATTTGAGTCATGGCTTCAAGGAACGGAATGTTGATGTGAAGGGACTTGAGCATAGCCATAAACTTGTTGTACTTGTCATTCAATCTCCTCTCAATAATCCTCTCGGGATAAGGTGGTGGTGGTTCAAACCTTGATGGTTGATAACATGTTGATGGTTGCTTGTCTTTCCCAACTTCCTTGCTTTTTTCACTACCTTCACCCTTCTTCTTCTCAATGCCTCCTTCAACACTATTCTTAATTCTTTGACCTTGGTTATCTCCATGGACCTCCTCAACCTCTTGCTCTTCACCCTCCTTGTTATTCTCCAGTTGATCACTCTTAGGCCCTTCATAAGATTTTCCGGACCTAAGAGATATAGCCTTGATGTGATGGGTGGTGGCGGGGTTGGTAGTAGGTTGGCCCGGAAGCTTCTCATTGGCTAGATTGGTCACCCTCTCGGCGAGTTGAGCGACTTGATTGTCCATCATCTTTTGATGTGCGGCGACCTCTTGATGTCTTTGATCCGCTTTCCGCTCACTATTGGTTATTCTTTGATCCATGGCGGATAGGGTTGATTGGATTCTATTGAGAGTTTCCATGATCATTTGTTGATTAGGATCATTTTGCATGGAAGGGTTGGGTTGGAAATTCTGAAATTGGTTGGGTGGTCCTTACTTGAATGGTGCTCTCGGATGGTTGCTTGCATTTGGATTTGGAAAGGGAGCCAATTGACCCGTGTTGTTGCTTGGGCCACTTGCATCTTGAAATCTATGACCATAATTGGCATTGGGGCCTCTCCAATTATCACGTTGATTGTTCATGTACCCCATTGCCGCTACATGCTCGGGATCTCGACCACCACAATATGATATGTCATGGTTGGTACCCCCACAATTCTCACAAGAGAAAGAGTGCACTTGCTTGGCGGAGGAAGATGAAGACTCTTGGCTATTTCCCAACTTCTTGTCAATGACTTGTTCCAGAAGGGCCTTGAGTGAACCTTGGTCAAGCTCGAACTTGCCCGAAGCTCTCTCATCACCTCTTCTTCTTCCACCACTCGTAGAATAGTACCTCACAACTTCCTCTATGGTGTCCTCCAATTGAGCTTGAGGCACCTTGCTAATGTGTCCACCACATCCGGAATTCAAGTTTTGCTTGGGTATGTCGTCAAGACCATCATAGAAGAACTTGATGAGAAGTTGCTTGTCAAACTCATGGTGTGGGCAAGCTCTCACATACTTTTTAAACCGGTCCCAAGCTTCCCCCAAAGATACATACCTTTCTTGCCTAAATGATGAAATTTTCTGCCTCAATTCGGTTGATTTGTCTTCGGGAATGAACTTGTTCAAGAAAGCTTTGGTCGTATCTCTCCATGTGGCCAACGAGCCGGGCTTTAGGTTTTTGAGCCACCTATAAGCCTTGCCCGTGAGCGAATACCAAAAAAGGTGCATCCGGATGTATTCTTGAGTGACTTGGTTGGTTTGGACTAAAGCACATGTCTTGAGAAATTTGTCCAATGCTCTATCGGATCTTCATGAGCTGCTCCAGAAAATTGATCTCCACGCACCATTTGAGTGTAGTGCGGGTGGATCGTGAAATTTGTTTCCGTTGTAGGAAGTAGAATCCCACATTGCAATTCATGACTACCCGGATTACCAAAGTCACCAAAAAGAGCGCCATTAACATCCCCCATGTCTGAAGAAATATCACTAGAAGAATCAAAGAACTCCTCCTCCTCCCCCGTTTGTTCAACAAATAGTCTCCTAACTCGCCTTAGAGTGCGGTTAATGTCGAGATCGAGGTCGTGAGTAGGTGGTCCCTGTGATCTTCTAAGCATTCAACACAGCTAAGCAGACAATTAGCGAATGACAACAACGAAGAAATAAATGAAAAATAGAAGGATAGAAGTAGAAAACAATTGAAAAACAAGTCATTGTGGGAAATAGCCAATTATCCTTGTGACTAAAATAATGAAGCTTTGTTGATGTGCTTGTGACTAAAATTCACGATTAAAGCTTCTGCTCTTTTCTTTTTGTTTCGTTGTGTCTCACGTTGTCTCTCTATCTTTTTCTTCACCTTCAAAGCTTAGAATATATACTGAACTTGATTTCAGGCCGTTGAAAGGAGGCTCAAAATAGGCTGCTGAAAATCTGATTTGCCTTCAATACTTTCAGCAATATTTCCTCCAATATGGTTGTAGAGAATAATTCATTTTGGTTGTAGAAGATAGATATCATTGAATATATTACAGTAAGAATATTTCCACTTTATTTGCTGCACCTTGAAGCTTCAAAACATATTTCGTCTTCCATAACCACAATGCTTGAATTTTGGTATTTACCAAAATTAACTTGAACAATCTTCAACAAATATGAGCATCACTTATTTGCTGAAAATAAGATATATCTTTGACAGTAAAATCATGTATAAATAAGTTAGGTTAGAGCATAAAATAAGTGAAATAGGGAAAGGATAAAACAGAAGATTTAGGCAATTAGAAGATTCTTATCCTTTGACAAAGTGTTTGAACTTTGCTGACTGTTTTGAGACGTGGCTCAAGCTTTTGAAGACGTGGCTCAAGAGTTATTCTCGTCCTTTGACAAAATGCATAAAGCTTTGCAGTATAGCTTCCATTACTTCCAACACATTGTCAACTCTATGCATTTTGGTTTTCATTATGTTTTCAACTCTATTTGACTTTGCATTTTTGATCGGTCCCCTAGGTGTCGTTAGTTCCTAAAGGTCGAGTCAAGAATAAAAACCCACGTCCTAAACTAACCAATGGTAGTATAGTGGAAGAGGGGTCGAATCCACAGGGAAGGTCAAATGTCTCTTGCTTAGGTCACTTATAAACCAATTGAAGAGGGAGAGTAACTTTTGGATGGTTTTTCTATAACTACTAGGTGCGTAAATAAATTAAGAACTAAATTAACAAGTAACAAGTAAATGAGTAAAATTACAAAAATCAAGGAATAACAAACACTAGGGGATAGGGGGAAAAATCCTAACTAACAATGACTTCAACAATTAGAGGCAACAAGAATGGAGCAATCGGTCAGAAAAGTAATTGGGGCCTATGGTCCAACATCTAGGATTCCCTCTCGGCTCACCTAAACACCGCCTACCCAACCCCGCCTCGGTGGTCGTGGTCATCCCTAACCTAGTCATCATCACATACAAGCTCACTCTCGCGCAACTAATATGCAACACAAAATCGGGTCTTAGAGGTGATCAATCTCTAATTCCTAACAACAAAAACCTAGGTTGGAATCAATTGCAAAACTTCTCAATCTAATCAATCTTGAAGCCTAAATCATTTATTTCATCATTAGTTCATCATTTCCCCCTCCCCTAGCTAGAAACCTAGCCTAGAGAGGGGAGAGTCATACCCAAACACACAAGAACATCAACAAAATCAAAAACTAAGTTTAATGAGATAAACATGGCTAAATCAGAAAATAAAATGATTAAACTTTACTAAAGATGCTAACTTTAAAGAGAATAAGTTAAGTCTACTTGTAATCTATTCTAAATAGCATGAAACAACAACTAAAGATAAGATAAAACTAATTAAAATAGATAAATAAAGCAATAAATAAAGAGTAGGGATAGAAATAATACCAAAAGGTTGAATCTTGGATTGAAAATAAAAGAGAGTGACAAAAGAAGTGTTTTTGATCTAATGAGGAACTAAACCCTAACTAATCTAATGTGCTGAAGAAAATGAAAGCAAATAAAACTAAGCTGAAATCTGATTTTTTTCTCTCCCCCAATAAAGTCCCCCTTTTAATTACAAGGCAATAGGGTATTTATACCCTCCTTAAAAACCTAACCCAAAGCAAGGCCCAAAAATTTAAATAACACGTGCAGGGGAATACCTCGCAGCTGAGTTCAGAAGAATCAGGTGAAGCACGGGGCGGCCGCTCTAAGGCCAGAGCGCCCGCTCCCAACTCTCGCAGAAATGCTCTGAAAAATTCTGTAGGCTAGAGCGCCCGCTTCAAACATAGAGCGCTCGCTCTGAAGTTGGGTTTCTGCAACAATATCAACTGAGGACTTCAGAGCGCCCGCTTCAGGCTTAGAGCGCCCGCTCTGAGCTCTTCTTTCCTTCACAACTTGGGCTCTATTGCTCCAATCTCTTTGATTCCAAAGCATGCCTAATCCTTGCATCCAATCCTCGCCTTCTCGCCCATAGGAGGACCTGAAAGATGGAGAACACAAATCATAGGGGAGGTTCTAATAGGAGAAAATCGAAATGGGTTAAAGGAGAGGGAATAAAACCTTAGGAAATGAGCTAAAAATGACTCAAAACCACTCCAAGTAACAAATAGGCTCAAAAATAATGAAACTAAGCTAAAATAGAGGAAAAAGGGCAAACAAAGGGCTCAATTGGGGAAGAAACGAAGTGGAAAAGTGGGCCCAACGGCCACTGATCAATTTTGACTTCCATCATTAAACATAAAAACATTAGTAATCAAGGTGGAGTCTTCACAGGCCATACCACCCAGTACCTAATGAGGTCACAAGTCCACGCTCCCCATGTTATTTCCCAAAAGATGTGGGAAATTTCTAGTACGCTCGTGTGTTTAATATGGTACGTGTTTCGCTCAGAATCATCCAACTTGAGATGAGTCGGGAATTAAAAACTCAATCAAGGAGAAATCTTAGGGATTGTATTCTATCTACTCTCCAGCACAGAACTTGCTAATTAGGCCAAGTCAAACAGGTTTGGAAACGGTTGCAATGTAGGCTGGGATCGAGGTAGGGTAAAATTTGGGGATGTGGAGTTCAAATAGAGGATAGTAAGCAATCCAAGGTAATCAAACCAAGGACGGCTACAACTTCTGATGACAATGCCACTTTCTAAAATTCTCTAGATACACATAAATGAACTCATTACACCAACTTTATTCTCGAATTTCTCTTTTTCTATTTTTTTCTGTTTCTTTTCTTTTTCTTTCTTTTTTTTTTGTTTTCAAGCTAATGTTTCTGAAATAAACTAAGAGTAATGTAAAGAGTCATATCATATGCCAACGATTTTTTAAACCAAAATCTTTCACCACAATGCAACAGGCACCACTTCACTGTGATCACTTGACTGTCCTCTAGGTAAGAAAAGGGAATATTTGGCTCATGTGGAGTTAGGTGATGTAGCTACGAAGAAAAAGTAAAGGCACAAAATTGGCTTACCCTAAAATCAATCGATATTCATGGTAGGCAATTTGGCCATGTAGCTGTAACTACAAATGTGTTATCATCCCTGGCCTTTAGAAAAGAAGACTATGCTGGAGGAGAACAGACACAATACTTAGACTCTCTAACTAGCACTTAATAACATATGACTCATAATGGAGTCCTAGAAGGCTCAATCCTCACTAGGCTAGTCGAAATGTGCCTCAATAGGTAGTCATCCAAGCCACAAACCAAGCAGGACCCAATCCCCCAAGTCAGGTGGAAAACAGTCAATCATTCGGTCCCAAAACGGGCACAAGGCTAGGAAAAACATGAGTATGCATAAGACCACTATAATGTACACGTCAGGAGCTAGCATGTCAGTTTCATAACTCAAGCACATTAATCTTGACAAACCTAGACATGCAAAGAAAAAAAAAACAAGGCAATAGTTTCCACAGTGTGGATCTTTCGAAGCTTTGAAAACACAAGGACCCTCCCCCAAGCCAGCTCAAGAGCCGTCTCATCACTTAGGAAAGGAGAACCAAAAAGGGAGAAAGATCAGCATTATGGAAGCTATTGCTATATAGACAAACAAATAAAGCAAACATCGGGTTATCTCCCGTAAGTACTTTTGTTTAACGTCGGTAAGTTCGACACAATTAGGCGCAAGTTTATACAGAAAAAGAAAATAATGAAATCATACCTGCCGTAGGAGTGGATTCACTCCTAGCATCACCATCACCTACAGCGTGGGGAGTCAAAACCCTCCACCGACCCGCAGTGGCGGAAGTAAGCAATGGAGAACTAGGGTCATCTAGAGGTGGGTTATAATACGAGGCTCCCCCAAGCCAAGGTGGAGTCATCGATCTCTTTTTAGATTTTCTTTTTCTAGCCCTTTTCCTTTTGCGGGTTGGCTCATCAATTCCCTTAGATTTATAATACATCTCTGTTGGCGGAGGAATTCCCTTTACAGCCCCAAAAACAATACGCTCTTGCGAGTCCTCCTCATCTGACACCTCAACTATCATTGGGGCAGCAAAAGCATTACACCTCTCAACCTTTTTCGCAGCTTCATTCTCGACCACCCCAAAGGAACAAATCCGCTCAACCATGGGTTCCGTTGAAGACTTAGAAAAGGCAAACACGACCTTCTCTTGGGCTACCCTGACGGTTGTAGTTTCTGATTCCCAATCGATCAGGGCACCCAAAGTTTTCAAAGCATCCCTCCCTAAGATGAGGGGAGTATAAGGATCCTCGACCATATCAAGCACCACGAAGTCACATGGTACCACGATGTTCCATACTTGGATCGAAAGGTCCTAAAACTCCCCACATAGCACTTTTATACTACGGTTGGCCAACTGGATTGTTTTCTTCGAAGGCTTAAGCTCACAGGATAGCTGTTTGGCATTGGACATCGGCATTAGGCAAATGGAGGGCCCAAGTTCAGCAAGTGCTCCCTTAGAATTGAGTTTTCCAAGGGTGACTAGGAGCACAAAGGGTCCTCTAGCTTTTTCTTTCTTTGCCCATGTGCCCTGAATGATGGCACTTACCTACTATGGTAAATTGATAACCTCGCCCTCAAGCTTTCTCTTATTCCTTAAGAGGGTTTTTAGATACTGAGCATATTGGGGCATTTACTCCATGGCCTCTAAGAATGGTATGTTCATTTCAAGTTGCCTCATATGCTCTAGGAATTTACGGAACTTTTCTTGCAATTGCTTCTCTACCTTCTTATAAGGAAAAGGAAGTGGTGGAGCATGTTGACGCTCAAGTTTCCTCCATTCATGTATCTCCCTCCATCTCTCATGTTCATCTTTCTTCTCCCTCTCATGCCCAATGACTTCAACATTGTGCCCCTCATCTTCTTCACCACCCTCCTTTTCTTCTCTCACCTCAAGGTTCTCCTTGTGCTCATTTTCTCTTAGACAACCGCTACCCTTCGAGGAATCTTCCCCTAAATCATCTCTATTGGCTACAACTGGAACACGATATGAGGTTCCAGATCTTAGGAAGATTGCCTTACAGGTGTGATGCTTAGGGTTGGAGTCAGGAGGATTTTGTGGTGGAGGTTGGGTGGATGGGTTTTGTTGAGGGTGAGAAGGAAGTAGCTATGGTGGGGGTAGACTAGCCATCTGCGCAAGCTGTGATTCAAACAACTTCTGCTGCGCTTGAAGTTGTTGCATTTGATTTATCAAAGTTTGATTAATTTGCGAGAGGGTTTCATTTTTCTGCTCAAGGGAGTTCACTTGCGTGAAAAGGAATTCATTAGTTGGAGGTGGGTTTGGTTGAGGCTGTGTAGATGGATAGGGTAGGTTGGTGTTGGGTCTATGCATTTGAGGGTACGACCTATTCCCATTCGACCTAGGAAAACTCCCATTCGCTTGATTAATGGAGTTGTACCCTTGGAAGGAGTTTCCTTGTTTAGAATTCGGATTAAAGGGGGGTCTAAAGGGTTGATTGTTGTAAGGACCTTGCTGAGCAAACTCTTGGTTTTGACCACTATATCCTACAGCTGCCAAATAATCGGGATTATACCCGTATCCATCATAGTTCATGACTGGGGTTCCTTCTTGGTTATACTCCCCGTAGTTAACAGCCGCTATGTGCTCAGAATTTGCACCCCCACAATATGATGTATCATGATTGGTGCCCCTACAGATTCTACATGAAAAGTGCGTCTCTTTAACCGATGATACATTGGAGCTACCTTGGGCATATTTGAACTTGGACAGCTTCTTATCCATGATAGCCTCGATTTTGGAACTAATCGTGTCCAAGTTACTTGAATCCATCCCTCCTCTCGGTAATCCACTACCCCTTGCTCCTCCCCAAGAGCTATTTTTAGCAACCTCCTCAATCTTAGCTTTCACTTGATTACATGGGACTTTCGAGAGTTGGCCACCAACAACCGAGTCTAGGAGTGCCTTGGTGGAGTCATTTAGACCATCATAGAAGAATGTATTGAGATGGTTCTCTCCGTACTCATGATGGGGGCATGCTCTTATCATTCTCTTAAACCGACTCCAAGTGGCACTAAGGTTCTCATCATCCTCTTGAGTGAATGACCCAATTTTCTTACGCCAATCATGCGTTCGAACTGTGGGATAGAACCTTTCTAGAAATGTTGTCTTTAATTGAGCCCAATTAATGATTGAGTTGGGCTCTAGGCATTTATACCAATCCCGAGCATCACCTGATAAACTTAAGTGAAATAAATGCATTTGTACATAATCCGGGCTATTAGGGCATGGAGGTATGAGACCGCAAATATTTGAGAATGCCTCCAAGTGTTGGAGAGGGCATTCATTTCTCGAACCGTAAAAAGGGGTCTCCTTCACCATCTAGGTAAATTGAGGATGTATGTGATAAGGGTTCGAGGCTATGGGTAACACTACACCTCCTTAAAATTCTTGGGACCCAGGTGTGCCAAATTGACCAAATAGTTGTTGGTGGTTTTCGTCTATTGGTGGTGTAGGGGGGTGGGAAGTATTTGGTTGCGACGAGGTTTGGGTTGGAATTCTTCGTTTGCTGCGTTGAACCTCAGGGTCGTATGGTTCTAGTTGTTGATTAGATCTATGTGTGCTATATGGCATGCAAACAACACTAGAGACCAAGCGTAAGTACTGACAAGCAAATTAATGGACAATAAAATTAATAAAACAAAAATGAATTACACCAAGACCATAATCTAAATACAACGCCTTGTCCCCGGCAACGACACCATTTTGATAACCATTCTTTTAGGTCGTTTAACTAAAAGAATAGTTATGCAAACTAAATTTATAAACACCCTAATACTACTACAACTAGTGTAGTGGTAAGTCGGGGATCGAACCACAAGGACAAGGGGCGATAGCTTTTAGACTGGACGCAAAGGGTTTATTTGGAGATGTGATTAGATGAATCTAATGAAAGAAAAATAAAGCAAGAACTAAAATAATGTTATTCTATAAAGGGAAAACAGGGATGAATTAGTTCCACCCTAGGAAGGACAATCAAACTATCAATACGCTAAATTAGGAGAAATCAGTCAACAATGAATCATGACACTCAAGATGACGAGAGGAAGTTTGTGACCCTATAAATCACACGAATAACCTATAATCACCCTATGTCTCCAAAGGAGTGGCAGGACAAGATTCGCATCAAATATCAATCAATCAATCATCAACAATCTCAAATCCTAACTCTACGCATGAAGAACGAGCCAACGTAGGGCTTCACCAATCAAACCCCTAGGGAAACTACTCACACAGAGTAACAAAAACTAGGGCATAAACAACGAAAAGGAACATGATTGAAAGGACGAACGAATTGAATGTAATGAACAAGAGAATGAAAAATGAAGACCTATAACAAAACCGATAACTACTCTATCAAAACTGTAAATGAAACAACAATAATAGCAAGAGGAATGAAATTCAGAAAAATAATACTTGAAAGCATTAAACGAAATAAAACAGAAAAGAATCAACACCTTGCATACATGAAGTTGCTTGAACGAAAGAGAAACCGAATCCAAAATACAACGCTTGAAAACGAGAACAACGAAAGCTATATATCTAAACTAATGCATGAATGAAATGAAAAGCTTTAAAGTGATGTTCTAGGTTGAGGCACAAAAGCTCTCAAAGTAGGCATGAGGATTATTTACAGAGCAAGAGGGTATTTATACCCTAGGGATATAAGGGGTAAAACCCTGGAAAAAACCCTCGAGCGCCGGCTAAAGAAAGAACCGAAAATTACAGTAAAGAAGACCATTCATCCGAATGGAGTATGGATTCGGCCAATTGAGTGGCCATTCGGCCGAATGCGTATGTTATTCACCTAAAATAGGAGCAATGAGTTTCTAGGCTCTGTCCACCATTCGACCGAATGAGTGCAACCATTCGATTGAATGGGCCTTGATTCGGCCGAATGAGTGTTCATTTGGATATTCTCGAGAGCTTGATTTATGTGCTTGATTCCCTGTCTTCCATTCGACCGAATGGATGTCAGATTCGGCCGAATCTGAACCTGAACCTTGCTGAACAACTCCTTTGAACTGTCTAATGGCTTCTGGAGTTTATGGGATCTTCGAGAGTGACTTGGAATGTAAGCCCAAGCTATGATACGCGCATCCAAACTCTTGATAAAAGTGTCAAAGCCTTGAACACGTCTCATTTTACCTCAAAATCATCGAAATCACCTGAAATGACCTAAAAACAGCTTAAGGACAAGATCAAGGTAAAATTGAATGTAATGTGCGTAAAACCAATATAAAAGCATGAGACTCGACACTAAAATGGGGTTGTAAACATGCTCTAAAATGAGCACATCATTCGTCCCTTTCCAAAAAACACATCTCATAAGAACTGAGACATTCAGCATTAGGAAATCGATTATGCTGCATTTTACCATCATCCAAAATAGAAAACCAAACAGCTTGCTTTATCTTACATAAGATTGTACAAAGTGATTTATAATTGACAAGCGTAATAGACACTTGATAGTAATTATCAATTTAAGTTTACCATCCTCTCAAAGCATTTTCTTAAACTTTATCAAACCTTAAAGTTAGGATGATAGAATTTAAAGTAATGATATAAGAATGAAGAAAGACAAAACAGGCACAACCCATAAGCCCAAGTAATGCATAGCATACATTACTTTATTGTCTTAGCATAAACTGTAACAGAATGACTTGGGTATTTAGCCAAACAACTAGACTAACAATAACAAAAAGGGCTGCTAAATCATCAACCAATCATAGCTTTCTTCTACAAAAATAGGGTTACAAAACTTCCACGAATTGCCCCACACAGCAACTTCAAATAATTTTCATTGATCCAGACATTATATTTTGGAAATCAAAAAGATTATTTTTTTTTGTAATTACACATGTCTTCTTCCCTCCTTCAAAGGCTACATATTAAATAGAAAACTAGGATACGAGAGATAAAACTTGGCTACCAGACACTAGTAGAAAATCTTAAATATGCGGCGGGGTTTTTAGTGTCATATGCGGCGTCAAAAGGCTAACAGCAATACAAATAGCACCAAATTAATCTATTTAATTTGTGGCGTAAAAAATACGCCGCATATTAATTATCAATTTTCGGCGGTTCTAGGCTAAGTGACGTCGCATATTAATTAATAAAATGCGACGTCACTTAGCCTAAAACCGCCGCAAATTGATAACAAATATGCGGTGTATTCTAGCTAGAACTACCGCAAAATTGAATTTAACCAGATTTAAAATTGGCCTGTATTAGATGAATGTGCGGCGGGTCTTGGGGACACCTGCCGCATATATGTTTTTTTTTTGAAATGTATGAATCTGATCCCTACAACGCCCAATTTTCAAATTCAAAACCTACTTATTACATTTGCAATTTTTGCAACCCAAGATACATATATACACATGATCCATCTCTCATTTATGCGTACTAATAAGGTCGTAAAAACAACTATAAATTAATTGACATCAAAAATACAATTCAATTCAAGAAATTGATGTATAAATTACAAAATACACAAGAATAAGGTAATGTACATAATCTAAAAAAAGTTATATGTCCAATACTTGGCAAGTTTGTTGCGGACGACGTCGATTTCTTTGGTGGAGAAGGCTCCTCATTGAATCCTGTGCATACCTAATATTGATCAACATATCATTAACGTGTATATATATAAAATGCAATGCCTATGAAATCGATGTATTTGAAGTGTTTAAGTCACTTTCTACCCGAAAATAATCCCATTTCACCTATATTGACTCAAATCGATGTGTTTGAAGTGTTTACGTCACTTTCCACCCGAAACCAATCCCATTTGACCTATATTGACTCAAATCGATGTGGTTCAAGTGTTTAGGTCACTTTCTACCCTAAACCGATCCCATTTGACCTATCTTGAATCAAATCGATTTGTTTCAAGTGTTTAGGTCACTTTCTACACGAAACCGATCCCATTTAACCTATCTTGACTCAAATTGATGTATTTACAGTATTTAAGTCACTTTCTACCCGAAACCGATCCCATTTAACCAATATTGACTCAAATCGATGCGTTTAGGTCACTTTCCACCCCAAACTGATCCCATTTGACCTATATTGACTTAAATCGATGCATTTGAATTGTTTAGGTCACTTTCTACCCGAAACCGATCCCATTGGACATATATTGAATCAAATTAATGTGTTTCAAGTGTTTAGGACACTTTCTACCAGAAACTGATCGCATTGGACCTATATTGACTCAAATCGATCCATTTAAAGTGTTTAGGTCACTTTCAACCCGAAACCGATCCCATTTGACCTATATTGACTCAAATCGATGTGTTTCTAGTGTTTACGTCACTTTCTACCCCAAATCGATCCCATTTGACCTATCTTGACTCAAATCGATGTGTTTCAAGTGTTTAGGTCACTTTCTACCCGAAACTGATCCCATTTGACCTATTCTTGACACAAATCGATGTGTTTCAAGTGTTTAGGTCACTTTTTACCTGAAATAGATCCCATTTGACCTATCTTAATCAAATCGATGCATTTGAAGTGTTTAGGTCACTTTCTACCTTAAACCGATCTCATTTGACCTATATTGACTCAAATTGATGCATTTGAAGTGTTTAGGTCAAGTTCTACCCAAATTCGATCCTTTTTTACCTATCTTGACTCAAATCGATGTGTTTGAAGTGATTAGGTCACTTTCTACCCCAAACCGATCCCATTTGACTTATCTTGACTGAAATCAATGCATTTGAAGACTTTAGGTCTTTTTCGACCCCAAACTGATCCAATTTAACCTATATTGACTCAAATCGATGCATTTGAAGGGTTTAGGTCACTTTCTAACCGAAACCGAGCACATTTGACCTATATTGACTAAAATCGATGCTTTTGAAGTGTTTAGGTCTCTTTTTACCCGAAAC
Source organism: Dysphania ambrosioides (assembly GCA_026401315.1). NCBI lineage: Eukaryota > Viridiplantae > Streptophyta > Magnoliopsida > Caryophyllales > Amaranthaceae > Dysphania > Dysphania ambrosioides. The sequence goes on from CM048659.1 coordinate 14,242,066, forward strand.
CGGTCCCATTTGACCTATATTGAATTAAATCGATGTGTTTTAAGTGTTTATGTCACTTTCTACATGAAATCGATCCCATTAGACCTATATGGACTTAAATTGATGTTTTAAAGTGTTAAGGTCACTTTCTACCCCAAACTAAGCCCATTTGACCTATCTTGACTCAAATCGATGTTTTTTAAGTGTTTAGGCCACTTTCTAATTGAAACCGAACCCATTTTACCTATATTGACTCCATTCGATCTGTTTCAAGTGTTTAGGTCACTTTCTACCCAAAACTGATCGCATTCGACAATATTGACTCAAATCGATGCATTTGAAGTGTTTAGGACACTTTCTACCCGAAACCAATCCCATTTGACCAATATTGACTCAAATCGATGTCTTTAAAGTGTTTAGGTCACTTTCTACCCAAAACAATCCCATTTGACCAATCTTGACTGATAACCGGTCTTTTAGGTCGTTTAACTAAAAGAATAGTTATGCAAACAATATTTATAAACACCCTAATACTACTACAACTAGTGTAGTGGTAAGTCGGGGATCGAACCACAAGGACAAGGGGCGATAGCTTATAGACTTGATGTAAAGGATTTAAATGGGGTTTGAACAGAATTATACTAATAACAGAGTTGTACCCTTGGTAGGAGTTCCCTTGGTTAGAATTCGGGTTGAAGGGAGGTCTAGAGGGTTGATTGTTGTAAAGACCTTGCTGAGCAAACCCTTGGTTATGACCACCATATCCTACTGCTGCCACATAATCGGGATTATACCCGTAAACATCATAGCTCATGATCGGGGGTCCTTCTTGGTTATACCCCCCGCAATTAACAGCCGCTATGTGCTCGGAATTTGCACCCCCACAATATGATGTATCATGATTGGTGCCCCCACAGATTCTACATGAAAAGGGCGTCTCTTTAACCGATGATACATTAGAGCTACCTTGGGCGTATTTGAACTTGGACAGCTTCTTATCCATGATAGCCTCAATTTTTGAAGTAATTGTGTCCAAGTTGCTTGAATCCATCCCTCCTCTCGGTAATCCACTACCCCTTGCTCCTCCCCAAGAACTATTTTTAGCAACCTCCTCAATCCTAGCCCTCACTTGATTGCATGGGACTTTCGAAAGTTGGCCACCAACAGCCGAGTCTAGGAGTGCCTTGGTGGAGTCATTTAGACCATCATAGAAGAATGTATTAAGATGGTTCTCCCCGTACTCATGATGGGGGCATGCTCTTATCATTCTCTTAAACCGACTCCAAGTGGCACTAAGGTTCTCATCATCCTCTTGAGTGAATGACGCAATTTTCTTACGCCAATCATGCGTTCGAACTGTGGGATAGAACCTTTCTAGAAACGCTGTCTTTAATTGAGCCCAATTAATGATTGAGTTGGGCTCTAAGCATTTATACCAGTCCCGAGCATCATCGGATAAACTCAAGTGAAATAGATGCATCCTTACATAATCCGGGCTATTGGGGCATGGAGGTATGAGACCGCTAATATCTGAGAATGCCTCCAAGTGTTGGAGAGGGCATTCATTTCTCAAACCGCAAAAAGGGGTCTCTTTCACCATCCGGGTGAATTGAGGATGTATATGATAGGGGTTCGGGGCTATGGGCAACACTACACCTCCTTGAAATTCTTGGGAACCAGGCGTCCCAAATTGACCAAATAGTTGTTGGTGGTTTTCGTCCATTGGTGGTGTAGGGTGGTTGGAGGTATTTGGTTGTGATGAGGTTTGGGTTGGAATTCTCCGTTTGCTGCGTTGAACCTCAGGGTTGAATGGTTCTAGTTGTTGATTTGATTGACGTGTGCTATATGGCATGCAAACAACACTAGAGACCAAGCGTAAGTACTGACAAGCAGATTATTAGACAATAAAATAAATAAAACTAAAATGAATTACACCAAGAATATAATCTAAACACAACGCCTTGTCCCCGGCAACGGCGCCATTTTGATAACCGGTCTTTTAGGTCGTTTAACTAAAAGAATAGTTATGCAAACAATATTTATAAACACCCTAATACTACTACAACTAGTGTAGTGGTAAGTCGGGGATCGAACCACAAGGACAAGGGGCGATAGCTTATAGACTTGATGTAAAGGATTTAAATGGGGTTTGAACAGAATTATACTAATAACAGAAAAATAAAGCAAGAACTAAAACAATGTTATACTTATGAAAAGAAAATGGGGATAGATTAGTTCCACCCTAGGAAGGATAATCAAACTATCAATACGCTAAATTAGGAGAAATCAGTCAACAATGAATCATGACACTCAAGATGACGAGAGGAAGTTTGTGACCCTATAAATCACACGAACAACCTATAATCGCCCTCTGTCTCCAAAGGAGTGGCAGGACAAGATTCGCATCGAATATCAATCAATCAACTGTTAACAATCTCAAATCCTAACTCTACGCATGAAGAACGAGCCAACCCAGGGTTTCACCAATCAAACCCCTAAGAAGACTACTCACACATAGTAGTAATAAAAGACATGATTAAAAACATGAATAGACTGAATGGAAATAAACAAGAGAACGAAAACTAAGAACTATAACCGAACCAACGACTACTCTATCAAACGGTAAACGAAACAACGATTATAGCTAGAGGAATGAAATCAAGAAAAACAATACTTGAAAGCATTAAAAGAACTAAAACAGAAAAGAAATAATACCTTGCATAAACGAAATTGTATGAAAGAAATAGGAACCGAATCCGAAATACAAAGCTTGAAAACTAGAACAACGAAAGCTGTAAATCTAAACTAATGCATAAAAGAAATGAAAAGCTTTAAAGTGATGTTCTAGGTTGAGGCACAAAAGCTCTAAAAGTAGGCATAAGGTTATGTACAGAGAAAGAGGGTATTTATACCCTAGGGACAAAAGGAGTAAAACCCTAGGAAAAACCCTCGAGCGCCGACTAAAGAAAGAACCAAAATATGCGGGAAAGAAGGCCATTCGGCCGAATGAAGGGTGGATTCGGCCGAATGGGTGGACATTCGGCCGAATGGTGTGGCCATTCGCCCAAAACAGAACCTTGACGATTTTGCACCATGTCCACCATTCGGCCGAATGAGTGGAACCATTCGGCCGAATGGGTCTTGATTCGGCCGAATGAGTCTTCATTCGGCTATTCCCGAGAGCTTGATTTATGTGCTTGAACCCCTGTCTTCCATTCGACCGAATGGGTGTCAGATTCGGTCGAATCTGAACCTAAACTTTGCTGAACAGTTCCTTTGAAGTGCCCAGTGGCTTGTAGAGTTTATGGAATCTTGGAGAGTGACTTGGAACACATGCCCAAGCTATGATACGTGCATTCAAACTCTTGATAGAAGTGTCAAAGCCTCGAACACGTCTCATTTTACCTCGAAATCATCGAGATCACCTGAAATGACCTAAAAACAGCTCGAGGACAAGATCAAGGTAAAATTGAATGTGACGTGCATAAAACCAATATAAAAGCATGAAACTCGACACTAAAATGAGGTTGTAAACGTGCTCTAAAATGAGCACATCAACTTCCCCCAAGCCAAACCTTTGCTAGTCCCTAGCAAATGAACTAGCAAGGTAGCACCGTGAGCAAAACTCATGAAAAGCAAGGTGAGCGGAAAACAGGACAATGCCAGCCGTGTACGCGCAAAACTCTTCCCTAGCCATGTGTGTGCAAGTACAATGGGCTCAAAAGAGCATAATACCAAGATAAAAGACGTTTTCCACAGACTCGGGATCACTGGAAAAGCTACAACACAGGCCATGCCACCCACTACCTAATGAGGTCACAAGTCCACGCTCCCCTTGCTATTTCCCAAAAGATGTGGGAAATTTCTAGTACGCTCGTGTGTTTAATATGGTACGTGTTTCGCTCATAATCATCCGACTTAAGATGAGTCGGGAATTAAACACTCAATCAAGGAGAAATCTTAGGGATTACATCCTATCTACTCTCCAGCATAGAACATGCTAATCAGGCCAAGTCGAACAGGTTTGGAAACGGTTGTAATGTAGGCTGGGATCAAGGTAGGGTAAAATTTGGGGATGTGGAGTTCAAATAGAGGATAGTAAGCAATCCAAGGTAATCAAACCAAGGATGGCTACAACTTTCGAAAACCATGCCACTTCCCAAAATTCTTCGGAGACGCATAAATGAGCTCATTACACCAACTTTATTCTCGAATTTTTCTTTTTCTATTTTTTTCTTTTCTTTTTCATTTTTCTTTCTTTTTTTTTTGTTTTCTCTTTTTTTCTTTTTGTTTTCAAGAAAATGTTTCTGAAATAAACTAAGAGTAATGTAAAGAGTCATATCATACGACAATGATTTTTCCAACCAAAATCTTTCACCACAATGCAACGGGCACCACTTTACTGTAATCACTTGACTATCCTCTAGGAAAGAAGAGGGAATATTTGGCTCATGTGGAGTTAGGTGATGTAGCTACGAAGAAAAGGTAAAGGCACAAAATTGGCTTACCCTAAAGTCAATCAATATTCATGGTAGGCAATTTGGCCATGTAGCTGTAACTACAAACGTGTTATCATCCCTGGCCTTTAGAAAAGAAGACTATGCTGGAGGAGAACAGACACAATACTTAGACTCTCTAACTAGCACTTTATAACATAGGACTCATAATGGAGTCCTAGAAGGCTCCATCCTCACTAGGCTAGTTGAAAATGTGCCTCAAAAGGTAGTCATCCAAGCCGCAAACCAAGCAGGACCAGATCCCCCAAGTCAGGTGGAAAACAATCAATTATTCGGTCCCAAAACAGGCACAAGGCTAGGAAAAGCATGAGTATGCATAAGACCACTATAATGTACACGTCAGGAGCTAGCATGTCAGTTTCATAACTCAAGCACATTAATCATGATACACCTAGACATGCAAACTAAAAAAAAGGCAATAGTTTCCATAATGCGGATCTTTCAAAGCTTTGAAAACACAAGGACCCTCCCCCAAGCTAGCTCAAGAGCCGTCCCGGTGCTTGGGAGAGAAGAAACAAAAGGGAGAAAGATCAGCATTATGGAGGCTGTTGTTATACAAATTAACAAACAAAACAAACACCGGGTTATCTCCCGTAAGTACTTTTGTTTAACGTCGGTAAGTTCGACACATTTAGGCACAAATTTATACAGAAAAAGAAAACAAAGAAATTATACCTGCCGTAGGAGTGGATTCACTCCTAGCATCACCATCACCTCCAGCGTGGGGAGTCAAAACTCTCCACCGAGCCGTAGTGGCGGAAGTAAGCAATGGAGAACCAGGGTCATCTGGAGGTGGGTTAGAATGCGGGGCTCCCCCAAGCCAGGGTGGAGCCATCAGTCTTTTTTTTCTTTTTCTAGCCCGTTTCCGTTTACGGGCTGGCTCGTCAGTTCCCTCATATTTATAATATGTCTCCGTTGGCGGAGCAATTCCCTTTGCAACCCCATAAATAAGACGTTTTTGTGCGTCTTCCCCATCTGGCACCTCAACTGTTATTGGAGCAACAGAAACACTACACCTCTTGACTTCTCTTTCAGCATCATTCTCGACCACCCTAAAGGAACAAATCCGCTTGACCATGGGTTCCTTTGAAGATTTAGAAAAGGCAAAAACAACCTTCTCGTGGGCTACCCTAACGGTTATAGTCTCTGATTCACAATCGATCAGGGCACCCAAAGTCTTCAAAGCATCCCTCCCTAAGATGAGAGGAGTATAAGGATCCTCGGCCATATCGAGCACCACGAAGTCACATGGTACTACTATGTTCCCTACTTGGATCGGAAGGTCCTCAAACTCCCCACATGGCACTTTTATACTACGGTCGGCCAACTGGATTGTTTTCTGTGATGGCTTGAGGTCGAAAGTGAGTTTCTTGGCAATGGACATCGGCAATAGGCTAATGGAGGCCCCAAGGTCAGCGAGTGCTCCCTTAGAATTGAGTTTTCCGAGGGTGACTGGGAGCATAAAGGGTCCTCTAGCCTTTTCTTTCTTTGCCCACGTGCCCTGAATGATGGCACTTACTTGCTCTGGCAAGCTAATCACTTCGCCCTCTAGCTTTCTCTTGTTCCTTAGGAGGGTTTTCAGATATGAAGCATATTGCGGCATTTGCTCCATGGCCTCTAGGAATGGTATTTTCATTTCAAGCTGCCGCATATACTCTAGGAATGTAAGAAACTTTTCTTGAAGTTGCTTCTCTACCTTTTTGTAAGGAAAAGGTAGAGGCGGAGCATGTTGACGCTCGAGTTTCCTCCTTTCCTGTATCTCCCTCCATCTCTCATCTTCGTCATTCTTCTTCCCCTCACACTCATTTATTTCGACTTTTGGTTCCTCAGTCCCTTCATCACCCTCCTTTTCTTTTCTTCCCTCAAGGTTCTCCTTGTGCTCAGTTTCTCTTCGACAACCACTACCCATCGAGGGCTCTTCCCTTAAATCATCTCCATTGGCTACAGCTGGATAAGGATGTGAGATTCCAGATCCTAGGAAAATCGCCTTACAAGTGTGATGCTTAGGGTTAGAGTCAGGAGAATTTTGTGGTGGAGGCTGGGTGGATGGGTTTTGTTGGGGGTGAGAAGGATATGGCAATGGTGGGGGTGGACTAGCCATCTGCGCAAGCTGTGACTCAAACAACTTCTGTTGCGCCTGAAGTTGTTGCATTTGGTTCATCAAAGTTTGGTTGATGTGCGAGAGGGTTTGGTTTTGTTGCGCAAGGGAGTTCACTTGGGTGGAAAGGAATTCATTAGTTGGAGGCGGGTTTGGTTGAGGCTGTATAGATGGATAGGATGGGTTAGTGTTGGGTTTTGGCATTGGAGGGTATGGCCTATTCCCATTCGGCCTAGGAAAACTCCCATTCGCTTGATTGGTAGAGTTGTACCCTTGGTAGGAGTTCCCTTGGTTAGAATTCGGGTTGAAGGGAGGTCTAGAGGGTTGATTGTTGTAAAGACCTTGCTGAGCAAACCCTTGGTTATGACCACCATATCCTACTGCTGCCACATAATCGGGATTATACCCGTATCCATCATAGTTCATGATCGGGGGTCCTTCTTGGTTATACCCCCCGCAATTAACAGCCGCTATGTGCTCGGAATTTGCACCCCCACAATATGATGTATCATGATTGGTGCCCCCACAGATTCTACATGAAAAGGGCGTCTCTTTAACCGATGATACATTAGAGCTACCTTGGGCGTATTTGAACTTGGACAGCTTCTTATCCATGATAGCCTCAATTTTTGAAGTAATTGTGTCCAAGTTGCTTGAATCCATCCCTCCTCTCGGTAATCCACTACCCCTTGCTCCTCCCCAAGAACTATTTTTAGCAACCTCCTCAATCCTAGCCCTCACTTGATTGCATGGGACTTTCGAAAGTTGGCCACCAACAGCCGAGTCTAGGAGTGCCTTGGTGGAGTCATTTAGACCATCATAGAAGAATGTATTAAGATGGTTCTCCCCGTACTCATGATGGGGGCATGCTCTTATCATTCTCTTAAACCGACTCCAAGTGGCACTAAGGTTCTCATCATCCTCTTGAGTGAATGACGCAATTTTCTTACGCCAATCATGCGTTCGAACTGTGGGATAGAACCTTTCTAGAAACGCTGTCTTTAATTGAGCCCAATTAATGATTGAGTTGGGCTCTAAGCATTTATACCAGTCCCGAGCATCATCGGATAAACTCAAGTGAAATAGATGTATCCTTACATAATCCGGGCTATTGGGGCATGGAGGTATGAGACCGCAAATATCTGAGAATGCCTCCAAGTGTTGGAGAGGGCATTCATTTCTCAAACCGCAAAAAGGGGTCTCTTTCACCATCCGGGTGAATTGAGGATGTATATGATAGGGGTTCGGGGCTATGGGCAACACTACACCTCCTTGAAATTCTTGGGAACCAGGCGTCCCAAATTGACCAAATAGTTGTTGGTGGTTTTCGTCCATTGGTGGTGTAGGGTGGTTGGAGGTATTTGGTTGTGATGAGGTTTGGGATGGAATTCTCCGTTTGCTGCGTTGAACCTCAGGGTTGAATGGTTCTAGTTGTTGATTTGATTGACGTGTGCTATATGGCATGCAAACAACACTAGAGACCAAGCGTAAGTACTGACAAGCAGATTATTAGACAATAAAATAAATAAAACTAAAATGAATTACACCAAGAATATAATCTAAACACAACGCCTTGTCCCCGGCAACGGCGCCATTTTGATAACCGGTCTTTTAGGTCGTTTAACTAAAAGAATAGTTATGCAAACAATATTTATAAACACCCTAATACTACTACAACTAGTGTAGTGGTAAGTCGGGGATCGAACCACAAGGACAAGGGGCGATAGCTTATAGACTTGATGTAAAGGATTTAAATGGGGTTTGAACAGAATTATACTAATAACAGAAAAATAAAGCAAGAACTAAAACAATGTTATACTTATGAAAAGAAAATGGGGATAGATTAGTTCCACCCTAGGAAGGATAATCAAACTATCAATACGCTAAATTAGGAGAAATCAGTCAACAATGAATCATGACACTCAAGATGACGAGAGGAAGTTTGTGACCCTATAAATCACACGAACAACCTATAATCGCCCTCTGTCTCCAAAGGAGTGGCAGGACAAGATTCGCATCGAATATCAATCAATCAACTGTTAACAATCTCAAATCCTAACTCTACGCATGAAGAACGAGCCAACCCAGGGTTTCACCAATCAAACCCCTAAGAAGACTACTCACACATAGTAATAATAAAAGACATGATTAAAAACATGAATAGACTGAATGGAAATAAACAAGAGAACGAAAACTAAGAACTATAACCGAACCAACGACTACTCTATCAAACGGTAAACGAAACAACGATTATAGCTAGAGGAATGAAATCAAGAAAAACAATACTTGAAAGCATTAAAAGAACTAAAACAGAAAAGAAATAATACCTTGCATAAACGAAATTGTATGAACGAAATAGGAACCGAATCCGAAATACAAAGCTTGAAAACTAGAACAACGAAAGCTGTAAATCTAAACTAATGCATAAAAGAAATGAAAAGCTTTAAAGTGATGTTCTAGGTTGAGGCACAAAAGCTCTAAAAGTAGGCATAAGGTTATGTACAGAGAAAGAGGGTATTTATACCCTAGGGACAAAAGGAGTAAAACCCTAGGAAAAACCCTCGAGCGCCGACTAAAGAAAGAACCAAAATATGCGGGAAAGAAGGCCATTCGGCCGAATGAAGGGTGGATTCGGCCGAATGGGTGGACATTCGGCCGAATGGTGTGGCCATTCGCCCAAAACAGAACCTTGACGATTTTGCACCCTGTCCACCATTCGGCCGAATGAGTGGAACCATTCGGCCGAATGGGTCTTGATTCGGCCGAATGAGTCTTCATTCGGCTATTCCCGAGAGCTTGACTTATGTGCTTGAACCCCTGTCTTCCATTCGACCGAATGGGTGTCAGATTCGGTCGAATCTGAACCTAAACTTTGCTGAACAGTTCCTTTGAAGTGCCCAGTGGCTTGTAGAGTTTATGGAATCTTGGAGAGTGACTTGGAACACATGCCCAAGCTATGATACGCGCATTCAAACTCTTGATAGAAGTGTCAAAGCCTCGAACACGTCTCATTTTACCTCGAAATCATCGAGATCACCTGAAATGACCTAAAAACAGCTCGAGGACAAGATCAAGGTAAAATTGAATGTAACGTGCATAAAACCAATATAAAAGCACGAAACTCGACACTAAAATGAGGTTGTAAACGTGCTCTAAAATGAGCACATCATTGACTCAAATCGATGTGTTTTAATGGTTTTGGATTACTCTATACCCGAAGCCGATTCGATTTGACCTATCTTAACTCAAATCGATGTGTTTCAAGTGTTTAGGTCACTTTTTACCCGAAACCGATCCCATTTGACCTATCTTAACTCAATTCAATACATTTGAAGTGTTAAGGTCACTTTCTTCCCCAAACCAATCCCGTTTGACCTTTCTTGACTCAAATTGATGCATTTAAAGTGCTTAGGTCTCTTTTTACCCAAAACTGTTCCCATTTGTCCTATATTGACTCAAATCGATGTGTTTCAAGTGATTTTGTCACTTTCTACCCGAAATCGATCCCATTTGATCTATTTTGAGTCAAATCGATGTGTTTCTATTGTTTAGGTCACTTTCTACCCCAAACCGAACCCATTTGACCTCTATTGACTCACATCAACCTCTTTAAATTGTTTACATCACTTTCTACTCGAAAATGATTCTTTTTTGCCTATCTTTACTCAAATCGATGTGTTTTAAGTGTTTAGGTCACTTTCTACACAAAACCGATCCTATTTGACCTATCTTGACTCAAATCGATGCATTTGAAGTGTTTAGATAACTTTCTACCACCAAACTGATCCCATTTAACCTATTTGACTCAAATCGATGTGTTTCTAGTCTTTAGGTTACTTTTTACCCCAAACCAAACCCATTTGACCTATATTGACTCACATCAATGTGTTTGAAGTTTTACATCACTTTCTACCCCAAACTGATCCCATTTGACCTATCTTGACTCAAATCGACGTGTTTTAGCAATTGAAGGGTTTAGGTCACTTTTTACCCGAAACCGATAACATTCAACCTATCTTGACTCAAATCGATGCATTTGAAGTTTTTAGGTCAGTTTTTACCCGAAACCGATTCCATGTGACCTATCTTGACTCAAATTGATGCATTTGAAGTGTTTAGGTCACTTTCTACCCCAAACCGATCCTATTTGACCTATATTGACTCAAATTGATGAATTTGAAGTGCTTAGGTCTCTTTCTACCCAAAACCGTTCCCATTTGTCCTATATTGACTCAAATCAATGTGTTTCTAGTGTTTAGGTACTTTCTACCCCAAACCAAACCCATTTGACCTATATTGACTCAAATCGATGTGTTTGAAGTGTTTACATCACTTTCTACCTAAAACCGATCCTTTTTTACCTATCTAAACTCAAATCGATGTGTTTTAAGTGTTTAGGTCACTTTCTACCCGAAACTGATCCCATTTGACCTATCTTGACTCAAATCGATGCATTTGAAGTGTTTAGGTCACTTTTTAACCCCAAACTAATCCCATTTGACCTATATTGACTCAAATCGATGTGTTTCTAGTGTTTAGGTCACTTTCTACCCCAAACCGATCCCATTTGACCTATATTGACTCACATCAATGTGTTTGAAGTGTTTAGATAACTTTCTACCCGAAATCGATCCTTTTTGGCTATCTTGACTCAAATCGATGTGTATTCAGTGTGTAGATCACTTTCTACACGAAATCGATCCCATTTGACCTATCTTGACTCAAATAGATGCATTTGAAGTGTTTTGGTCACTTTTTACCCCCAAACTGATCCCATTTTCCTATATTGACTCAAATCGATATGTTTCTAGTGTTTAGGTCACTTTCTACCCCAAACAAAACCCATTTGACCTATATTGACTCAAATCGATGTATTTGAAGTGTTTACATCACTTTCTACCCGAAACTGATCCTTTTTTACCTATCTTGACTAAAATCAGTGTGTTTGAAGTGTTTATTTCACTTTCTACCCGAAACCGATCCCATTTGACTTATCTTGACTCAAATCGACGCATTTGAAGTGTTTAGGTAACTTTTTACCCCCAAGCTTATCCCATTTGACCTATATTGACTTTAATCGATGTGTTTCTATTGTTTAGGTCAGTTTCTACCCCAAAACGAACCCATTTGACCTCTATTGACTCACATCAATGTGTTTGAATTGTTTACATCACTTTCTACTCCAAACTGATCCTTTTTGGCCTATCTTGACTCAAATCGATGTGTTTTAAGTGTTTAGGTCACTTTCTACATGAAACGGATCCCATTTGACCTATCTTAACCCAAATCGATGCATTTGAAGTGTTTAGGTCACTTTCTACCCCTAAACTAATCCCATTTAACCTTTATTGACTCAAGCCGATGTGTTTCTAGTGTTTAGGTCACTTTCTACCCCAAACCAAAACCATTTAACCTATATTGACTCACATCAATATGTTTGAAGTGTTTACATCACTTTCTACCCGAAACTGATCCTTTTTGGTGTATCTTGACTCAAATCTATGTGTTTTAAGTGTTTAGGTCACTTTGTACCCAAAACCGATCCTATTTGACCTATCTTGACTCAAATCAATGCATTGATAGTAGTTAGGTTACTTTCTACTCGAAATCGATCCCATTTGACCTATATTAACTAAAATCGATTTATTTGAATTGTTTTGGTCTCTTTCTACCTAAAACCGATCCCATCCCCTATTGACTCAAATTGATGTGTTTCAGGTGTTTAGGTCACTTTCTACCCCAAACTGATCCGATTTGACCTATATTGACTCAAATCAATGTGTTTCAGCAATTGAAGTGTTTAGGTCACTTTTTACCCGAAACCGATCCCATTTGACCTATCTTGACTCAAACCATGCAAATGAAGTGTTTAGGTCAGTTTTTACCCGAAACCGATCCAATGTGACCTATCTTGACTCAAATTGATGCATTTGAAGTGTTTAGGTCACTTTCTACCCCAAATCGATCCTATTTGACCTATATTGACTCAAATTGATAAATTTGAAGTGCTTAGGTCTCTTTCTACCCAAATCCGACCCCATTTGTCCTATATTGACTCAAATCAATGTGTTTCTACTGTTTAGGTCACTTTCTACCCCAAACCAAACCCATTTGACCTATATTGACTCAAATCGATGTCTTTGAAATGTTTACATCACTTTCTACCCAAAACCGATCCTTTTTAACCTATCTAAACTCAAATCGATGTGTTTTAAGTGTTTAGGTCACTTTCTACCCGAAACCGATCCCATTTGACCTATCTTGACTCAAATCGATGCATTTGAAGTGTTTAGGTCACTTTTTAACCCCAAACTAATCCCATTTGACCTATATTGACTCAAATCGATGTGTTTCTAGTGTTTAGGTCAGTTTCTACCCCAAACCGAACCAATTTGACCTATATTGACTCACATCAATGTGTTTGAAGTGTTTAGATAACTTTCTACCCGGAATCGATCCTCTTTGGCCTATCTTGACTCAAATCCATGTGTTTTAAGTGTTTAGATCACTTTCTACACAAAATCGATCCCATTTGACCTATCTTGACTCAAATCTATGCTTTTGAAGTATTTTGGTCAAATTTTACCCCCAAACTAATCCCATTTTCCTATATTGACTCAAATCGATATATGTCTAGTGTTTAGGTCACTTTCTACCCCAAACAGAACCCATTTGACCTATATTGACTCAAATCGATGTGTTTTAAGTGTTTACATCACTTTCTACCCGAAACCGATCCTTTTTTACCTATCTTGACTAAAATCAATGTGTTTGAAGTGTTTATTTCACTTTCTACCAGAAATCGATCCCATTTGACTTATCTAGACTCAAATCGACGCATTTGAAGTGTTTAGGTAACTTTTTACCCCCAAGCTTATGCCATTTGACCTATATTGACTTAAATTTATGTGTTTCTATTGTTTAGGTCACTTTCTACCCCAAACCGAACCCATTTGACCTCTATTGACTCACATTAACGTGTTTGAATTGTTTACATCACTTTCTACTCGAAACTAATCCTCTTTGGCCTATCTTGACTAAAATCGATGTGTTTTAAGTGTTTATGTCACTTTCTACATGAAACCGATCCCATTTGACCTATCTTAACTCAAATCGATGTATTTGAAGTGTTTAGGTCACTTTTTACCCCTAAACTGATCCCATTTAACCTTTATTGACTCAAATCGATGTGTTTCTAGTGTTTAGGTCACTTTCTACCCCAAACCAAACCCATTTGACCTATATTGACTCACATGAATGTGTTTGAAGTGTTTACATCACTTTCTACCTGAAACTGATCCTTTTTTGTGTATCTTGACTCAAATCGATGTGTTTTAAGTGTTTAGGTCACTTTGTACCCAAAACCGATCCTATTTGACCTATCTTGACTCAAATCAATGCATTTGAAGTGTTTACGTCACTTTCTACCCCCAAACTGATCCCATTTGTCCTATATTGACTCAAATCGATGCATTGATAGTAGTTAGGTTACTTTCTACTCGAAACCGATCCCATTTGACCTATATTGACTAAAATCGATTTATTTGAATTGTTTTGGTCTCCTTCTACCTGAAACCGATCCCATCCCATATTGACTCAAATTGACGTGTTTCAAGTGTTTAGGTCACTTTCTACCCCAAATTGATCCCATTTGACCTATCTTGACTCAAATCAATGTGTTTCAGCAATTGAAGTGTTTAGGTCACTTTTTACCCGATACCGATCCCATTTGACCTATCTTGACTCAAATCGATGCATTTGAAGTGCTTAAGTCAGTTTTTACCCAAAACTGATCTCATGTGACCTATCTTCACTCAAATTGATGCATTTGAAGTGTTTAGGTCACTTTCTACCCCAAATCGATCCTATTTGACCTATACTAACTCAAATTGATGTATTTGAAGTGCTTAGGTCTCTTTCTACCCAAAACCGTTCCCATTTGTCCTATATTGACTCAAATCAATGTGTTTCTAGTGTTTAGGTCACTTTCTACCCCAAACCGAACCCATTTGACCTATATTGACTCAAATCGATGTCTTTGAAGTGTTTACATCACTTTCTACCCAAAACCGATCTTTTTTGACCTATCTAAACTCAAATTGATGTGTTTTAAGTGTTTAGGACACTTTCTACTCGAAACCGATCCCATTTGACCTATCTTGACTCAAACCGGTAATGTTGAACTGTTTAGGTCACTTTCTACACCCAAGCTAATCCCATTTGACCTATATTGACTCAAATCGATGTGTTTCTAGTGTTTAGGTCAGTTTCTACCCCAAACCAAACCCATTTGATCTATATTGACTCACATTAATGTGTTTGAAGTGTTTACATCACTTTCTACCCAAAACCGATCCTTTTTGGCCCTATCTTGACTCAAGTTGATGTGTTTTAAGTGTTTAGGTCACTTTCTACATGAAACCATTCCGATTTGACCTATCTTGACTCAAATCGATGCATTTGAAGTGTTTAGGTCACTTTCTACCCCCAAACTGATCCCATTTGCTTATATTGACTCAAATTAATGTAAAATCTAATGAAGAACACTAGAAATTACATGACAAAATGGATCACAAATAGGTTAACATAAAGGTCAGATTCATAGGATTTAGAAAAAGACTTGGAAATATGTTTAGGCTAGAAATTAAGAAAGAAATGGATTTGTGTTTTAGGTGGAAAAGGAAAGAAATAGATGTTGACCTTTGGATAGGTTTAATTATTGTTTTGATAAGAAGTAGAAGAGAAACAAGGGGATTTGATAGTAGGGAACACTCACCTAACAATCAAGATATGTAAAAGAGGAACACTCACTCTTTTACTAATATGAATCTTAGACACAAGGAACACTCACTTGGATGATTAGATTCAAGAAAATTTGCAAAGAAGGAACTCTCACTTCTCTCACAAATTCTTCAAGAAAAACTTAGAAAAACACAAGCAACTCAATACATGA
The DNA here is from genome assembly GCA_026401315.1 of Dysphania ambrosioides. NCBI lineage: Eukaryota > Viridiplantae > Streptophyta > Magnoliopsida > Caryophyllales > Amaranthaceae > Dysphania > Dysphania ambrosioides. The sequence goes on from CM048659.1 coordinate 14,257,613, forward strand.
TATTGCAAGTAAAAATATCAAGATTCAAACTTCATTCATTCATTCATTTTTACATCATTTGGCGCGTCAGGTAGGGGGAAGCAGATTCTCTTTAAAAAAAATGGATCCTAATAAAACCCCTCAAGAAAGACACCTTCGATTCTTGGAGGAAAATCAACAAAGACTCATTGAAACAAATGAGCAACTTTTAAACAATGTCACGGCATTGATGAATCGAATTTTCACACATGAAAATAGGGAGACCAACAATCCCCCTAGGTTTGATGATCAAAATCTAAGGGTTGATGTGGATGAGTTTGGTGGTACTCTTGATCGTGAAAGGTACCTTGAATGGGAACAATCCTTGGAGCGATTCTTTGACTTCAAAGACATCCAAGATGATGAGCAACAATTTAGGGTTGCTAAAGTGAAAATAACCAGGTACGCTGAAACTTGGTTAAAAGGTGTCCAAAGAAAGAGAGAAAACAATGGCAAAGCCCGAATTTTTACTTAGGACAAATTGAAGGAAACTTAGAGGTCGATTTATGCCCTCTAATTACAAGCAGTCACTATATGTAAAGTGGAGTACCTTACAACAAGGAGGTGGTTCAGTGGAGGAATATATCAAGGAGTTTGAGAGACTCTCTATTGTTTGTGAGATTGAGGAGAATGAGGAACTCAAATTAGGGAGGTTTATGGCTAGACTAGATCGTGAGATCTATGAGAAGGTGGAAGTACAACCAAACCTATCCTTTGATGAAGTGTGCAAATTAGCTGTCAAATTTGACAACCAAAGAAAGAAGAAACCTTTTTCTTCTTTTGATTCAAGGTTCAAGAAACCTATTTTTCCATCCCAACCACAAAATAAACCTTTTGTTCCTAAACCAAACCCATCTTTTTCTAACCCCACAAAAAGAACCCGAAACACTTTTGAACCCTCAAACAAAGATAAAGGCAAAGTCATTACCAAGGAATCTGATTTGAGTGAGATTGTATGTTTCAAATGTCATGGAAGAGGACACTATAAACGAGATTGTCCAAATTCTCGTGCATTGACTGTGAGAGAGATTCGTATCATGACAACTCAACCTTTTCCTATGGAGGAAGAAGAGGAGGAGGAAGAAGAAGTCCCTGAAGAGTCTCAAGAGTTTGATGACGAGCAAGAGTGTGATAATGTTGATGACTGTTTTCCGGAAAAAAATAGTCTAGTCTTGAGAAGAGCCTTACAAATTCAAACTGAAAGGGAAGAAGTTCCTATTCAAAGAGAGAACTTGTTCTTGACTAAATGCAAAGTGAAGGGAGAGGTATGTGATCTTATTGTGGATAGTGGTAGTGAAGCAAATGTAGTCTCTAGTGATTTGGTAAAGAGACTTGAAATGAAAACCACCAAACATCCCCACCCATATAAGTTAAGTTGGTTAGAAAGGAGTAAGAATACTGGTGTTAGGAGACAATGTCTGGTGAACTTTATAATTGGCTCTTATGTTGATGAAGTATTTTGTGATGTCATTCCTATGGATGCATGCCATATCTTGTTGGGTAGACCATGGCAAAGTGATAAGAAAACCATACATGATGGCCTATCCAATACTTACACCATTACATATCTTGGTAATAAGAAGATACTCCACCCTTTACCACCACAAAGAAACCCACCACTACAAAAATCCCCTTCTAAAAGTGTGTTCCTTTTGTCTCACAAGGAGTTTAAAGGTGAGATAGAAGAAGAGGACGAGATCTTCGTATTACTTTCGAGGGAAGAATATGATGGATACATGGCTCAAAATCCGAAATTAGCCAAGTTAATCAAGGCTTATGAGGATGTATTCCTAAATGAGTTACCATAAGGTTTACCAGCTATTCGTGGTATAGAACATGAAATCGATCTTGTTCCTGGAGCACCCCTTCCTAACAAACCCCCTTAAGATGCAATCCGATAGAGACAAAGGAGTTGCAAAGACAGATCCAGGAATTGATGGAAATGGGCTATGTTAGAGAATTGATGAGTCCTTGCATAGTGCCAGCGTTGTTGGTTCCAAAGAAGGATGGCACATGGAGAATGTATATCGATAGTAGGGCCGTAAACAACATCACTATCAAGTATAGGTTTCCTATACCCAGATTGGATGATATGCTTGATGAGCTAAGTGGGTCCCAAGTTTTTTCTAAGATTGATCTTAGAAGTGGATACCTCCAAATAAGGATGCGAGAAGGAGATGAATGGAAGACAACTTTCAAGATAAAGCATGGTCTCTATGAATGGCTTGTCATGCCATTTGGGCTTACCAATGCTCCAAGTACCTTCATGCGTTTGATGAATGAGGTACTAAGACCTTTTTTGGGAAAGTTTGTCGTTGTATATTTGGATGACATTCTTATATATAGTAAGAATGAGGAAGATCATTTGATACATCTCGAGGAAGTTTTTAAAGCTTTGAGGGAGAAGAAGCTTTATGGGAATTTGGAGAAATGTCATTTTATGCTCACTAAGTTAATGTTTCTTGGGTTCATTGTTTCTAGTGATGGAGTCAAGGTGGATCCTAGCAAGGTGGAAGATATTTCTTCATGGACTGTCCCCAAGTCCATCACCAAAGTGCGATCTTTCCATGGGCTAACTTCTTTTTATAGAAGGTTTATAGTCAACTTTAGTACGCTCATGGCCCCAATTATGGAGTGTACAAAGAAGGGCACTTTTCAATGGACTCCTCAAGCTCAAAAGGCGTTTGAGCACATAAAGAAGAAGATGTGTGAAGCCCCTATACTTACTTTACCTGATTTCACTAAACCTTTTGAGGTTGAGTGTGATGCAAGTGGAAAGGGTGTTGGTGCTGTCTTGATCCAGGAAGGAAAACCGATTGCATACTTTAGAGAGAAGTTAAGTCATGGTAAGCTTAACTACTGAACATATGACAAGGAGTTTTATGCTATAGTTCGAGCTCTTGATTTTTTTTCGCATTATCTAAGACCAAGTCCTTTCATTCTCCATTCTGATCATGAGTCCTTGAGGTTTATTCATGGACAAAAGAAGCTCAATGCAAGGCATGCAAAATGGGTGGAATTTCTACAATCTTTTAATTTTGCTGCTAAGTATAAGAATGGGAAGGCTAATGTGGTAGTAGATGCTTTATCTCGAAGGCATTTTCTTCTTGGCATGATGGATGCTAAAGTTCTTGGTTTTGAGATGTTAAAAGAACTTTACAAGGAAGATGAAGAAATGTTTGGGATAATGAAGACATGTAGAGATGGAGTTAATGGACTCTTTTCAGTGGTTAATGATTTCCTTTTCCAAGGAAACAAACTTTGTGTTCCAAAGAGTTCCATTAGAGAACTGTTGATCAAAGAAGCTCATAGTGGAGGTTTGGCCGGACACATGGGAATTTCCAAAACTTTGGAAATCCTTCAAGGCTATTTTTATTGGCCTAAAATGCTTGCCCATGTTTATCATGTAATCATTCAATGTGCTACATGTCAAAGGGCAAAGTTGTCATTCCAAAGAGGAGAATACAAACCATTGCCTGTACCTGAAAGGCCTTGGGAAGACTTGAGTATGGATTTTATTATGGCACTTCCTCAAACTCAACGTGGGAAGGATTCCATAATGGTGGTAGTGGATCGATTTTTAAAGATGGCTCATTTTGTGGCCTGTCAAAAAGTTGATGATGCTTTCAATGTGGCTCAATTGTTTTTCATCAAAATTGCTCGATTGCATGGTTTTCCAAGGACTATTGTTTCTAATCGAGACACTAAGTTCTTAAGTCATTTTTAGAAGTCTCTTTGGAGGCTTGTGGGGACCAAGTTACTGTTTTCAATAAGTCATCATCCCCAAACTGATGGGCAAACTGAGGTGGTAAATAGGATTCTTGGTTCTTTACTTCAATCATTAGTAAGTAAAGGAGGTAAGAATTGGGATTTGAAGTTTGCTAATGCTGAATTTGCTTATAATCGAACACCGAGCCGATCCACTAAGTACTCTCCATTTGAAGTTGTCTATGGGGTGAACCCATATGTGCCGATTGATTACATCACTCTTCACAAAGATAAATTTGTGCATGGTACGGCCAAGGAATGTATGGAGTTCATGATGAACGTCCATAAGGAGGTAAGGAAGAATATCGAGAAGGCAAATGAGGAATACAAGAAACAGTCCAACAAAAGTTTGAAGAATGCTAGAACCTTTGAGGTTGGTGATCTTGTTTGGGTTTTTCTGAGGAAAGAAAGATTTCCAAAACAAAGGAAGCATAAGTTAATGCCTAGGGCTGAGGGACCATTTCAAATCATTGACAAAGTCAATGATAATGCTTATAAGGTGAATCTAGGTGGAAAATATGGAGTCTCTTCCACTTTTAAAGTGGGTGACCTTTCCCCTTATTATGAAGATGACGAGTTGAGGTCAACTCTTTTCGAAGAAGGGGAGGATGACGAAAATCCCAAAATAATTCATGAGTCAAAGGAGGTTTTGTTGACCCGTTATTTTGAGGATGGGCCGGTGGATAATTATTGGGCCCATGGACCATTCATTTCGGGTCATGGTTATTCTAGTATTTCCACTTTGGGAAATTAGATTAATAAAATTAGTGGTGTTTCATGTAAATAAATAATGATTAATTAAGTAATTAACACTAGTGGAAAAAACCTCATATCCTCCGGTCTTTTTAAGGCTTTATGCTCTGGTTTTGACCCGAAGTAGATATAACAGGAGCATATTTAAAAGACTTTACATCCGTTTTGAACCGGAGCAAAAACTACACTTTATGCTCCGGTCCACTGAAAATCGGAGCATATGATGGGGTTTTATGCTCCGGTTTTCAGTGAACCGGAGCATAAAGTGTATTATTTTTTTTTAAAATAATACACTTTATGCTCCGGTTCACTGAAAACCGGAGCATAAAACCCCATCATATGCTCCGGTTTTCAGTGGACCGGAGCATTAAGTTTATTTTTTTTTTAGAAAAAATGCTAATATTATTATTGGAACAATACAATACAATAAAGTCTATATATATTGTATACAATACAAAAGATGAGTGTTTGGAATTTGGATGCACTCGAAGTGAATTAATCTTATGATGTGTACGTGCATTCGCCATTTGATGAAGCTAATAACTTGGAGAACCTTTTTCTGGTCCTAACTCTTCAATCTTTCTACTTTCTTGATATTGTGATTTATGGGGGAACTTATTATGACTCTGCATGCACATATTGGTTCCATCTGCCCAAAACCCACCAAAGGGATCAAAACAAAAGGTGAAAATTATAAAGACAAAAGTAAGATAAAAAGTATAAAAATTTACTCATCTTTATCAGAAAGATCAGATATTTTACAGTTTTAGCACCCTCTAGAAGAGATTTCCTCTATTAATAATTAACCTCTATTGTATATAGCTAGCTTTTCTTCTTTACATAATTATCCTAAATAAAAAACTGAACAATATATCTTTAAGTTACTAGCCTCTATGAAGCTATAGCAGTCTTTGCAAAAAAAACACTTCAAAATGTTTCAGGAAAGGCAAAATATGAACCACTAAAAAGCTACAAATCTGTGACATCTGACTTGCAGTATATATAAGGTACCAAAGCCTTTCCTAAATTTTAGAATACAATACCCCAAGAACAGTAAAATCATAATAAGAAAGCAGGCATACAAGCATAGTAAGGAAACATAATGGCAATGCTTTACAAAACCAAAAATAGTTTACAATCACCTGAAGATCCCCTTGCACTTTGGAGAATAGAGAAGAGTTGTTTTCTGCCTTCTCTAGTGAATGCCTTATTTTTAATGTTGTCCACACTTGCCATTTTCTGATTGACACAACAAAAATAGATATCAAACATTCAAATATTAAACGATGAGTCAAGAAAACTTATACAAATGAATGCACTCAACTGCAAATAGTAATGACACCATATTCAGTTTCGGGTGAACTTCCAGAGCTCTAACACGTGCCAATGGATAAGCAACATCCCCACCCTGCTGAGATAGAATCTTCGGAATGTCCAGAGATTCAATTGCTATATGAGAGAGAGAGAGCATGTAGACATGAGAGAAAAGAAAACAGACAAAAAATTCAAAAATCTTTGTGACAATAATGAGTTAAAGATGAGGTCCTCTAGAGTGTGGAGGAAGCTAGACTTTAATAGCTACACTTGAGTCCACTTCATTTAGTACAAGTGAAGGTGCAAGGGTTATTAAGGAGCAATAGGTTAGAAGATTTTATGACAATAAACAGACAAAAATATGATTGCGGATTATATAGAACAACAAAGTAGCTAGTTAACTCCTTAAAAAAAATCTTGTATCCACAATTTGGTTTACTCATCTAGTACGTCAACACAAAAGGAAAGGGAACCGATAATAAAATCCTTACCTCTGGTACCCTCGAAGTGGTTGGAATGGAGGCAAAACTGATACTAAATACAGTTAGGGGCAAGGAATCGTGCAAACTTGTCTCTTATTTCTTTGATTTCGTCAATAGTGAAAGGCTCATCTCTTGATCTGACAAAAACCTAAATGTAGCCACCATATAATAACGCAATTAGATTACCAACCTCTATTACTTCTTGTTCAATTCTTAGCATGATTTATACAAGCATGGAGGCATTAATTATAAAAGTTTTCAAAAAATTTTGGCAGAGTTTCCCCTGTAAAATGAACATTTTCCCAATTTTTAATCCAAAAAACCTGTGAAATACAATTCAACAATTCAACATACCAACACACAACAACAATATAATGCCATACCATATCAATCTTTCGATTGATGCCGGGCATACAATCCCATCCTCCATGTTAATAAACATCGACTTTACTTCATAGGACGACATTGCTTACTATATAAATATAACTAAAGGGATTAGATATACCTTTTCTACATCATCGACTGTTGTGGCAGAGGTGACTAAATCATCCATAAATCTCATTACATAATAGCCACAATCTACCCCGTTTTGTTGTTGTGCGCACTAAGTGGAAATGAAATGAATATTCATGTCAAAATCAAGGTAATTCAAAGGTTAGTCTACTACAAAACATTTAAATTTCAAAAACATGTACCTTCACTGATTTCCATTTAGGAAATGTAGCTCTTGAATGTAATCCTAAACTTCCGCGTAATTTCTTCATTGCACTACACTCGACAAGAAAAATATAGGTCATACCAATGTGATATATATTAAAGTTAATAATCAAACTAAAACGTATTATGTCAACTTGAAGATACCTAGTCAACAAAGATTTGATAAGTAAATGTCGAGGTGGTTGTAGACACACAGAATCGAATTGATATACTGTGTGAGTCAAAGGACATATGACTAGGAGCAACCAATGTTTACTACAAACACGAATTTGAAGTCAATAAAGAGAAACATGATAACTTAGATAATGATATCAAAAGACATATCTCATAGTTGGGACTAAAACATACTCTTCAATATACGGAGCCAAAATAAATTTATCCCCATCTTTGATTGATTTTATCAAACTTTATTCTATGTATTCCTTCACCTCGGGTTGGCTTGTCAAGCATTGTGTGTCACAGATCTGTTGTGGACATAACCATCCAACTTTGAATCTAGACTCACATTCACTCAAATCCTCGTGAAGTGCACTAAACTCATAACAAATAAGATATGTTAGACTTGTACACAACCACCCAATTATGAAGTGCACAAAATGAGGAAATATAGTAGTACGTGTATGTATATTTTACCTTATAAAAACTTGTATTATGGATACATTCAACATTTCTCCTAATAGAAATTCACAAACCTCCACTTTATATACCCATGTTAGTGTGTCCTCCATGTAGTGGAATTGTTCTTTTGCCAAATCAACTTGAATTGGCTTGTCATCAGGCACATTGCTAACACATGTATGCAACTATAAACAATCCTTGCTTAAAGTTTCAAGCACTTGAATACTCACAAGTGGATCTCCCTTTGTTTTTAGAAGCAAAGTTAACCCTTTTGATGATACCACTCTCTTGTTCTTACTTCTTTCCTTCACTTCCTTCTCTTTTACTTTTAACCCCTCTTTATTTGCCTCATCTTTGTTCTTTATTTTCCGTAAAACCTTAATAGAAATTTACACTCTTTTATCAATTGAAAAAAATGCACCTATAGAATAATAAGATGAAAAGGAAATAATATAATTATTACCTCCTCTGAAAATCGAACCCAAGCACTTGGCCATGTCACAAAACTACCTTGCGCATCCGAGATTTTGTGGAGGTTCCATTCTGGCCTTGGAATTGGGAGTGAGAAATCTTCATAACCTTAATAATATTCTCTATGGACACACTTAATTGACCACTAGAAACAGGCAACAAATGCACCTTTTGGCCAATAACTGGTGGCTGCGCCCGTCCATATGCAACCTCAACTAACTCCTCGCCATTGGCCACACCTTATTGGGGTAGTAGAAGACAACAAGGGGTCTCTTCCTAAAGACAATGTGACACATAATTAACATCGTAAGGAGACGTCATGAAATTAAATTATTAAATATATTCAAATTATTACCTCTAAAATAGGCATTAGTGGATCTATAGGGGGTCTCGGCTGGTCTTCAACTCTCTCGACTAGAGTTTCTGGGTCTTGTTGGCTTAATTTATCCCCATGATCTATATCCAAGAAGTCAACAACGGGTAATCCTATTCGCTCCAAGATGGTTGCAAATTTCTTGTTCATCTTCTCCATAACTTGCTCTTCTATCTTAGATGTAATGGCCTCCAAATCTTGTGGTGTCATTACGCTTGTTTGTGATTGTAATGCAACACACTCTGTTCCAAAGGCCTTTTTCACCCCTAAATGCAAGCCTCCTTTGCCTTTCACGCGTCCGTTATGGTCTTTACCTAGCACCATGTGTAAGGCACCAACATTGCCTTTAGGAGTGAACTCGCATGTAGCCTCTTTGGCCTTCCATCCCATCTGCTCAAATAAAATATGGTATTTCGTAGTTGACATTCTAATAAATTGTCTTTAATATATGTCATAATTTTAGTGAACTCACCACTGCATCAGCTATCTTCTTTATTCCCGGCTCGGAAATGGTTCTTCTACCGCTTGAATCTCGAACATGAAGCGAACAATACCAATCAAGAACCCTATCTCCCTTATTCGTAACTATAGAACTAGTTGTTGCCGATGAGGATGAGCTCAAAATAGGGTAAAACCCAGTATCTATCCACTCCTTTTGGGACTCATCATATGTTCTACGACCCATGTAATGGTAAAACTTCTTTTGGCTCGAACATTATGAAGCTTTACTACGCTTTTCCTGATAAATCAATAGAAATCAAAAGAATTAAACTTAAATGCTTATTTAATGAATTTTTAAGTGAGTAAATACCATTTTAAACGCTATTGCTTAGACTTACAACTTCTTTTGGAGTTGTTTTTTTTTGCAACAAATGCTTCCCATTCAGCCTTAGTGATGTGACCCCATATTTCATAAGGCATTTCTTGTGGTGCTTCCTTACTACTCGGATCTCTTTCTTCATTTTCCATTTCTGTCTTCATCTTCTTACAAGGCTGAGACCTATCTCTCTTCTTAGAAATCCATCCACTCACTAACTTTGACTTGAAATCTCTAAATCTCTTTGCAACAGCTGAAAGGAAAATATCCTTCTTGCTTTGATCGGGTTGAATATGAAATAAATTCTACAAAAAATGCAAATTTGGATAGTTAGCATTTAACTATGCTATCAAAAAAATTGAATTCAACAAATCTAGCAACAATGCGTAGGTTAACATTAAGTACTTGCTTACCACTGTATCTTCCCATATTGATTTCTTTAGACCCTCTGGCACCTCACTCCATGCGTAAAAGATGGAAATTTTGCAGATACAAATGCCAAGCTGTGTTCCATACTGTCTACGCCACATTCCACATGGTTAACCCAAGCTATTGTACTCAAGGTGCATTGGTTCTGTCACTTTAAGATTTTTCGTAGGACCTCTCCCTTTTCTCTTCTTAGAACTCTCTTTACTAGTAGAGGCAACTTGATGGGAAACTTGTGGTTGTTGAGGTGTCACCATAATACCACGTTCTTCTGTGGTTAAGTCAATTGGTGGGGCTTGGTCTGCCATCAATTCATGTTGTTCCCACCTAGATGAAACCTCATCGTAAGCCCTATCTTCGGAGTCTTCAAAATCATCATACTCTTCCTCATCATCAACATCACCTATACCGAGGATACTCCTTTTCCCCGCTATAATAATAGACCAATTTTTATCATTGGGGTCTACAATGTAGAATACTTGCTTAGCATGTGTGGCAAGTATAAATGGTTCTTCACTATCACGCAACCGACTCAATTCAACAACAATAAATCCACAAGGGTCATCATTTTTAATACATCATCGATTGTTATCTACCCACTTGCATTTAAAAAGACCAACAGTGAAACTAGAGTAGTCAAGCTCCCATATTTCCTGTACTCTCCCATAGTATAACAACTTGTCATCTACCGGTGATTGATCCTTGACACTCGCGTAAAATGTAGATGACGCCAAAACGGAAACACCACTATTCTGCAAGAAAGAGGACTTCTGATCTTGACCCTCAGTCCAAAAGGTGTACCCATTGACATCATAACCCTCATATTTGTTGACATTTTTGCGAGGACCAAAAGCTAACCACTTCACAGTTTCAGACACATCCTCGAGTTGTTCACATACAACTCGATTGTGAAACCAATCAATAAATGTCTTATTATGCAACTGCATCAAAGATCTATCCCCTTTAGAAGGATTTCTAACACGCAATTCCTCGTAATGCTCATTCAAAAAGGGATGGACATCTGGAACATGATGTAAGACATACAAGTGTGCTTGTAGGCGCTGTTCTCTAGGAGGTGTGATTAATTTTGAACCAATTCTTCCCTTTCCCTGAAGTCTCCCTTCATGTCGAGAGGAAGGAAGTCCAATAGGCTCTGCACAGGCCATATACTCAGCTATAAAATTACCGATCTCATCTCTCACAGTGCCTTGAATCATACTACCCTCGGGTTGTGCCGGGTTCCTCACTTTGTTTTGCAAAACCCCCATATGTCTTTCAAAAGGATAACACCACCTCAAATAAACGGGACCTAAAAGCTTGATTTCACGAACGAGATGGACAATTAGGTGAACCATAATGTCAAAAAACGAAGGTGGGAAATACATCTCAAACTTGCATAAAGTTTCAATCACATCCGCTTGAAGGGAATCAAGTTTAAAGGGATCAAGCACTTTACAACATATTGTGTTGAAGAACGAACACAGTTCGGTAATAGTATATCTCACATGTTTTGGAAGTATCCCCCGAATTGCAATTTGTAGGAACACTTGCATCATGATATGGCAATCGTGGGATTTTATGCTTCCCAACTTCAACTCACCATTCAGGGACACAAATCTTTTCATGTTAGATGAGTACCCTGATGGAACCTTAATACCATACAAAGTCTCACAAAAAAATCGTTTCTCTTCTTTGGACAATGTGTAACAAGCCGGTGGTAAATAAATCTTTTCTACGTTCTGTTTCTTGTCACTTGCCACCTTTTATTTACCCTTTCCCTTTCCCTTGTTCATGTCACCTCCTTCTTTTGCTCTATTTCTTTTCTTTACCTCCTTAACCTGTGGCCATAACTTTGGGCGAAGCCCCTTGTATTCTAAATAATCTTGCACGTCCTTCACATCCTTTGTCTTACCTGGATTGTTCATTAGCATCCCGAGTATTGCATCGCATACATTTTTCTCTATGTACATAACGTCGAGGAAATGTCTAACCTCTAGATCTCTCTAATATGGAAGCTTCCAAAAGATTGAGTTTTTCTTCCATAACCCTTCACCCCCTTGTCCAGGTTTACCAAAAACTGTTTCAACCCCCTTAACCTGTTCGTAAACCTCATACCCGGTTAATGGTCGACAAGCTACACGCTCTTCAACCTCTCCATCGAATGCCTTCTTTTTCTTACAATAGGGGTGATCACGTGGGAGAAACTTCCGATGTGGCATGAAGACATGTTTGCACTTAGGAATCCACGTAGCTTCCATGTCATTGATACAAATTGGGCATGCTTTCTTCCCTTTATTCTTATACCCGGATAAGTTACCATATACAAGGAAGTCATTGACAGTGCATAAAAGCATTGCACGCAATGTGAACACATCATTAGCATGTGTATCATACACAGAAACCCCTTCATCCCACATCTTTCTCAAATCCTCAACGAGGGGTGTAAGATATACATCAATATCATTTCCCGGTTGTTTAGGACCAGAGATTAGAAGAGAAAGCATAATGTACTTACGTTTCATGCACAACCAAGGAGGCAAATTATAGATAACTAAGAGTACCGGCCATGTACTGTGTTGAGAACTAAGAGTCCCAAATGGGTTCATTCCATCAGTACACACTCCGAGCCTCAAATTACGATCTTCATCCCCAAATGTCTTATACAACCTATTAATGATATGGTAGCAAGCAATAAAGTCCATAAAGTTCCAGAAGTTCAAACGACGGTCCATGCCTTGTTCATCCACGGAAAGTCCAAGTCCTTGGGTGATAATTTCGTGGGGTTCTCTTCAATTAATCCTTTTGTTTCTTGCCTTAAATGGGAAGAGAGAAAAGGGGAAGTTATGGCCAGTTAAAGGGGACGGTCAAGAAGAAGTTTTCAAACAGCCAAATTAACGCCACAGCTAAAAAGGGGGGTCAATGCTTGATTCATGGCGATTTCTGTGGGAGAATAATTATGATTTATTTGCTGTTTATTTTAGTCGTTTAAAGCTTTAATTAGGGAGGTTATTTTCTGTCAAATATGCACGAAATAGCTGCTCAAATAATCAGTCATCTAGTGACTTAGTCAAAGCGTGATTCAAGGCTTGAATCATGCTCAATTTGAATTAGTTTTTAAATTCTGTTTTGAATTTCAAAAAGGAGTTACAAAGCTTTATTGAGGCTTGTTTCTTCTGTTTTAAACGTATAAGATAGGAAGCTAAAGGATTTGTAAAGCTTCCTATAAATAGGGCACTTGCCAATTCATTTGGAACAAGAGTGAAAGAAATAGAACAGAATCTGATTTTCTTTGTGAATTTCGTGTGTTACTTGGTGTTTCACAAACTTATACTTTCTTTGCTTAGTGCTAGTTAGTATAAGCTCTATAATCTAGCCTTACTTCGTGTTTGGTCCAGATTATTTCCCCTACACGCAATTTAGACCCGATTCTACCTTGCGTGTTTATCTTGTTTCCTTTTGAGACGAATTTGTTTTCTAATTCATCTAATCCACTCCAAAACGATCCTAAACCTCAAACACATCAAACACATCAGTAAACACATCAGTTGGTATCAGAGCAAAGGCTTTGGAGTATGGCTTCGAGTTCATCCAACTCAACATCTCACGAAGTGATGAAAGACATTCTTGGAAAACTCCAGGAAATGCATAACGAAATGAAAAAGCATGAAACACGTATGGATGCCATTGCTGACCTATGCCTTAAACAAGGTAGAAAGTTAGAGGAATTAGAACATTCCAACTCCACACCCACCCAAGGGGAATCACAATTTCGTGGTTACCAAGAAGATAGAAGTCTCAAATTAGATCTTCCTGAATTTGATGGATCTAACGATCCAGAAGTTTTTTTTGATTGGGTACGTAGATTGGAGAGTATTTTTGAGTATAAGGAGTATGATGATACTAGGAGTTGTAAAATGGCGATTCTGAAGTTAACCAAACTTGCTGGGCTTTGGTATGATAATCTGAAGGCCAAAAGGAGAAGAGAAGGAAAGGGTAAGATTGAGTCATGGGTAAAACTCAGAAAAAAAATGGAGCAACGTTGGATTCCACGTGAGTATGAGCAAGATCAATATGTAAAATTGACTCGCCTAGCTCAAGGGGAACGAAGTGTTGATGATTATGTGCGAGAATTTGAGAAACTCAGTTTGGTGTGTGATATGCAAGAGAGAGAGCCACTCAAAATTGCGCGTTTTACCAAAGGGTTGTCAAAACCAATTTCTAATAAGGTGGATCTCCTACCTTATTCCACCTATGAAGAAGTTGTGAAAGCTGCCAGAAAGGTTGAGGCACAACACAAAGAAGATAGGCCAAGGCCTACTTCGAGGCCTCCTTACAAAGCTTTTCCTTCCGTAGGAAAGGGTGAAGTTGCTGCCAAATCCATTTTTACTCCTAACTCATTCAAAGGAGGAAAAACGGATTTCAAGCAAGAAGCTTCCAAAAGAACGTGTTACAAATGCCATGAAAGGGGACATATTGCTAGTGAATGTCCAAAACGGAATACACTCACCATTCATGAAGGAGGGTATGATTCCGAGGAAAATGAGGAAGAAGAAGAGGAATATGAGGAATATGGAGTTGAAGAAGACGCCACTCCATTGTGTGGTGTTATGAGGAGGATCCTACATTCTGAACCTCTCAAAGATGTCCAACAAAGAGAGAATCTTTTCCATACCAGATGCAAGGTACGAGACAAGCTTTGTGATGTGATTGTAGATGGTGGTTCTTGTACAGATGTGGCCTCTAAGGAACTTGTAAGTAAACTGAAATTACCTACTCGTGAACATGCTAAGCCTTATAAGTTAAATTGGCTAGATAATGACACCGGTTTAAAGGTTAAGAAACAAGCTCTAGTTTCTTTTACAATTGGGAATTTTCATGATGAACGTTGGTGTGATATTCTGCCTATGAGTGCATGTCATATTTTGCTTGGTAGACCATGGCAGTTTGATAGAAATGCGTTGCATGATGGCGTTTCTAATGTTTATACGGTCACTGCTCATGGGGGAAAGAAAATCAGGTTACTTCCTTTGCCTCCAAAGGTTGAACCTATGGTGGAGAAGAAACCTAATTTTCTGGTTTTGAGACGTGAGTTTGAGCGTGAGTATGCTATGGAAGGGGAAGGGTTTTTTCTTGTTGTTAAACCTGCTGATGATAACCTTTCCAATGTTACTAACTCATTACCTTTGAAGAAATTGCTAGAGGAATTTTCTGATGTATTTCCTAGTGATTTGCCACAAGGCCTGCCTCCATTTCGAGGTATTGAACATGCTATTGACTTGATTCCGGGAGCTCAATTGCCTAATAAGCCAGCCTACAGATGTAGTCCCGATCAGGCCAAAGAGTTGCAAAGACAAGTTGAAGAACTTATAGAAAAGGGATATGTTGATGTGTTTTTGGATGTGTTTAATTGAATTAGGATCGTTTGGAGTGATTTAAAATAAATCAGATTCAAGTTCGTCTCACAAGAACCAATATAACACTCAATGTAGAAACGGATTCTATTTGTGTGTTTGGGGTTTATAATCTGACCGAACACAAAGTAAGGCTAGATTATTATGATTATACAACCTAAGCACTAAGCAAAGAAGGTATAATTTTGTGAAACACAAAGTAACACCAGAATTTCACAAAGAAAGTCAGAATTTTTATTTCTTAACACTTGTTTTTCAATGACTAACAAGTGCCCTATTTATAGGAATCTTACAAGAACTTTGAAATTCCTATCTCACACGCCTAAAACAGCAAAAATAAGCTACTATCAAGGCTTTGTAACTCCCTTTACGGATTTCAAACAAAGCTGACAGTCAATGCATGATTTAAGCCTAAAATCATGCTCTTCCTAAGCTAGAAATTGACTTGTTTATTTCTGGCCTTAATGGCGTCTATTATGGGTTATTTTGACAGAAAAACAACCCCTAATTAAAGCTTGCATAATTGAAACAATCAGCAAAAGTCCTCCATGAAAAACGCCATGCAACGCGTTTTCAATCTGGCGTGAATTGCGTCAGTTTTGACAATTCAACTAGAAGTCTTCCTTATGATGTGATTCTGATCTTTTCGTCCTATTTTCCCTCTTCCCATTTAAGGTAAGAGACAAAATGATTTTTGGAAGAGAATCCCACGAAATTAGCATCTGAAGACTTGGTTTTTCCGTGGGTAAACAAGGTGTGAACCGTAGCTTGGATTTCTGGAATGTTTTGGGCTTTAGTTTGGATTTGATCACTTGCTGCCATATCATTCTCCCCTTCTTCGAAAAAGTTTGTCCTCAAACTTTCATCATCTAGATATGGACTCAAATCCCCCACATTGAAGGTCGCACTTACTCCACCAAATTCACTAGGTAGATTAATTTTGTAAGCACTTTCTCCAATTTTCTCCAGAACTTGAAAAGGACCATCGGATCTGGGCATAAGCTTGTTTTTCCTAAGATTAGGAAAACGTTCTTTCCTCAAGTGTAACCAAACCCAGTCACCCTTAGCAAATGTAGGTTGCCTTCGGTTCTTATTTACACGGTCTTTGTATACTTTGTTCATAATTTCAATCTTTTCTTTGACTTTGGCGCATGTTTTCTGAAATGCTTCCCATCTCTTCTTAGGTTCAGCATGTATCAAATCTCCTTTAGGTAAAGGAATTAGTTCAATGGGCAGCAAAGGATTAATTCCATACACCACTTCAAAAGGACTACGAGCAGTGGTAGAAGAAGGAGACCGATTATAAGCGAATTCTGCATGGGCCAACTTAACATCCCAATCCTTTTGAGTTCTACTCACTAGACCACGTAGCAAAGCTCCAAGGGTTCTGTTCGTCACCTCCGTTTGACCATCCGTTTGTGGGTGATGAGAAGTACTAAATAAGAGCTTAGTACCCACCAGTTTCCACAATACTCTCCAGAAATGACTAAGGAACTTAGTGTCCCTATCTGAGACAATGGACCTTGGAACCCCATGCAAACGAATGATTTCTCTAAAGTATAAATCAGCAACTTTAGAAGCATCATCTGTTTTGTGGCATGGCACAAAGTGAGCCATTTTTGAAAAACGGTCCACTACCACCATAATACTGTCCTTCCCCCTTTGAGTCCTAGGGAGACCCACAATAAAATCCATGCTTACTCCTTCCCATGGAACATCAGGCACGGGTAATGGGGTATAAAGACCTTTGTGAAAAGTACTCTTGGCTTTTTGGCAAGTAGAACACCTTTCTATCACGTGAGTTACATCCTTGATCATATGAGGCCAATAGAAATGTTCTTGAAGCATTTCTAATGTCTTGTGTATTCCAAAATGACCAGCAATTCCTCCCCCATGGATTTCACGAACCAAGAGTTCACGCACACCATTCTTAGGCACACAAAGTTTGTTGCCTTTGAACAAAAATCCATCTTGAACCGTGTAATCTTGAGTAGGCTTCTTGAATTTTTCTGAAAATTCCTCATCTTTTTCGTAGTGACTTTTCAAGTGTTCAAACCCAAGAATTTTCGTGTGAACCATAGCTAACAGATAGCTTCTCCTTGACAATGCATCCGCCACAACATTCTTCTTCCCTTCTTTGTATCTTGAGCTAAATGTGAAAGATTGAAGAAATTCAACCCATTTAGCATGTCGATGATTCAGTTTCTGCTGTCCATGAATAAACTTTAAGGCTTCATGATCCGAATGTAGAACAAACGGTTTTGGCCTTAAGTAATGAGACCAATGATCTAGAGCTCGAACAATGGCATAGAACTCGCGATCATAATTTGAATAATTAAGCTTTGCTCCACTTAATTTTTCACTGAAATAGCAGATGGGTCTCTTTCCTTGGATAAGAACAGCACCAATACCCACGCCACTTGCATCACATTCAACCTCAAACAGTTTATCAAAATCTGGTAATGCAAGAACCGTTGTATTGCACAATTTTTCTTTGATCTCTTCGAAGGCTTTTTGAGCAGCTTCACTCCATTGGAATGCACCTTTCTTCAATAATTCTGTTAAAGGAGCCGTGATTGTTGAGAAATTCCTGATGAAGATTCTGTAAAATGAGGCGAGGCCATGGAAACTCCTCACTTCATGCACATCTTTCGGCACCTTCCATGTTGAAATAGCCTTTACTTTCTCTGGATCAACCTGTACTCCTTCACTAGATACAACATAGCCTAGGAAGGTAATATGCTTACACATGAAAGCACACTTCTCTAACTTCCCATACAATTTGTTAGACCTTAAAATCTCAAATAAAGATTTTAAATGTAACAAATGATCATCTACAGACTTGCTATATACCAGAATATCATCTAAATATACAACAATGAATTTATTTAGAAAAGGACGCAATACCTCATTCATGAGTCTCATGAACGAACTAGGAGCATTGCAAAGACCAAACGGCATGACCAGCCATTCGTACAAGCCTTGTTTAGTCTTGAACGCTGTTTTCCATTCATCTCCTTCTCTAATTCGCATTTGATGGTAGCCACTTCTTAAATCAATTTTACTGAAAATCTGGGCTCCACTCAACTCATCAAACATGTCTTGAAGCCTGGGCATAGGAAAGCGGTATTTGATAGTAATATTATTGATGGACCGACTATCAATACACATTCTCCAAGTTCCCTCTTTCTTAGGCACTAAAAGAGCAGGAACAGCACAGGGGCTAAGGCTTTCACGCACATAACCTTTCTCCATAAGTTCTTCTACCTGCCTTTGCAATTCCTTGGCTTGATCTGGGCTACATCTGTAAGCTGGTTTGTTTGGCAATTGAGCTCCCGGAATCAGGTCAATAGCATGTTCAATACCTCGAAATGGAGGTAAGCCTTGCGGTAGGTCACTAGGAAAAACATCAGAAAATTCTTCCAGCAATTTCTTTAAAGGTAATGAGTTAGTCACAGTGGAAATAGTATCATCAACAGGTTTAACAACAAGGAAAAACCCTCCTCCTTCCATAGCACATTCTCGTTCAAACTCATGTCTCGAAATCAGAAAATTAGGTTTTTTCTCCATCATAGGTTCAACCTTTGGAGGCAAAGGAAGTAATCTGATTTTCTTTCCCCCATGAGTAGTGACTGTGTAAACATTAGAAACGCCATCATGCAAAGCATTTCTATCAAATTGCCATGGTCTGCCCAGCAATATATGACATGCACTCATAGGCAGAATATCACACCAACGTTCATCATGAAAATTCCCAATAGTAAAAGAAACTAGAGCTTGTTTCTTAACTTTTAAGCCGGTGTCATTATCTAGCCAATTTAACTTGTACGGTTTAGCATGCTCACGAGTAGGTAATTTAAGCTTACTTACAAGTTCAGTAGAAGCCACATCTGTACAAGATCCACCGTCTACAATCACATCGCAAATTCTGTCTTGCACCTTGCACCTCGTATGGAAGAGATTTTCTCTTTGTTGTACGTCTTTGAGAGGCTCGGAATGAAGGATTCTTCTCACAACACCACACAATGGAGTGGCGTTTTCTTCAGCTCCATACTCCTCATATTCCTCTTCCTCTTCCTCATTCTCCTCAGAATCATATCCTCCTTCATGTATGGTGAGTGTGTTTCTTTTCGGGCATTCACTAGCAATATGCCCTTTTTCGTGGCACTTGTAACACGTCCTCTTGGAAACTTCCAGTTTGTAATCCGTTTTTCCTCCATAACTTTTGAATGAGTTAGGAGTAAAAGTGGATTTAGAAGCAACCTCACTTTTTCCCACAGAAGGAAAAGCTTTGTAAGGAGGCCTCGAAGTAAGCCTTGGCCTTTCTTCCTTGTGTTGTGCCTCAACTTTTCTGGCAGCCTTCACAACGTCTTCATAAGATGAATAAGGTAGAAGATCCACCTTATTGGATATTGGCTTAGACAGCCCCTTCGTGAAACGAGCAATTTTAAGCGGTTCTTTTTCTTGCATATCACATACCATACTGAGTTTCTCAAATTCTCGCACATAATCATCAACACTTCGTTCCCCTTGAGCTAAGCGAGTCAATTTTACATATTGATCTTGCTCATACTCACGTGGAATCCAACGTTGCTCCATTTTCTTTTTGAGTTTTACCCATGACTCAATTTTTCCCTTTCCTTCTCTTCTCCTTTTGGCCTTCAGATTGTCATACCAAAGCTCAGCAAGTTTGGTTAATTTCAGAATTGCCATTTTACAACTCCTAGCATCATCATACTCCTTATACTCAAAAATACTTTCCAATCTACGTACCCAATCAAAAAAAACTTCTGGATCATTTGAACCATCGAATTCTGGAAGATCAAGTTTGAGACTTCTATCTTCTTGGTAACCACGAAATTGTGATTCCCCTTGGGTGGGTGTGGAATTTTCCAATTCCTCTATTCTTCTGCCTTGTCTAAGACAGAGGTCTGCAATGGCATCAACTCTTGTTTCATGCCTTTTCATTTCGTCATGCATCTCTTGGAGTTTTCCAAGAATGTCTTTCATCACCTCGTGAGATGGTGAGTTGGATGAACTTGAAGCCATTCTCCAAAGTCTTTGCTCTGATACCAACTGATGTGTTTTTGGATGTGTTTAATTGAATTAGGATCGTTTGGAGTGATTTAAAATAAATCAGATTCAAGTTCGTCTCACAAGAACCAATATAACACTCAATGTAGAAACGGATTCTATTTGTGTGTTTGGGGTTTATAATCTGACCGAACACAAAGTAAGGCTAGATTATTATGATTATACAACCTAAGCACTAAGCAAAGAAGGTATAATTTTGTGAAACACAAAGTAACACCAGAATTTCACAAAGAAAGTCAGAATTTTTATTTCTTAACACTTGTTTTTCAATGACTAACAAGTGCCCTATTTATAGGAATCTTACAAGAACTTTGAAATTCCTATCTCACACGCCTAAAACAGCAAAAATAAGCTACTATCAAGGCTTTGTAACTCCCTTTACGGATTTCAAACAAAGCTGACAGTCAATGCATGATTTAAGCCTAAAATCATGCTCTTCCTAAGCTAGAAATTGACTTGTTTATTTCTGGCCTTAATGGCGTCTATTATGGGTTATTTTGACAGAAAAACAACCCCTAATTAAAGCTTGCATAATTGAAACAATCAGCAAAAGTCCTCCATGAAAAACGCCATGCAACGCGTTTTCAATCTGGCGTGAATTGCGTCAGTTTTGACAATTCAACTAGAAGTCTTCCTTATGATGTGATTCTGATCTTTTCGTCCTATTTTCCCTCTTCCCATTTAAGGTAAGAGACAAAATGATTTTTGGAAGAGAATCCCACGAAATTAGCATCTGAAGACTTGGTTTTTCCGTGGGTAAACAAGGTGTGAACCGTAGCTTGGATTTCTGGAATGTTTTGGGCTTTAGTTTGGATTTGATCACTTGCTGCCATATCATATGTGCGTGAAAGCCTTAGTCCATGTGCTATTCCTGCTCTTTTAGTACCTAAGAAAGAAGGAACTTGGAGAATGTGTATTGATAGTCGTTCAATCAATAATATTACTATCAAATACAAATTTCCTATGCCAAGGCTTCAAGACATGTTTGATGAGTTGAGTGGAGCCAAGATTTTCAGTAAAATTGATTTACGAAGTGGCTATCACCAAATGAGAATTCGTGAAGGTGATGAATGGAAAACAGCTTTTAAGACTAAGCAAGGCTTATACGAATGGCTTGTCATGCCATTTGGTCTTTGCAATGCTCCTAGCTCTTTCATGAGACTCATGAATGAGGTACTGCGTCCTTTTCTCAACAAATTCATTGTTGTATATTTAGATGATATTCTAGTATATAGCAAATCCATAGATGAACATTTGTTACATTTAAAATCTTTATTTGAGGTTTTAAGGACTAACAGATTGTATGGGAAGTTGGAAAAGTGTGCTTTCATGTGTAAGCATATTACTTTCCTAGGATATGTTGTATCTAGTGGAGGAGTACAGGTTGATCCAGAGAAAGTGAAGGCTATTTCAACTTGGAAGGTGCCGAAAGATGTGCATGAAGTGAGGAGCTTTCATGGTCTTGCTTCATTTTACAGAATCTTTATCAAGAATTTCTCAACAATCACAGCTCCTTTGACCGAATTATTGAAGAAAGGTGCGTTCATTTGGAGTGAATCTGCTCAAAAAGCCTTTGAAGAGATCAAGGAGAAATTGTGCAATACAACGGTTCTTGCATTGCCAGATTTTGATAAATTGTTTGAGGTTGAATGTGATGCAAGTGGCGTGGGTATTGGTGCTGTTCTTATTCAAGGAAAAAGACCCATTTGTTATTTCAGCGAAAAATTAAGTGGTGCTAAGCTTAATTATTCAAATTATGATCGTGAGTTCTATGCTATTGTTCGGGCTCTAGATCATTGGTCTCATTACCTAAGGCCAAAACCGTTTGTTTTACATTCGGATCATGAAGCCTTGAAATTCATTCATGGACAGCAGAAGCTTAATCACCGACATGCTAAATGGGTTGAATTTCTTCAATCTTTTACATTCAGCTCGAGGTACAAAGAAGGGAAGAAGAATGTTGTGGCTGATGCATTATCAAGGAGAAGCTATCTATTAGCTATGGTTCATACGAAGATTCTTGGGTTTGAACATTTGAAAAATCACTATGAAGAAGATGAGGATTTTTCTGGAAAATTCAAGAAACCTACTCAAGACTACACGGTTCAAGATGGGTTCTTATTCAAAGGCAACAAACGTTGTGTGCCTAAGAATGGTGTGCGTGAACTCTTGGTTCGTGAAATCCATGGGGGAGGAGTTGCTGGTCATTTTGGAATACATAAGACATTAGAAATGCTTCAAGAACATTTCTATTGGCCTCATATGATCAAAGACGTTACTCACATTGTAGAAAGGTGTTCTACTTGTCAAAAATCCAAGAGTACTTTTCACAAGGGTCTTTACACTCCATTACCCGTTCCTGATGTTCCATGGGAAGGAGTAAGCATGGATTTTATTGTGGGTCTCCCTAGGACTCAAAGGGGGAAGGATAGTATCATGGTGGTGGTGGACCGTTTTTCTAAAATGGCTCATTTTATTCCATGTCACAAAACAGATGATGCTTCTAAAGTTGCTGATTTATACTTTAGAGAAATCATTCGTTTACATGGGGTTCCAAGGACCATTGTTTCGGATAGAGATACTAAATTCCTAAGTCATTTTTGGAGGATTTTGTGGAAATTGGTGGGAACTAAGCTCCTATTTAGTACTTCTCATCATCCACAAACGGATGGTCAAACAGAAGTGACTAATAGATCCCTTGGTGCTTTGTTACGAGGTCTAGTGAGTAGAACTCAAAAGGACTGGGATGTTAAGTTAGCCCATGCTGAATTCGCTTACAATAGGTCTCCTTCTTCTTCCACTGCTCGTAGTCCTTTTGAAGTGGTGTATGGGGTTAATCCTTTGCTGCCCATTGAGTTAATTCCCTTGCCTAAAGGAGATTTGATACATGGAGAACCTAAGAAGAGGTGGGAAGCATTTCAGAAAACATGCACCAAAGTCAAAAAGAAGATTGAAGCTATGAACAAAGTCTACAAAGACCGTGCAAATAAGAACCGAAAACAACCTACATTTGCTAAAGGTGACTTGGTTTGGCTACATTTAAGGAAGGAACGTTTTCCTAACCTTAGAAAAAATAAGCTCATGCCTAGATCAGATGGTCCCTTTCAAGTCTTGGAGAAAATTGGGGAAAGTGCTTACAAGATTGATCTACCTGGTGAGTTTAGTGGCGTAAGTGCAACGTTCAATGTGGGAGACTTGAGCCCATATCTAGATGATGAAAGTTTGAGGGCAAACTTTTCCGAAGAGGGGGAGAATGATATGGTAGCAAGCAATAAAGTCCATAAAGTTCCAGAAGTTCAAACGACGGTCCATGCCTTGTTCATCCACGGAAAGTCCAAGTCCTTGGGTGATAATTTCGTGGGGTTCTCTTCAATTAATCCTTTTGTTTCTTGCCTTAAATGGGAAGAGAGAAAAGGGGAAGTTATGGCCAGTTAAAGGGGACGGTCAAGAAGAAGTTTTCAAACAGCCAAATTAACGCCACAGCTAAAAAGGGGGGTCAATGCTTGATTCATGGCGATTTCTGTGGGAGAATAATTATGATTTATTTGCTGTTTATTTTAGTCGTTTAAAGCTTTAATTAGGGAGGTTATTTTCTTTCAAATATGCACGAAATAGCTGCTCAAATAATCAGTCATCTAGTGACTTAGTCAAAGCGTGATTCAAGGCTTGAATCATGCTCAATTTGAATTAGTTTTTAAATTCTGTTTTGAATTTCAAAAAGGAGTTACAAAGCTTTATTGAGGCTTGTTTCTTCTGTTTTAAACGTATAAGATAGGAAGCTAAAGGATTTGTAAAGCTTCCTATAAATAGGGCACTTGCCAATTCATTTGGAACAAGAGTGAAAGAAATAGAACAGAATCTGATTTTCTTTGTGAATTTCGTGTGTTACTTGGTGTTTCACAAACTTATACTTTCTTTGCTTAGTGCTAGTTAGTATAAGCTCTATAATCTAGCCTTACTTCGTGTTTGGTCCAGATTATTTCCCCTACACGCAATTTAGACCCGATTCTACCTTGCGTGTTTATCTTGTTTCCTTTTGAGACGAATTTGTTTTCTAATTCATCTAATCCACTCCAAAACGATCCTAAACCTCAAACACATCAAACACATCAGTAAACACATCAATTAATAGTCTTCCAATCGGGAGAATCAGCTGGATATGTGAGGAGACGACCTTTCTTCACCCTATCTGCATGCCACCTTAAATTCAAAGCATCTTTCTTTAGAGAAAACAGGCGCTATTACCTTTGTAAACTCCCTCCTCACCATGCCAAACCCAAACATGATATTGAGGCCTAAATCCACGCCGAAGTATATGCTCCCTAAGGATGTCAACGCTATTACCTTTGATACATTGCCACACTTGACACATGGGCAATAGAATCCAATTTCCCTGTCCTAGCCTGATGTTCGACAGCAATACTACAAAATTCCAAGACCCCATCCACAAATTCTGATGAGTCAATGCCCCCATACATCCAAGAACGATCTTTTTCCATCCTTGGACTAATCAAGATCCCCAAGTAATGCGTAAGTTTTGAATGAGCTCCTTAAAAAAAAGAGCATTTAGAAATAATCTAGTTTACTAACAATATAATAGAATTATTCCTAAATAAATAGAAGGGGGAAAGGAAAGGGCAAAATGAGGGTGGAGTAATCCACCATGATCTGCCAAAATAAGTTTGACTACGTCTACATTGCTAAATCTTGATTGATATCTACTACCTACACTGCTAGACATGTCAACATTAATTTGAGTTATTAATTTGTGTAAAATTAATAATCCATGAGAATTATTTGAGTAAAATTAATTTGTGGGAATTATTTGAGCAAATTGCTAGTAAGTATTTGTCTATGATCCAACCATTGATAAACTTGGCATATGATGATAATTGATAAGAAGTCTCTTAGCCGTCTAGAGTTAGTAAAAACCTAAACCAGCATCGAAACACGAATCGGATTAAACAAAACTAGCAAGAGCTGAGGCCAGTATTAATTAATTAATTATCACCCTCATACGGCAACATTAGCTTATTTAAGAAATTGTTTTAAATAAGATATGGAGTAAGATACATGGAGTCCTTAGCTTGATATAATCCTTAACCACATAGACTTTGAGGATAGAAATATGACAAAATAAAACACAATCCAATTTAAATAATTAATTACTTTTGTACGAAATAATTTAATTCTTTGATGAAAAGGGGCAAGCCCGAAAATTAGCACATGTGGGCCTAATTTATCCAAATGATCCCCACTCCCTAAATTTCTTGAACCTCCTACTTGGCTGCTCCAGGCACACATCAAGTTAGCTATAGAACATGCTTTTTTCCCAAGTATACTTGAAAATTTTAGTCGTGCTACCCAAACTATACATGAAATTTGATACAAAAAAATATTATCAAACCTTAAATCTTTAATACCATAGACGAATGTTTATTTTTACTTGGCCATGTTCATTTTTTAGGGGTTCTAAACATACAATGCCGCCAAATGGGCGTCTCATTGTGTCAAATTCCCCCTTCAAATTAGATAAAGTAAGCATTGATCATCATTTTATAACATGAGTAAAAATTTCTTTCAGTAATGTGGTATAATATTTGTGGATTACCAGGGACTTCTAGCGAAAAGATCGGTCATTATCGTTTCTTTACTCAAAAACGATTTTATGGGATTTTATGTGTGAGATTTAAATCCCTTAATTTAGTTAATTGATTTGTTCCTTAATGTTGGGCGTTTTTATGGCAAGGGGGTTGATTGAGTTGATTCTTTTGGGCATAAATAAGGGAATAGCATGGAATTATTGTAGGTTTTGGATGGGTTCTTGACTAGGTGCGTCCAAGGCATTAAAGGAGGGATATTTGCTAATTTTCCTAGTCTAAATGGCATGTTTCATGGAGGGAAAGAAGACCTTGGTGTATGGAAGTTCTCCTTAAGTTATTAGCATGAATTAAGGATTAATTCCTTAAAACTCTCACACATTTTTGGATAGTTTATTTTGACCTTTTTGGACAAATTTAAAAGGGGAGTTACTAGGGTTTTTTCCACTATAAATAGGAAATGTATGTTTGTGTTTCAAACAAATGAATGAATAAATGAATGAATGAATGAATGAAGTTTGAATCTTGATATCTTTACTTGCAATATCATGTATTGAGTTGCTTGTGTTTTTCCAAGTTTTGCTTGAAGAATTTGTGAGAGAAGTGAGAGTTCCTTCTTTACAAATTTTCTTGAATCTAATCATCCAAGTGAGTGTTCCTTGTGTGTAAGATTCATACTAGTAAAAGAGTGAGTGTTCCTCTTTTACATATCTTGATTGTTAGGTGAGTGTTCCCTACTATCAAATACCCTTGTTTCTCTTCTACTTCTTATCAAAACAATAATTAAACCTATCCAAAGATCCACATCTATTTCTTTCCTTTTCCACGTAAAACACATATCCATTTCTTTCTTAATTTCTAGCCTAACACATTTCCAAGTCTTTTTCTAAAAGCCTACGAATCTGTCCTTTTTGTTAACCTATTTGTGATCCATTTTGTCTTGTAATTTCTAGTGTTCTTCATTAGATTTTACATCACAAATCGATGTGTTTCTAGTGTTTAGGTCACTTTCTACCCCAAACCGAACCAATTAGACATATATTGACTCAAATCAATGTGTCTGAAGTGTTTACATCACTTTCTACCCGAAACCGAGCCTTTTTGACCTATCTTGACTCAAATCAATGTGTTTTAAATGTTTATGCCACTTTCTACCCAAAACCGATCCCATTTGACCTATATTGACTCAAATCGATGTGTTTCAAGTGTTTAGTTCACTTTCTACCCCAAACTGATTCCATTTGACCTATCTTGACTCAAATCGATGCGTTTTAGCATTTGAAGTGTTTAGGTCACTTTCTACCCCAAACCGATCCCATTTGACCTATCTTGACTCAAATCGATAAATTTGAAGTCTTAGGTCACTTTGTACCCCAAAACTGATCCCATTTGACCTATATTGACTCAAATCGATGCATTTGAAGTGTTTAGGTAACTTTCTACCCTAAACCGATCCCATTTGACCTATCTTGACTCAAATCGATAAATTTGAAGTCTTAGGTCACTTTGTACCCCAAAACTGATCCCATTTGACCTATATTGACTCAAATAGATGCATTTGAAGTGTTTAGGTAACTTTCTATAAACCGATCCCATTTCACCTATATTGACTCAAATCAATGTCTTTTAAGCGTTTCTACCCAAAATCGATCCCATTTGACCTATATGGGCTCAAATCGATGTGTTTCAAGTGTTTAAGTAACTTTCTACCCCAAACTGATCCCATTTGACCTATCTTGACTCAAATCGATGTGTTTCAAGTGTTTACGTCACTTTCTACCCCAAACTGATCCCATTTGACCTATCTTGACTCAAATCGAAGTGTTTGAGCATTTGAAGTGTTTAGGTCACTTTCTACCTAAATCAGATCCCATTTCACCTATCTTGAGTCAAATCGACACATTTGAAGTGTTTAGGTCACTTTCTAACCCAAACCGATCCCATTGGACGTATATTGTCTCAAATTGATGCATTTAAAGTGTTCAGGTCTCTTTCTACCCAAAAACGTTCCCATTTGACCTATATTGACTCAAATCGATGTGTTTTAAGTGTTTATGTCCCCTTCTACTCGAAATCGATCCAATTTGACCTATATGGACTCAAATCGATGTGTTTCAAATGTTGAGGTCATTTTCTACCCCAAGCTGATCTCATTTGACCTATCTTGACTCAAATCCATGTGTTTTAAGTGTTCAGGTCACTTTCTACACGAAATCGATCCTATTTGACCTATCTTGAGTCAAATCAATGCATTTGAAGTGTTTAGGTCAGTTTCTTCCTCAAACCGAACCCATTTGACCTATATTGACTCCTGTGTTTGAATTGTTTACCTCAATTTCTACCCGAAACTGATCCTTTTTGGCCTATCTAGACTCAACTCGATGTGTTTTAAGTGTTTAGGTCACTTTCTACCTGAAAGTGATCCCATTTGACCTATCTTGACTTAAATCGATGCTCTTGAAGTGCTTAGGTAACTTTCTACCCCCAAACTTATCCCATTTGACCTATATTGACTCAAATCGATGCATTGAAAGTATTTAGGTTACTTTCTACTAAAAACCGTTCCCCTTTGACCTATCTTGACTCAAACTGATGCGTTTGAAGTGTTTTGGTCTCTTTCTACCTAAAACTGATCCCATTTGACCTATATTGACTCAAATCGATGTGTTTTAAGTGTTTAGGTCACTTTCTACCCCAAACTTATCCCATTTGTCCTTTATTGACTCAAATCGATGCATTTAAACTTTTTAGGTTACTTTCTACTTGAAACTGATCCCATTTGACCTACATTAAATAAAATTGATGCGTTTGAAGTGTTTTGGACTCTTTCTACCTGAAACTAAACCCATTTGACCTATATTGACTCAAAGTAATGTTTTTCAAGTGATTAGGTCACTTTCTACCCCAAACTAATCCCATTTGACCTCTCTTGACTCAAATCGATGTGTTTCAGTATTTGAAGTGTTTAGGACACTTTCTACCCGAAACTGATCCCATTTGACCTCTCTTGACTCAAATCGACGCATTTGAAGTGTTTAGGTCACTTTCTACCCCAAATTTATCCCATTTGACCTATCTTGACTCAAATCGACACATTTGAAGTGTTTAGGTCACTTTCTAACCCAAACCGATCCCATTTGACCTATATTGACTCAAATTGATGCATTTGAAGTGTTTAGGTCTCTTTCTACCCAAAACTGTTCCCATTTGACCTATATTGACTCAATTTGATGTGTTTTAAGTGTTTATGTCCCTTTCTACCCGAAATCGATCCAATTTGACCCATATGGACTCAAATTGATGTGTTTCAAGTGGTTAGATCACTTTCTACCCCAAACTGATCTCATTAGACTTATCTTGACTCAAATTGATGTGTTTTAAGTGTTTAGGTCACTTTCTACACGATATCAATTTCATTTGACCTAACTTGACTTAAATCGACGCACTTGAAGTGTTAAGGTTACTTTCTACCCCAAACCAAACCCATTTGACCTATATTAACTAATGTGTTTGAAGTGTTAACATCAGTTTCTACCCGAAACCGATCCTTTTTTGCCTATCTTGACTCAAATCGATGTGTTTTAATTGTTTAGGTCACTTTCTACCTGAAACCCATCCCATTTGACCTATCTTGACTCAAATCGATGCATTTGAAGTGTTTAGGTCACTTTCTACCCCCAACTTGATCCCATTTAACCTATATTGACTCAAATCATTGTGTTTCTAGTGTTTAGGTCACTTTCTACCCTTAAACCGAACCCATTTGACCTATTTGGTCTCAAAGTGATGTGTTTCAATTGTTTAGGTCACTTTCTACCCCAAACTAATCCTATTTGACCTCGCTTGACTCAAATCGATGTGTTTTAGTATTTGAAGTGTTTAGGACACTTTCTACCCGAAACTGATCCCATTTGACCTCTCTTGACTCAAATCGATGCATTTAAAGTTTTTAGGTCACTTTCTACCCTAATTTGATCCCATTTGACCTATCTTGACTCAAATCGACACATTTCAAATGTTTAGGTCACTTTCTAACCCAAACCGATCCCATTTGACCTATATTGACTCAAATTGATGCATTTGAAGTGTTTAGGTCTCTTTCTACCCAAAACTGTTCCCATTTGACCTATATTGACTCAATTTGATGTGTTTTAAGTGTTTATGTCCCTTTCAACCCGAAATCGATCCAATTTGACCTATATGGACTCAAATTGATGTCTTTTAACTAGTTAGATCACTTTCTACCCCAAACTGATCTCATTAGACTTATCTTGACTCAAATTGATGTGTTTTAAGTGTTTAGGTCACTTTCTACACGATATCAATCCCATTTGACCTAACTTGACTTAAATCGACGCACTTGAAGTGTTAAGGTTACTTTCTACCCCAAACCAAACCCATTTGACCTATATTAACTAATGTGTTTGAAGTGTTAACATCAGTTTCTACCCGAAACCGATCCTTTTTTGCCTATCTTGACTCAAATCGATGTGTTTTAATTGTTTAGGTCACTTTCTACCTGAAACCCATCCCATTTGACCTATCTTGACTCAAATCGATGCATTTGAAGTGTTTAGGTCACTTTCTACCCCAAACTGATCCCATTTGACCTATCTTGACTCATATCGACACATTTGAAGTGTTTAGGTCACTTTCTAACCCAAACCGATCCCATTTGACCTATATTGACTCAAATTGATGCATTTGAAGTGTTTGGGTCTCTTTCTACCCAAACTTGTTCCTATTTGACCTATATTGACTCAATTTGATGTGTTTTAAGTGTTTATGTCCCTTTCTACCCAAAATCGATCCAATTTGACCTATATGGACTCAAATCGATGTGTTTGAAGTGGTTAGATCACTATCTACCTCAAACTGATCTCATTAGACTTATCTTGACTCAAATCGATGTGTTTTGAGTGTTTAGGTCACTTTCTACATGATATCAATCCCATTTGACCAAACTTGACTTAAATCGATGCATTTGAAGTGTTTAGGTCACTTTCTACCCCAAACCAAACCCATTTGACCTATATTAACTAATGTATTTGAAGTGTTTACATCAGTTTCTACCCGAAACCAATACTTTTTTGCCTATCTTGACTCAAATTGATGTGTTTTAATTGTTTAGGTCACTTTCTACCTAAAACCCATCCCATTTGACCTATCTTGACTCAAATCAATGCATTTGAAGTGTTTAGGTCACTTTCTACCCCCAACTTGATCCCATTTAACCTATATTGACTCAAACCATTGTGTTTCTAGTGTTTAAGTCACTTTCTACCCTAAAACCGAACCCATTTCACCTATATTGACTCACATCAATTTATTTGAAGTGTTTACATCAGTTTCTACCCAAAACCGATCCCTTTTGGCCTATCATAACTCAAATCGATGTGTTTTAATTGTTTAGGTCACTTTCTAACTGAAACAGTTCCCATTTGACCTATCTTGACTCAAATCGATGCATTTGAAGTGTTCAGTTCACTTTCTACCCCCAACTTGATCCCATTTAACCTATATTGACTCAAATCGATGTGTTTCTAGTGTTTAGGTCACTTTCTACCCTAAACCGATCCCATTTGACCTATATTGACTCACATCAATTTGTTTAAAGCGTTTACATCACTTTCTACCCGAAACCGATTCTTTTTGGCCTATCTTGACTCAAATCGATGTGTTTTAATTGTTTAGGTTACTTTCTACCTGAAACCGATCCCATTTGACCTATCTTGACTCAAATCGATGCATTTGAAGTGTTTAGCTCAGTTTCTACCCCTAAACTTATCCCATTTGACCTATATTGACTCAATTCGATGTTTTTCAAGTGTTTTGGTCTCTTTCTACCTGAAACTGATCCCGTTTTACCTATATTGACTCAAAGTGATGTGTTTCAGTGTTTAGGTCACTTTCTACACCAAACTGATCCCATTTGACCTCTCTTGTTTCAAATTGATGTGTTTCAGTATTTGAAGTGTTTAGGTCACTTTCTACCTGAAACCGATCCCATTTGTCCAATCTTGACTCAAATCGATGCATTTGAAGTGTTTAGGAAACTTTATTCCCCCAAACTTATCCCATTTGACCTATATTGACTCAAATCCATGCATTTAAAGTGTATATGTTACTTTTTACTCGAAACCGATCCCATTTGACCTATATTGACTAAAATTGATGCGTTTGAAGTGTTTTGGTCTCTTTCTACCTGAAAGTGATCCCATTTGACCTATATTGACTCAAATCGATTTGTTTCAAGTGTTTATGTCCCTTTCAACCCAAACCCGATCCCATTTGACCTATATTGACTCAAATTGATGCATTTGAAGTTTTTAGGTCTCTTTCTACCAAAAACCGTTCCTTTTTGGCCTATCTTGACTCAAATCGATGTGTTTTAAGTGTTTAGTTCACTTTCTACCTGAAACCGATCCTATTTAACCTATCTTGACTCAAATCGATGCTTTTGAAGTGTTTAGGTCACTTTCTACCCCCAAACTGATCCCATTTGACATATGTTGACTCAAATTGATGCATTTAAAGTGTTTAGGTTACTTTCTACTCGAAACTGATCCCATTTGACCTATATTAACTAAAATTAATGCAATTGAAGTGTTTTGACCTCTTTCTACCTGAAACTGATCCCATTTGACTTATATTGACTCAAATTGATGTGTTTCAATTGTTTAGGTCACTTTCTACCCCAAACTGATCCCATTTGACCTCTCTTGACTCAAATCGATATGTTTCAGTATTTGAAGTGTTTAGGTCACTTTCTACTTGAAACCAATCCCATTGGACCTATCTTGACTCAAATCCACACATTTGAAGTTTTTAGGTAACTTTTTACCCCCAAGCTTATCCCATTTGACCTATATTGACTTTAATCGATGTGTTTCTAGTGTTTAGGTCACTTTCTACCCCAAACCGAACCCATTTGACCTCTATTGACTCACATCAACGTGTTTGAATTGTTTACATCACTTTCTACTCGAAACTGATTCTTTTTTGCCTATCTTGACTCAAATCGATGTGTTTACGTCACTTTCTACACGAATTCGATCCCATTTGACCTATCTTGACTCAAATTGATGCATTTGAAGTGTTTAGATCACTTTCTACCCCCAAACTGATCCCATTTAACCTATATTGACTCAAATCGATGTGTTTCTAGTCTTTAGGTCACTTTCTACCCCAAACAAAACCCATTTGACCTATATTGACTAATGTGTTTGAAGTGTTTACATCAGTTTCTACCCGAAACCGATCCTTTTTTGCCTATCTTGACTCAAATTGATGTGTTTTAATTGTTTAGGTCACTTTCTACCTGAAACCCATCCCATTGACCTATCTTGACCCAAATCGATGTATTTGAAGTGTTTAGGTCACTTTCTACCCCCAATTTGATCCCATTTAACTTATATTGACTCAAATCATTGTGTTTCTAGTTTTTAGGTCACTTTCTACCCTAAAACCGAACCCATTTGACCTATATTGACTCACATCAATTTGTTTAAAGTGTTTACATCAGTTTCTACCCAAAACCGATCCTTTTTGGCCTATCTTGACTCAAATCGATGTGTTTTAATTGGTTAGGTCACTTTCTACCTAAAACCCATCCCATTTGACCTATCTTGACTCAAATCGATGCATTTGAAGTGTTTAGGTCACTTTCTACCCCCAACTTGATCCCATATAACCTATATTGACTCAAATCGTTGTTTTTCTAGTGTTTAGGTCACTTTCTACCCTAAACCGATAACATTTGACCTATATTGACTCACATCAATTTGTTTAAAGTGTTTACATCACTTTCTACCCGAAACCGATCCTTTTTTGCCTATTTTCACTCAAATCGATGTGTTTTAATTGTTTAGGTCACTTTCTACCTGAAACCAATCCTATTTGACCTATCTTGACTCAAATCGATGCATTTTAAGTGTTTAGCTCACTTTCTACCCCCAAACTTATCCCATTTGTCCTTTATTGACTCAAATCGATGATTTAAACTTTTTAGGTTACTTTCTACTTGAAACTGATCCCATTTGACCTATATTAAATAAAATTGATGCGTTTGAAGTGTTTTGGTCTCTTTCTACCAGAAACTGATCCCATTTGACCTATATTGACTCAAAGAGATGTGTTTCAAGTGATTAGGTCACTTTCTACCCCAAACTAATCCCATTTGACCTCTCTTGACTCAAATCGATGTGTTTCAGTATTTGAAGTGTTTAGGACACTTTCTACCCGAAACTGATCCCATTTGACCTCTCTTGACTCAAATCGATGCATTTGAAGTGTTTAGGTCACTTTCTACCCCAAACTGATCCCATTTGACCTATATTGACTCAAATCGACACATTTGAAGTGTTTAGGTCACTTTCTAACCCAAACCGATCCCATTTGACCTATATTGACTCAAATTGATGCATTTGAAGTGTTTAGGTCTCTTTCTACCCAAAACTGTTCCCATTTGACCTATATTGACTCAATTTGATGTGTTTTAAGTGTTTATGTCCCTTTCTACTCGAAATCGATCCAATTTATGTGGACTCAAATCGATGTGTTTCAAGTGGTTAGATCACTTTCTACCCCAAACTGATCTCATTAGACTTATCTTGACTCAAATCGATGTGTTTTGAGTGTTTAGGTCACTTTCTACACGATATCAATCCCATTTGACCTAACTTGACTTAAATCGATGCATTTGAAGTGTTTAGGTCACTTTCTACCCCAAACCAAACCCATTTGACCTATATTAACTAATGTATTTGAAGTGTTTACATCAGTTTCTACCCGAAACCAATACTTTTTTGCCTATCTTGACTCAAATCGATGTGTTTTAATTGTTTAGGTCACTTTCTACCTGAAACCCATCCTATTTGACCTATCTTGACTCAAATCAATGCATTTGAAGTGTTTAGGTCACTTTCTACCCCCAACTTGATCCCATTTAACCTATATTGACTCAAACCATTGTGTTTCTAGTGTTTAGGTCACTTTTTACCCTAAAACCGAACCCATTTCACCTATATTGACTCACATCAATTTATTTGAAGTGTTTACATCAGTTTCTACCCAAAACCGATCCTTTTTGGCCTATCATGACTCAAATCGATGTGTTTTAATTGTTTAGGTCACTTTCTACCTGAAACCGATCCCATTTGACCTATCTTGACTCAAATCGATGCATTTGAAGTGTTCAGGTCACTTTCTACCCCCAACTTGATCCCATTTAACCTATATTGACTCAAATCGATGTGTTTCTAGTGTTTAGGTCACTTTCTACCCTAAACCGATCCCATTTGACCTATATTGACTCACATCAATTTGTTTAAAGCGTTTACATCACTTTCTACCCGAAACCGATTCTTTTTGGCCTATCTTGACTCAAATCGATGTGTTTTAATTGTTTAGGTCACTTTCTACCTGAAACCGATCCCATTTGACCTATCTTGACTCAAATCGATGCATTTGAAGTGTTTAGCTCAGTTTTTACCCCCAAACTTATCCCATTTGACCTATATTAACTGAAATCGATGTTTTTCAAGTGTTTTGGTCTCTTTCTACCTGAAACTGATCCTGTTTGACCTATATTGACTCAAAGTGATGTGTTTCAGTGTTTAGGTCACTTTCTACACCAAACTGATCCCATTTGACCTCTCTTGTTTCAAATCGATGTCTTTCAGTATTTGAAGTGTTTAGGTCACTTTCTACCTGAAACCGATCCCATTTGTCCAATCTTGACTCAAATCGATGCATTTGAAATGTTTAGGAAACTTTATTCCCCCAAACTTATCCCATTTGACCTATATTGACTCAAATCCATGCATTTAAGTGTATATGTTACTTTTTACTCGAAACCGATCCCATTTGACCTACATTGACTAAAATTGATGCGTTTGAAGTGTTTTGGTCTCTTTCTACCTGAAACTGATCCCATTTAACCTATATTGACTCAAATCGATTTGTCTCAAGTGTTTATGTCCCTTTCTACCCCAAACCGATCCCATTTGACCTATATTGACTCAAATTGATGCATTTGAAGTTTTTAGGTCTCTTTCTACCAAAAACTGTTCCTTTTTGGCCTATCTGGACTCAAATCGATGTGTTTTAAGTGTTTGGGTCACTTTCTACTGAAATAGATCTCATTTGACCTATCTTGACTCAAATCGATGCTTTTGAAGTGTTTAGGTCACTTTCTACCCCCAAACTGATCCCATTTGACATATGTTGACTCAAATCGATGCATTTAAAGTGTTTAAGTTACTTTCTACTCGAAAACCGATCTCATTTGACCTATATTGACTAAAATTAATGTGTTTGAAGTGTTTTGGCCTCTTTTTACCTGAAACTGATCCCATTTGACTTATATTGACTCAAATTGATGTGTTTCAAGTGTTTAGTTCACTTTCTACACCAAAATGATCCCATTTGACCTCTTTTGACTCAAATCGATGTGTTTCAGTATTTGAAGTGTATAGGTAACTTTCTACCCGAAACCGATCCCATTTGACCTATCTTGACTCAAATCGATGCATTTGAAGTTTTTAGGTCACTTTCTACCTTAAACCGATCTCATTTGACCTATCTTGACTCAAAAATCGATGCTTTTGAAGTGTTTAGGTCACTTTCTACCGCAAACTCATCCCATTTGACCTATCTTGAGTTAAATCGACACATTTGAAACGTTTAGGTCACTTTCTTACCCAAATTGATCCCATTTGACCTATATTAACTCAAATTATTGCATTTGAAGTGTTTAGGTCTCTTTCTACTCAAAACCTTTCCCATTTGACATAAATTGACTCAAATCGAAGTGTTTTAAGTGTTTAAATCCCTTTCGACCAAAAATCGATCCCATTTGAGCTATATGGACTCAAATCAATGTGTTTCAAGTGTTTAGGTCACTTTCTACCCCAAACTGATCTCATTTGACCTATCTTGACTCAAATCAATGTGTTTTAAGTGTTTAGGTAACTTTCAACCTGAAACCAATCCCATTTGACCTATCTTGACTCAAATCGATGCATTGGAAGTGTTTAGGTCACTTTCTACTCCAAACCAAACCCATTTGACCTAGATTGACTCACATCAATGTGTTTAAATTGTTTACATCACTTTCTACCCAAAACTGATCCTTTTTGGCCTATCTTGACTCAAATCGAAGTGTTTTAAGTGTTTAGGTCACTTTCTACCTGAAACCAATCCCATTTGACCTATCTTGACTCAAATCGATGCATTTGAAGTGTTTATGTCACTTTCTACCCCCAACTTGATCCCATTTAACCTATATTGACTCAAATCGATGTGTTTCTAGTGTTTAGGTCACTTTCTACCCTAAACCGATCCCATTTGACCTATATTGGCTCACATCCATGTGTTTGAAGTGTTTACATCACTTTCTACCTGAAACCGATCCTTTTTTCTTGACTCAAATTGATGTGTTTTAAGTGTTTAGGTCACTTTTTATCTAAAAGCGATTCCATTTGACCTATATTGACTCAAATCGATGCTTTTGAAGTGTTTAGGTCACTTTCTATCCCCAAACTTATCCCATTTGACCTATATTGACTCATATCGATGCATTTAAAGAGTTTAGGTTACTTTCTACTCAAAATCGATCCTAATTGACCTATATGGTTTCAAATCGTTGTGTTTCAAGTGTTAGGTCACTTTCTACCCAAAACTGATCCCATTTGACCTATCTTGAATCAAATCAATGTGTTTCAAGTGTTTAGGTCACTTTTTACCCCAAACTGATACCATTTGACCTATCTTGACTCAAATCGATGTGTTTCAGCATTTGAAGTATTTAGGTCACTTTCTACCCGAAATCGATCTCATTTGACCTATCTTGACTCAAATCGATGCATTTGAAGTGTTTAGGTCACTTTCTATCCCAAACTGATCCCATTTGACCTAACTTGTCCCAAATCGACGCATTTGAAGTGTTTAGGTTAGTTTTTATCCCAAACTGATTCCATTTGACCTATCTTGTCTCAAATTGATGCATTTGAAGTGTTTAGGTCACTTTCTACCCCCAAACTTATCCTATTTGATCTATATTGACTCAAATCAATGCATTTAAAGTGTTTAGGTTACTTTCTACTCGAAACTATCCCAGTTGACCTATATTGACTAAAATTGATGCGTTTGAAGTGTTTTGGTCTCTTTCTACCTGAAATTGATCCCATTTGACCTATATTGACTTAAATCGATGTGTTTAAACTGTTTATGTCACTTTTGACCCCAACCTGATCCCGTTTGACTTCTCTTGACTCAAATAGATGTGTTTTTAGTGTTTGTGTCACTTTGTACCCAAAATTGTTCCTTTTTGGTCTATCGTGACTCAAATCGATGTGATTTAAGTGTTTAGGTCACTTTCTACATGAAACCGATCCCATTTGACCTATCTTGACTCAAATCAATGCATTTGAAGTGTTTAGGTCACTTTCAACCCCCAACTTGATCCCATTTAACCTATAATTACTCAAATCGATCTGTTTCTAGTGTTTATGTCACTTTCTAACCCAAACCGATCCCATTTGACCTATATTGACTTAAATCGATGCATTTGAAGTGTCAAAGTCACTTTTTGCACGAAACTGATCCCGTTTGACCTGTATTGAGTCATATTTATGCATTTGAAGTGTTTATGTCTCTTTCTACCCAAAACTGTTCCCATTTGACCAATATTGAATGAAATCGATGCATTTCAAGTGTTTAGGTCAATTTCTACCCGAAACCGATCCCATTTGACCTATGTTGACTCAAATCGATGTTTTTCAAGTGTTTATGTCCCTTTATACCCGAAATCGATCCCAATTAACCTATAAACCGAACCCATTTGACCTAGATTAACTCACATCATTGTGTTTGATTTGTTTACAACACTTTCTACCCAAAACTTATCCTTTTTGGCCTATCTTGACTCAAATCGATGTGTTTTAAGTGTTTAGGTCACTTTCTACACGAAACCGATCCCAGTTGACCTATCTTGACTCAAATCGATGCATTTAAAGTGTTTAGGTCACTTTCGAACCCCAACTTGATCCCATTTAACCTATATTGACTCAAAGAGATGTGTTTCTAGTGTTTAGGTCACTTTCTACACTAAACCGAACCCATTTGACCTATATTGACTCACATCAATGTGTTTGAACTGTTTACATCACTTTCTACCCCAAACCGATCCTTTTTGGCCTATATTGACTCAAATCAAGGTGTTCTAAGGTTTTAGGTCACCTTCTACCTAAAACCAATCCCATTTGACCTATCTTGACTCAAATCGATGCATTTGAACTATTTAGGTCACTTTCTACCCCCAAACTGATCCCATTTGACCTATATTGACATAAAGCGATGCATTTAAAGTGTTTAAGTTACTTTCTACTCAAAATCGATCCCAATTGACCTATATGGACTCAAATCAATGTGTTTCAAGTGTTTAGGTCATTTTCTACCCCAAACTGATCCCATTTGACCTATCTTGAATCAAATCGATGTGTTTCAAGTGTTTAGGTCACTTTCTACCCCAAACTAATCCCATTTGACCTATCTTGACTCAAATCGATGTGTTTCAGCATTTAAAGTATTTAGGTCACTTTCTACCCGAAATCGATCCCATTTGACCTATCTTGACTCAAATCGATGCTTTTAAAGTGTTTAGGTCACTTTCTATCCCAAACTGATTCCATTTGACCTATCTTGTCTCAAATCGACGCATTTGAAGTGTTTAGGTCCCTTTCTAACCCAAACCGATCCCATTTGACTATATTGACTCAAATTGATGCATTTGAAGTGTTAAGGTCTATTTCTAACAAAAACTGTTCCCATTTGACCTATATTGACTCAAATCAATGTGTTTCAAGTGTTTAAGTCCCTTTCTACCCGAAATCGATCCCATATCACCTATATGGACTCAAATCGATGTGTTTCAAGTGTTTGGGTCTTTTTCTACCCCAAACTGATCCCATTTGACCTATCTGGACTCAAATCGATGTATTTTAAGTGTTTAGGTCACTTTCTACCCGAAACCGATCCCATTTGACCTATATTGACTCAAATCGATGCTTTTGAAGTGCTTAGGTAACTTTCTACCCCCAAACTTATCCCATTTGACCTATATTGACTCAAATCGATGCATTGAAAGTGTTTAGGTTACTTTCTACTCGAAACCGATCCCCTTTGACCTATATTAACTAAAATTGATGCGTTTGAAGTTTTTGGTCTCTTTCTACCTGAAACTGATCCCATTTGACCTATATTGTCTCAAATCGATGTGTTTCAAGTGTTAAGGTCACTTTCTACCCCAAACTAATCCCATTTGACCTCTCTTGACTCAAATCAATGTGTTTAAGTTTTTGAAGTGTTTAGTTCACTTTCTACCCGAAACCGATCCCATTTGACCGATATTGACTCAAATCGATGTGTTTCAAGTGCTTAGGTCACTTTCGACCCCAAACCGATCCCATTTGACCTTTCTTGTCTTAAATCGATGTGTTTTAAGTGTTTAGATCACTTTGTACCTGAAACCGATCCTATTTGACCTATCTTGACTCAAATCGATGTGTTTTTAGTGTTAAGGTCACTTTCTACCCCAAACCGATCCTAGTTGACCTATCTTGACTCAAATCGATGTATTTGAAGTGTTTAGGTAACTTTCTACCCCAAACCGATCCCATTTGACCTATATTGACTCAAATGGATGTGTTTCAAGTGTTTACGTCATTTTCTACCCGAAACCGATCCCATTTGACCTATATTGACTCAAATCTATGTGTTTCAAGTGTTTAGGTCACTTTCTACTCCAAACCGATCCCTTTTGAGCTATCTTGACTCAAATCGATGTGTTTCAAGTGTTTAGGTCACTTTCTACCTGAAACTGATCGCATTTGACTTATCTTGACTCAAATCGTTGCATTTGAAGTGTTTAGGTCACTTTCTACCCCTATTTGATCCCAATTGACCTATATTAACTCAAATGGATGTGTTTCAAGTGTTTAGGTCACTTTCTACCCGAAACCAATCGCATTTAACCTATATTGACTCAAGTAGATGCATTTGAAGTGTTTAGGTCCCTTTCTACCTGAAACCGATTCCATTTGACCTAGATTGACTCAAATCGTTGTGTTTGAAGGGTTTAGATCACTTTCTACCCGAAACCGATCCCATTTGACCTATTTCGAATCAAATCAATGTGTTTAAAGGGTTAGGTCACTTTCTACCCGAAACTGATCCCAATTGACCTATCGTGACTCATATTGATGTGTTCTAAGTGTTTAGGTCACTTTTTACCAAAAACCGATCCGATTTGGCCTATCTTGACTCAAATCAATGCATTTGAAGTCTTAATGTCACTTTCTACTCCAAACCAATCCCATTTGACCTATATTGACTCAAATTGATGCATTTGAAGTGTTTAGGTCTCTTTCCACCCAAAATTATTCCAACTTGACTTATATTGACTCAAGTCGATGTGTTTCAAGTGTTTACGTCACTTTCTACCCGAAATCGATCCCATATTTCTTATATTCACTCAAATCGATGAGATTCTAGTGTTAAGGTCACTTTCTACCCCAAACCGATCCAATATGACCTATATTGATTCA
The DNA here is from genome assembly GCA_026401315.1 of Dysphania ambrosioides. Classification (NCBI taxonomy): domain Eukaryota; kingdom Viridiplantae; phylum Streptophyta; class Magnoliopsida; order Caryophyllales; family Amaranthaceae; genus Dysphania; species Dysphania ambrosioides. Next base: position 14,299,083 of record CM048659.1, read on the forward strand.
AATCGATGTGTTTGAAGTGTTTACATCACTTTATACCCGAAATCGATCCTTTTTGACCTATCTTGACTCAAATCGATGTGTTTCAAGTGTTTAGGTCACTTTCTACCCCAAACTGATCCCATTTGACCTATCTTGACTCAAATCGATGTGTTTTAAGTGTTTACGTCACTTTTTACCCGAAACTGATCCCATTTGACCTATATTAACTCAAATCAATGTGTTTCAATTGTTAAGGTCACTTTCTACCACTAACCGATTGCATTTGACCTATATTAACTCAAATTGATGCATTTGAAGTGTTTAGGTCACTTTCTACCCAAAACTGATCCCATTTGACCTATATTGAATGAAATCGATGCATTTGAAGTGTTTTGGTCCCTTTCTACCCGAAATCGATCCCATTTAACCTATATTGACTCAAATAAATGTATTTCAAGTGTTTATGTCACTTCCTACTTGAAATCCATCCCATTTGACCTATCTAGACTCAAATCGATGTGTTTCATGTGTTTAGGTCAATTTCAAAACCAAAATGATCCCATTTGACCTATCTTGAACAAAATCGATGTGTTTTAAGTGTTTAGGTCACTTTCTACCCGAGACCGATCCCAATGGACCTATATTGAATCAAATCGATGTGTTTCAAGTGTTTAGGTCACTTTCTACCCAAAACTGATCGCATTTGACCTATATTGACTCAAATCGATGCATTTGAAGTGTTAAAGTCACTTTCTGCCAGAAATTGATCCCATTTGACCTGTATCGACTCAAACTGATGCATTTGAAGTGTTTAGGTCACTTTCTACCCAAAAATATTCCCATTTGACTTATATTGACTCAAATCGATGTCTTTCAAGTGTTTTCGTCTATTTCTAGCTCGAAACCGATCCCATTTGACCTATATTTACTCAAATTGATGTGTTTCTATTGTTAAGGCCACTTTCTACCCCAAACCGATCGAATATGACTTATTTTTATTCAAATCGATATGTTTGAAGTGTTTACATGAATTTCTACCCGAAACCGATCCTATTTTACCTATCTTGACTGAAATCGATGTGTTTCATGTGTTTCGGTCACTTTCTACCCACACCGATCCCTTTCGACCTATCTTGACTCAAATCGACGCATTTGAAGTGTTTAGGCCACTTTCTATCCCAAACTGATCCCATTTGACCTATCTTGTCTCAAATGGACGCATTTGAAGTGTTTAGGTCACTTGTTAACCCAAACCGATCCCATTTGACCTATATTGACTCAAATTGATGCATTTGAAGTGTTTAGGTCTCTTTCTCCCCAAAATCGTTCCCATTTGACCTATTTTGAGTCAAATCGATGTGTTTTAAGTGTTTAAATCCCTTTCTACCTGAAATCAATCCTATTTAACCTATATGGACTCAAATCGATGTGTTTCAAGTGTTTAGGTCTTTTTCTACCCAAACTGATCCCATTTGGCCTATCTTCACTCAAATCGATGTGTTTCTAGTGTTAAGGTCACTTTCTACCTGAAGCCGATACCATTTGAGCTATCTTGACTCAAATCGATGTGTTTCAAGTGTTTAGGTCCCTTTTTACCTGAAACCGATCCCATTTGACCTATCTTGACTCAAATCGTTGCATTTGAAGTGTTTAGGTCACTTTCTACCCTAAACCGATCCCAATTGACCTATATTGACTCAAATCGATGTGTTTCAAGTGCTTAGGTCATTCTCGACCCCAAACTAATCCCATTTGACTTATTTTGTCTCAAATCGATGTCTTTTAAGTGTTTAGATCACTTTGTACCCGAAATCGATCCCATTTGACCTATCTTGACTGAAATCGATGTGTTTCAAGTGTTTAGGTCACTTTTTAACCAAAACCGGTCCAACTTGACCTATCTTTACTCAAATTGATGCATTTGAAGTGTTTAGGTAACTTTCTACGCCAAACTGATCCCATTTGACCTACAATGACCCAAATTGATGCATTTGAATTGCGTAGATCTCTTTCTACCCAAAATCATTCCCATTTGTCCTATATTCACTCAAATGGATGTGTTTCAAGTGTTTACATCACTTTCTACCAAAAATCGATCCCATTTCATCTATATTGACTAAAACCTATGTGTTCCAAGTGTTTAGGTCACTTTCTACTCCAAACCGATCTCATTTGACCTATCTTGACTCAAATCAAAGTGTTTCAATAGTTTAGGTCACTTTCTACCCGAAACCGAACCCATTTGAGCTATCTTGACTCAAATCGATGTGTTTCAAGTGTTTAGGTCACTTTTTACCTGAAACCGATCCCATTTGACCTATCTTGACTCAAATCGTTGCATTTGAAGTGTTTAGGTCACTTTCTACCCCAAACCGATCCCAATTGACCTATATTGACTCAAATCGATGTGTTTCAAGTGCTTAGGTCACTCTCGACCCCAAACTGATCCCATTTGACTTATTTTGTCTCAAATCGATGTGTTTTTAGTGTTTAGATCAGTTTGTACCCGAAATCGATCCCATTTGACCTATCTTGACTGAAATCGATGTGTTTCAAGTGTTTAGGTCACTTTTTAACCAAAACCGATCCAACTTGACCTATCTTTACTCAAATCGATGCATTTGAAGTGTTTAGGTAACTTTCTACGCCAAACCGATCCCATTTGACCTACAATGACCCAAATTGATGCATTCGAATTACGTAGATCTCTTTCTACCCAAAATCATTCCCATTTGTCCTATATTCACTCAAATGGATGTGTTTCAAGTGTTTACGTCACTTTCTACCCGAAATCGATCCCATTTGATCTATATTGACTAAAACCTATGTGTTTCAAGTGTTTATGTCACTTTCTACTCCAAACCGATCCCATTTGACCTATCTTGACTCAAATCAAAGTGTTTCAATAGTTTAGGTCACTTTCTACCCAAAACCGAACCCATTTAAGCTATCTTGACTCAAATCGATGTGTTTCAAGTGTTTAGGTCACTTTTTACCTGAAACCGATCCCATTTGACCTATCTTGACTCAAATCGTTGCATTTGAAGTGTTTAGGTAACTTTCTACCCCAAACCGATCCCAATTGACCTATATTGACTCAAATCGATGTGTTTCAAGTGTTTAGGTCACTTCCTACCCAAAGCCGATCGCATTTGACCTATATTGACTAAAATAGATGCATTTGAAGTGTTTAGGTCACTTTCTACCTGAAACTGATTCCATTTGACCTATATTGACTCAAATCGTTGTGTTTGAAGTGTTTAGGTCACTTTCTACCTGAAACCGATCGCATTTTACCTATTTCGAATCAAATTAATGTGTTTCTAGTGTTTAGGTAACTTTCTATTCCAAACCGATCCCATTTGACCTATAATGACTCAAATTGATGCATTTGAATTGCGTAGGTCTCTTTCTACCCAAAATCATTCCCATTTGTCCTATATTGACTCAAATGGATGTGTTTCAAGTGTTTAGGTCACTTTCAACCTGAAACCGTTCCCATTTGACTTATTTCGAATCAAATCAATATGTTTCAAGTGTTTAGGTCACTTTCTACTCGAAACTGATCCTAATTGACCTATCGTGACTCACATCGATGTGTGTCTAGTGTTTAGGTCACTTTTTACCCGAAACCTATCCCATTTGACCTATCTTGACTCAAATCAATGTATTTGAAGTGTTTAGGTCACTTTCTACTCCAAACCGATCCCATTTGACCTATCTTGACACAAATTGATGCATTTGAAGCATTTAGGTCTCTTTCTACCCAAAACTGTTCAAATTTGACTTATATTGACTCAAATCGATGTGTTTCAAGTGTTTTTGTCACTTTATACCCGAAACCGATCGCATATTTCCTATATTCACTCAAATCAATGTTTTTCTAATGTTAAGGTCACTTTCTTTCTCAAACCGATCCAATATGACCTATATTGATTTAAATCGATGTGTTTGAAGTGTTTACATCACTTTGTACCCGAAACCGATCCTATTTTACCTATCTTCACTAATATCGATGTGTTTCAAGATTTTAGGTCACTTTCTACCCATTACAGATCCCATATGAGCAATCTTGACTCAAATAGATTCATTTGAATTATTTAGGTCACTTTCTAGTTGAAACCGATCCCATTTAATCTATATTGACTCAACTTGATGCGTTTTAAGTGTTTATGTCTCTTTATACCTAAAATCGATCCCATTTGACCTGTATGGACTCAAATCGATGTTTTTCAGGTGTTTAGGTCACTTTCTACCCCCGAACTGATCCCATTTGACCTACCTTGACTCAAATCGATGTGTTTTAAGTGTTTACGTCACTTTCTACCCGAAACCGAGCCCATTTGACATATATTGACTCAAATCAATGTGTTTCAAGTGTTTAAGTCCCTTTCTACCCAAAACCGATCGCATTTGACCTATATTGACTCAAATCGATGCATTTGAAGTGTTCAAGTCACTTTCTGCAAGAAACCAATCCCATTTGACCTATATTGACTCAAATCAATGCATTTGAAGTGTTTAGGTCACTTTCTACTACAAACCGATCCCATTTGACCTATATTGACTCAAATTAATGCATTTGAAGTGTCACATTCTACCTGAAACCACTTCCATTTGTCCTATGTTGACTCAAATCGTTGTGTTTGAAATGTTTAGGTCACTTTCTACCCCGAACTGATCCCATTTGACCTATGTCGAATCAAATCAATGTGTTTCAAGTGTTTACGTCACTTTCTCTCCGAAACTGATCCTAATTGACCTATCGTGACTCAAATAAATGTTTTTTAAGTGTTTAGATCACTTTTTACTCGAAACCAATCCCATTTGACCTATCTTGACTCAAATCAATGCATTTGAAGTGTTTAGGTCACTTTCTACTACAAACCGATCCCATTTGACCTATATTGACTCAAATTAATGCATTTGAAGTGTTTAGGTCTCTTTCTACCCAAAACTGTTCCCATTTGACTTATATTGACTCAATTCGATGTGTTTCAAGTGTTTACGTCACTTTCTACCTGAAACCGATCCCATATTTCCTATATCCACTCAAATAAATGGGTTTCTAATGGAAAGGTCACTTTCTACCCCAAACCGATCCAATATGACATATATTGATTCAAATCGATGTGTTTGAAGTGTTTACATCACTTTTTACCCGAAACCGACCCTTTTTTACCTATCTTGACTCAAATCGATGTGTTTCAAGTTTTTAGGTCACTTTCTACCCGTCATAGATCCCATTTGACCTATCTTAACTCAAATCGATGCATTTGAATTGTTTAGGTTACTTTCTACCCTAAGCTGATCCCATTTGACCTATATTGACTCATATCGATGCATGTGAAGTGTTTAGGTCACTTTCTACTTGAAAACGATCCCATTTAATCTATATTGACTCAACTCGATGTGTTTCAAGTGTTTATGTCACTTTATACCTAAAATCGATCCCATTTAACCTATATGGACTCAAATCGATGTGTTTCAAGTGTTTAGGTCACTTTCTACCCCTAACTGATCCCATTTGGTAAATCTTGACTCAAATCGATGTGTTTAAAGTGTTTACGTCACTTTCTACCCGAAACCGAGCCCATTTGACATATATTGACTAAAATCGATGTGTTTCAAGTGTTTAGGTCACTTTCTACCCATAATCGATCCCATTTGAGCTATATTGACTCAAATCTATGCATTTGAAGTGTTTAGGTCTCTTTCTACCCAAAACTGTTCCCATTTGACCTATATTGAATGAAATCGATGCATTTGAAGTGTTTAGGTCAATTTCTACCCGAAATCGATCACATTTGACCTATATTGACTCAAATCGATGCATTTGAAGTGTTAAAGTCACTTTCTGCAGGAAACCGATCCCATTTGACCTATATTGACTCAAACTTATGTATTTGAAGTGTTTAGGTCTCTTTCTACGCAAAAATGTTCCCATTTGACCTATATTGACTGAAATCGATGCATTTGAAGTGTTTAAGTCAATTTCTACCCAAAATCGATCCCATTTAACCTATATTGACTCAAATCGATGTTTTTCAAGTGTTTACGTCAATTTCTAGCCAGAAACCGATCCCATTTGACCTATATTGACTCAACTTGATGTGTTTCTATTGTTAAGGTCACTTTCTACCCCAAACCGATCCAATATGACCTATATTGATTCAAATCGATGTGTTTGAAGTATTTACATGACTTTCTACCCGAACTGATCAAATTTTACCTATCTTGACTCAAATCGATGTGTTTCAAGTGTTTAGGTCACTTTCTACCCGAAACCGATCCCATTTGACCTATCTTGACTCAAATCGATGCATTTGAAGTGTTTAGGTCACTTTCTATCCCAAACTAATCCCATTTGACCTATCGTGTCTCAAATCGACGCATTTGAAGTGTTTAGGTCTCTTTCTACCCAAAACCGTTCCCATTTCACCTATATTGACTCAAATAGATGTATTTTAAGTGTTTATATCCCTTTCTACCCGAAATCGATCCCGTTTTACCTATATGGACTCAAATCGATGTGTTTCAAGTGTTAAGGTCACTTTCTACCCCAAACTGATCCCATTTGACCTATCTTTACTCAAATCGATGTGTTTCTAGTGTTTACGTCACTCTATACCCGAAACTGATACCATTTGACCTATATTCACTAAAATTGATGTGTTTCAAGTATTTAGGTCACTTTCTACTCGAAACCAATCGTATTTGACCAATATTGACTCAAATACATACATTTGAAGTGTTAAGGTCACTTTCTACCCGAAACCTATCCCACTTGACCTATATTGACTCAAATCGATGTGCTTCAAGTGCTTAGGTCACTTTCGACCCTAAACCGATGCCATTTGACCTTTCTTGTCTCAAATCGATGTGTTTTAAGTGTTAAGATCACTTTGTACCCGAAACCGATCCCATTTGACCGATCTTGACTCAAATCGATGTGTTTCAAGTATTTAGGTCACTTTCTACCCAAAACCGATCCAATTTGACCTATCTTGACTCAAATCGATGTATTTGTAGTGTTTAGGTAACTTTCTACCCCAAACCGATCCCATTTGACCTATAATGACTCAAATTGATGCATTTGAATTTTGTAGGTCTCTTTCTACCCAAAATCATTCCCATTTGTCCTATATTGACTCAAATGGATGTGTTTCAATTGTTTACGTCACTTTCTTCCCGAAACTGTTCCCATTTGACCTATATTGACTCAAATCTACGTGTTTCAATTGTTTAGGTCACTTTCTACTCTAAACCGATCCCATTTGACCTATCTTGACTCTAATCGATGTGTTTCAATAGTTTAGGTCACTTTCTACACGAAACCCATCCCATTTGAGCTATCTTGACTCGAATCGATGTGTTTCAAGTGTTTAGGTTACTTTTTAACTGAAACCGATCCCATTTAACCTATCTTGACTCAAATCATTACATTGGAAGCGTTTAGGTCACTTTCTACCCCAAATCGATCCCATTTTACCTTTATTGACCCAAACTAATGCATTTGAAGTGTTTAGGTGTCTTTCTACCCAAAACCATTCCTATTTGACCTATATTGACTCTAATTGATGTGTTTCAAGTGTTTACGTCACTTTCTACCCGAAATCGATCCCATTTGACCCATATTGACTCAAATCGATATGTTTCTAGTGTTTGGGTCACTTTATACCCCAAATCGATCCCATTTGACCTATAGTGACTCATATCGATGTGTTTGAAGTGTTTGCATCACTTTCTACCTGAACTGATCCTTTTTTACCTATCTTGACTCCAATCAATGCATTTGAAGTGTTTAGGTCAGTTTCTACCCCAAACTGGTCCCATTTGACGAATATTGACTCAAATCGATGCATTTAAAGTGTTTAGGTCACTTTCTACCCGAAACCGTTCCCATTTGACCTATATTGACTCAAATCGATGTAATTGAACTATTTAGGTCACTTTCTACTCCAAACTGATCCTATTTTACCTATCTTGACTCAAATTTATGTGTTTTAAGTGTTTAGGTCTTTTTCTACCCGAAACCGATCTCGTTTGACCTATCTTGACTCAACTCGATTTGTTTCAAGTGTTTAGGTCACTTTTTACTTGAAATCTATCCTGTTTGACATATCTTGACTCAAATCGATCCATTTGAAGTGTTTAGGTCACTTTCTACTCCAAACCGATCCCATTTGACCTATATTGACTCAAATCGATGTGTTTCAAGTGTTTAGGTCACTTTCTACCTGAAACTACCCCATTTGACCTATATTGACTCGAATCGATGCATTTGAAGTGTTTAGGTCACTTTCTACTCCAAACTGATCCCATTTTACCTATCTTGACTCAAATCTATGTGTTTCAATTGTTTAGGTCACTTTCTACCCGAAACCGATCCCATTTGACTTATCTTGACTTAACCCGATTTGTTTCAAGTGTTTAGGTAACTTTTTACCCGAAATCAATCCTATTTGACATATCTTGACTCAAATCAATGTATTTGAAGTGTTTAGGACACTTTTTATCCCAAACCAATCCCTTTTCACCTACATTGACTCAAATTGACGGATTTGAAGGGTTTAGGTCTGTTTCTACCCAAAATTGATCCCATTTGACCTATCTTGACTCAAATCGATGTGTTTCAAGTGTTTAGGTCACTTTCTACCCGAAACTGATCCCATTTTACCTATATTGACTCAAATCAATGTGTTTCAAGTGTTTAGGTCACTTTCTACCTGAAACGGATCGCATTTGACCTATATTGACTGAAATAGATGCATTTGAAGTGTTTAGGTCACTTTCTACTCCAAACTAATCCCATTTTAAGTATCTTGACTCAAATCGATATGTTTCAAGTGTTTAGATCACATTCTACCTGAAACTGATCCTATTTGACCTATATTGACTCATATCAATGTGTTTCTAGTGTTTAGTTCACTTTCTACCCCAAACTGATCCCATATGACCTATATTGACTCAAATTGATGGATTTGAAGTGTTTAGGTCTGTTTCTACCCAAAATTGATCCCATTTGACCTATCTTGACTCAAATCGATGTGTTTCAAGTGTTTAGGTCACTTTCTACCCGAAATTGATCCCATTTTACCTATATTGACTCAAATCAATGTGTTTCAAGTGTTTAGGTCACTTTCTACCTGAAACAGATCGCATTTGACCTATATTGACTGAAATAGAAGCATTTGAAGTGTTTAGGTCACTTTCTACTCCAAACTAATCCCATTTTACCTATCTTGACTCAAATCGATATGTTTCAAGTGTTTAGGTCACTTTCTACCCGAAACCGATCCTATTTGACCTATATTGACTCAAATCAATGTGTTTCTAGTGTTTAGTTCACTTTCTACCCCAAACTGATCCCATATGACCTATATTGACTCAAATCGATGTATTTGAATTATTTACATCACTTTCTACCCAAAATCGATTCTTTTTTACGTATCTTAACTCAAATTGATCTATGTTTAGGTCACTTTCTACCCGAAATCATTCCCATTTGACCTATATTGACTCAAACCGATTCATTTTAAGTGTTTAGATCTTTTTCTACCAAAACTGATTCCATTTTACCCATATTGACTCAAATCGATGTGTTTCTAGTGTTTAGGTCACTTTCTACCCCAAACCGATCCCATTTGACTTATATTGACTCAAATCGATGTGTTTGAAGTGTTTACATAACTTTCTAACCGAAACCGATTCTTTTTTACCTATCTTGACTCAAATCAATGTGTTTCAAGTGTTTACGTCACTTTCTACTCGAAACCGATCCTATTTGACCTATCTTGACTCAAATCGAGAGTTTAAAGTATTTAAGTCAGTTTATACTTGAAACCGATTCCATTTGATCTATATTGACTTAAATTGATGTGTTTTAAGTGTATAGGTCACTCTCTAACCCAAATTGATCCCATTTGACTTATCTTGGCTCAAATCGATGTGTTTCAAGTGATTAAATCACTTTCTACCTAAAACTGATCACATTTGACCTATATTGACTAAAATCGATGCATTTGAAGTGTTTAATTGACTTTCTACTCAAAACTGATCCCATTTGACCTATCTTGACCTAAATCGATGTGTTTCAAGTGTTTAGGTAACTTTCTACCCGAAATCGATCACATTTGACCTATATTGACTCAAATCAATGTGTTTCTAGTGTTTAGGTCACTTTGTACCCCAAACAGATCCCATTTGACCTATATTGACTCAATTCGATGTGTTTGAAGTGTTTACGTCACTTTCTATCCGGAAGTGATCCTTTTTTACCTATACTGACTCAAATCGATGTGTTTCAAGTGTTTACATTACTTTCTACTTGAAACCGATCCCATTTGACCTATATTGACTCAATGTGTTTCTATTGTTTAGGTCACTTTCTACCCCAAACCGATCCCATATGACCTATATTGACTCAAATCAATGTGTTTAAAATGTTGACATCACTTTCTACCTGAAACCGATCCTTTTTTACATATCTTGACTCAAATTGATCTGTTTCAATTGTTTAGGTCACTTTCTACCCAAAACCGTTCCCATTTGACCTATATTGACTCAAATCAATGCATTTGAAGTGTTTAGGTCACTTTTTACTCGAAACTGATCCCATTTTACCTATCTTGACTAAACGCTATGTGTTTTAAGTGTTAAGGTCACTTTTTACTTGAAATCAATCTATTTGACATACCTTGACTCAAATCGATGCATTTGAAGTGTTTAAGTCACTTAATACCCCAAACCGATCCCATTTGAACTATATTGACTCAAATCGACGTATTTTAAGTGTTTAGGTCACTTTCTACCTAAAACCGATACCATTTGACCTATATTGACTCAAATCGATGCATTTGAAATGTTTAGGTCACTTTCTACTCCAAACTGATCCCATTTGACATATCTTGACTCAAATCGATGCATTTGAATTATTTAGGTCACTTTCCACCTCAAACCGATCCCATTTCAACTATTTTGACTCAAATTGATGCATTTGAAGTGTTTAGGTCTATTTCTACCCGAAACCGTTCCCATTTGACCTATATAGACTCGAATTGATGTGTTTCAAATGTTTACTTCAGTTTCTACCCAAAACCGATCCCATTTGACCTATATTGAGTCAAATCGATGTGTTTCTAATGTTTAGGTCACTTTCTACCTCAAACCGATCCCATATGACCTATCCTGACTCAAATCGATGTGTTTGAAGTGTTTACATGACTTTCTACCCGAAACCGATTTTTTTGACCTATCTTGACTCAAATTGATATGTTTATATTGTTTAGGTCACTTTCTACCCGAAACCGTTCCCATTTGACCTATATTGACTTAAATCGATGCATTTGAAGTGTTTAGGTCACTTTCAACCCGAAACCGATCCCATTTGACCTATATTGACTCAAATTGATGTATTTCTATTGTTTAGGTCACTTTCTACCCCAAACCAATCTCATTTGACCTATATTGACTCAAATCGATGTGTTTAAAGTTTTTACGTCACTTTCTACCTAGAATCGATCCTTTTTGACCTATATTGACTCAAATCGATGTGTTTCAAGTGTTTACGTCACTTTCTACCCGAAACCGATTCCATTTGACCTATATTGACTCAAATCGATGTGTTTCTATTATTTAGGTCACTTTCTACCCCAAACAATCTTAAATGACCTATATTGACTCAAATCAATGTGTTTCAAGTGTTTACATCACTTTGTACCCGAAACCGATCCTTTTTGACCTATCTTGACTCAAATTGATCTATTTATATTGTTTAGGTCACTTTCTACCCGAAACCGATCCCATTTAACCTATATTGACTCAAATTGATGAGTTTCTAGTGTTTAGCTCACTTTCTACCCCAAACTAATCCCATTTGACCTATAGTAACTCAAATCGATGTGTTTGAAGTGTTTACGTCACATTCTACCGGGAGCCAATCCTTTTTGACCTATATTGACTCAAATAGATGTGTTTTAAGTGTTTACGTCACTTTCTACCCAAAATTGTTCCCATTTGACCTCGATTGACTCAAATCGATGTGTATCTATTGTTTAGGTCACTCTCTACCCCAAACCGATCGCATATGACCTATATTGACTCAATTCGATGTGTTTGAAGAGTTCACATCACTTTCTACCTAAAACCGATCCTTTTTTACCTATCTTGACTCAAATTGATCTATTTATATTGTTTAGGTCACTTTCTACCCGAAACCATTCCCATTTGACCTATATTAACTTAAATTTATGCATTTGAAGTGTGTTTAGGTCACTTTCTACACGAAACCGATCCCATTTGCCCTATATTGACTCAAATTGATGTGTTTCTAGTGTTTAGGATACTTTCTATCCCAAACCGATCCCATTTGACCTATATTGACTCAAATAGATGTGTTTGAAGTGTTTACGTCACTTTCTACCCTAAACCGATCCTTGTTGACCTTTATTGACTCAAATCGATAAGTTTCAAGTGTTTACACCACTATCTACCCGAAACCGATTCCATTTGACCTATATTGACTCAAATCGATGAGTTTCTATTGTTTAGGTCACTTTCTACACCAAACTGATCCCATATGACCTATATTGACTCAAATCGATGTGTTTAAAGTGTTTACATCAATTTCTACCCGAAACCGAACCTTTTTTACCTATCTTGACACAAATTTATCTGTTTCAATTGTTTAGGTCACTTTTTTCCCAAAACCGTTCCCATTTGACCTATATTGACTTAAATCGATGCATATAAAGTGTTTATCTCACTTTCTACCCAAAATCGATCCCATTTGACCTTTATTGACTCAAATCGATGTGTTTGAAGTGTTTACATGACTTTCTACCCGAAACCGATTCCATTTGACCTATATTGACTCAAATCGATGAGTTTCTATTGTTTAGGTCACTTTCTACACCAAACTGATCCCATATGACCTATATTGACTCAAATCGATGTGTTTAAAGTGTTTACATTAATTTCTACCCGAAACCGAACCTTTTTTACCTATCTTGACACAAATTTATCTGTTTCAATTGTTTAGGTCACTTTTTTCCCAAAACCGTTCCCATTTGACCTATATTGACTTAAATCGATGCATATAAAGTGTTTATCTCACTTTCTACCCAAAATCGATCCCATTTGACCTTTATTGACTCAAATTGATGTGTTTCTAGTGATTAGGTCACTTTCTACCCCAAACCAATCCCATTTGACCTATATAGACTCAAATCGATGTGATTGAAGTGTTTACGTCACTTTCTACCCGAAACCGATCCTTTTTAACCTATCTTGACTCAAATCGATGTGTTTCTAGTGTTTAGGTCACTTTCTACTCGAAACCGACCCCATTTGACCTATCTTGACTCAAATCGATGTGTTTCAAGTGTTTAGGTCACTTTATACCCAAAACCGATTCCATTTGACCTATATTTACTCAACTCAATGTGTTTGAATTAATTACATCACTTTCTACCCGAAATCGATCCTTTTTGACATATCTTGACTCAAATTGATCTATTTCAAGTGTTTAGGTCACTTTCTACCCAAAATTGTTCCCATTTGACCTATATTGACTCATATCGATGCATTTTAAGTGTTTAGGTCACTTTCTACCCGAAACCGATCCCATTTTACCCATATTGACTCAAATCAATATGTTTTTAGTGTTAAGGTCACTTTCTACCCCAAACTGATCCCATTTACCTATATTGACTCAAATCGATGTGTTTAAAGTGTTTATGTAACTTTCTACCCAAACCGACCCTTTGTGACCTATCTTGACTCAAATCGATGTGTTTCAAGTGTTTAGGTCACTTTCTACATGAAACTGATCCCATTTGACCTATCGTGACTCAAATCGATGTGTTTCAAGTGTTTAGGTCATTTTATACTCGAAACCGATTCCATTTGAATTATATTGACTCAAATCGATGTTTTTCAAGTGTATAGGTCACTTTCTAACCCAAATTGATCCCATTTGACCTGTCTTGACTCAAATCGATGTCTTTCAAGTGTTTAGGTCACTTTCTACCCGAAACCGATCCCATTAGACCTATATTTACTCATATCTTAAATCACTTTCTACCCGAAACCGATCGCATTTGACCTATATTGACTGAAATCGATGCATTTGAAGTGTTTAATTCACTTTCTACTCCAAACTGATCCCATTTGACCTATCTTAACTCAAATCTATGTGTTCCCATTTGACCTATATTGACTCAAATCGATGTGTTTCTAATGTTTAGGTCACTTTCTACCCCCAAATAGATCCCATTTGACCTTAATTAACTCAAATGAGTGTATTTGAAGTGTTTACGTCGCTTTCTATCTTGAACTGATCCTTTTTTTACCTATATTGACTCAAATCGATGTGTTTCAAGTGTTTATGTCACTTTCTACCCGAAACCGATCCCATTTCACCTATATTGACTCAAATCGATGTATTTCTATTGTTTAGGTCACTTTCTACCCCAAACCGATCCCATATGACCTATATTGACTCAAATCGATGTGTTTGAAGTGTTTACATCACTTTCTACCCGAAACCGATCCTTTTTGACCTATCTTGACTCAAATTGATCTGTTTTAATTGGTTAGGTCACTTTCTACCCAAAACCGATCCCATGTGACCTATATTGACTGAAATCGATGCATTTGAATTTTTAGGTCACTTTCTACCCGAAACTGATCCCATTTAACCTATATTGACTCAAATCGATGTGTTTCAAATGTTTAGGTCACTTTCTACCCTAAACTGATCTTATTTGATCTATCTTGACTCAAATCGATGTGTTTTAGGTGTTTAGGTCACTTTCTACCCGAAACTGATCCCATTTGACCTAATTCTTAAAGTTTCCTATGTTCAGTTATCCTGCTCTTCTGTCTTCATCGCATTCCTCATCTTTCCTATAAAACGATTTGTGCCCTTCCGTTCTTTTCCAACTATTATGAAGAAAAGATGGAGAATTTATCTGTTGGAAAGAGAACAAGGGGTGAAAGATCTAAAATGGTGATGGAGCAAAACAAAAGGGCTTGTCTTGCTGCTATAAGGAAGTGACATTCGATAAAAGAGACTGATAAGGGTGGTAGTAGACGAATATAAGATATAAATTTGAGGGATTTGATGGATGAAAATGAAGCTGTTGTGATTGATAAAGAAGAGTCTCCACTAGGGGTTAAATCTCATAAATCCAATAACCCCTCTTAAAAACTCTTCTTCATCAATCACTACAGCCTCATTCTCACCCATCAAAACCCTTATATTTTTACCTTTTACTCAGCTACCACCACCCTCATTAGTCTCTTTCATCCACTTATACTTCCTAACCGCAACAATACGCGACCTTTTGTTTCGTTCCATCACCATTTTAGCTCATTAGCTCCTTGTTCTCTTCCCACATATAATTTCTCCTTCTTTTTATAGGAAAGCAGAGGACTACGATAAAGGCGGAAGGACAGGTAAAAGTAATAAAGGAAACCGTAAAGTTTTAAGGCCAATAATCTATCCTTATTCTCATAATTGAGTTATATTAACTCAACCAATTGCACATAAAGTGTTTGAGGCATGATTATGAGGGAATACAATATTGAAGATACTCAAAACGATGAAATTATGGGCAAAAGATCTTACCTCCTCAATGGGCATCCCACTACTGCACCCGTTGAGGACGCCAAGCATGAAACGCATCACGAAGTAGCCGCACTCAGTTCCGCCACATTGTTGAGCACACTACGAATTACAAAATAAAAGTGTTAGCCATACTTATGATAGTATTATTTAATAATGTTTTAATTAGTTAAGGAAGTTACCTTCACTTCTATCCATGTTGATGTCTGTTTTCCGGCTCGTTCTCCTTGCAAAGTAAGTCTTTTTAGCACACTGGAAAACAGAACTGATTAGTTTAAAAGTCCATCTCATATTAACCTCAGCATGCAATATAAATCTATTGATAATACTTACTAATTAATAATCTCTCTTAGCTTAATTAGTACTACGCATTGACTGAGCCGAGTTGAAGAAGTATATTTTCCCATAACCCACCAAATCCAGTGTGCACTACATTATAAGAAATAATTAATTAGCATTATATTTACATAATTTATTTATTACTATACTCTAGATTAAATGTATAAGTAATAAGCATATGCATCACACATCAAATTCAAACATACCATTCGAAAACAAGGGCGAAAATGTTCTTCAAGTTAGCTTATAGGGATTTCGTGAATGCGAAGTGGACATACGTCTTTACCTCCTCGATGTTGCCATCGATTCTTGCATCCAAAGTGGCCTTAGGACACAACCAACCGACTAATGACAGTAAATCGCACGACATGCAATCATCTTGGAGTGCCCTACGGAATCATAAAATGTATTATATAAACAAATTAAAAGGTTTAAAAATTATTACATGCTCCATATAAGTTAACCTATATATTAAGTGTGTGTACCTCATGAAGCATTGAATAATAGAGATGTTCAATTGAGCTCCCCTAAAAAAACTGGGTGATGTCAGCTTTGTCAAGCCACACTATTCCATCTTCAGAGTAGGGGAATAAGGCTCGGTCCAATGGAATAGTGATAACCGGTATTTAAGGTCGTTAACTAAAAGACAGGTTATGCAAACAATCTTTATTCCAACCTACAAACTATACGAGTATAGTGGAGTAGGGGGTCGAACCACGAAGACAAGGTATATCAAGACTTCAACTTTTAACACAACCGGACTAGTTGGAGTTGGAAATTCAATTAAAACTAATAAGCAGAAAATAGATGACAATAAATCACGAAGTAAAGCAAGTAGAGAAAAACGGGGACAAGATTGGATTCACCCTAGGAATGAAGCTTTCAAAACCGAACATGATAGATTACAGAAAATCTGTTAATAACTAGCATGGACATCCAAGAATACGAGATGAAGTTTGTGACCATATAAATCACACGAACGACCCATAATCGCCCTATGTCTCCAAAGGAGTGGCAGGACAAGATTCGCATCGGAATCCGAAACTACTTATTAACATCGTTTCTACAATCTTAAGCAATAAAGATCATAGCTTTCCTAGGGTTTCACCAATCAAAACCCCTAAAGGAATTACTCACTCATATTCATGCGTAAAGACATAAAGATATTAAAAGAAACGAACATGGAAGGAATTTACGAGAATGAAAGCAAAATCAGAAATTATACTAATAAACGATAAACTTAGAACTAAGCATGCAATGAAATAAAGCAATGAATCAAGATTAAAGGAAGGAATTAAACTTACAAAAGCTTCAATTTGATATCCACGAAAAGAAATCGAACTACAAAGCATTAAAGAAAAACTGAAAACCGAAAGCTAAAACTAAAAGAATTTGGAGGCTAAGAAATCTAAAAGTGCATAAAAGTATAAAACCTAGCTCTCCCCCTCCTCATCAGAGGAAGGGGGTATTTATACAAAATAAGAAAAACCTACGAAAAACCCTAAAATGCATAGGAGCCGGCCCTAAAAAGAAGTAGTTGATCCAGAGGAAAACACTGTCATTCACCCGAATATAGGTATCATTCGGCCGAATGTGATCCCATTCGCCCGAATGGTCTTCCATTTGCCCATTCCAGAGGCTTCGAGGAATCGATCCCTGTCAAGCATTCGTCCGAATGTACAGGGTGCTTCGGCCGAATGGAGGCTCATTCGCCCGAATGAGTTCCATTCGGCCTTTCCAGTGGCAAGGCTGAAGAACTCTGAAGACAGTCATCCATTCGACCGAATGAGTCTCAGATTCGGTCGAATCTGCAACCATTTGGTCGAATGTCTCTCAGATTCGGTCGAATCTGAGAGCATTCTTTCCTCTTTTCACTTCCCTCTTTTCTAAACTCCGTAAAATCTTCATGAGTGACTTCAAACACTTGCCCAAGCTAAGATACGTGTGTCAAAGGCTCGAATGTATCGCCTTTCACCTTGAAATCATTAAAAGTGTCTGAAATGAACTTAAGACAACTCGAAAACAAGATCAAGGTAAAATCAAGCATAATATACATAAAACCAATACAAAACTACGAGACTTGACACTAAAATGAGGTAATAAATGTGCTCTAAAACGAGCACATCACATAGCAATGGTATCGTCTTCCTTCATTATAGTAGCACATTGGAGTAGCCATTTACACTCGGGACTAAGAGAAGCCGCTACATTTTTAGAGAGAAGAAGTTAGACACCTTTCTTGTCTTAGTAATCCAACCAGTAACCAACTTTGATTTGAAGTCCCGAAATCTATCGGCGACTACAGATAGAAAAAGATTCTTCAATTGGGGGTTGTCTAGAATGTGAAACAAAGCCTAAAATAAATTTAAATTGAGTTAATTTCACTTAATAAGGTATTTTACACAAATATTTAAGTAATTGAGATTAAGTTAGGAATACGTTCCATTGTGTCCACCCACAAGGTCTGTTGAAGTCCTTCATTCACTCCCGTCCACTCCCAGTTGATGTTGAACTTCCGAATAAGATGTCCAATGTGCTAACCGTACTTCAGACGCCACCTACCAATGGGGCGGTGCAAATGGTCGAACTCTAGATGCATAGGGTCGGCCACTCTAAAGCTTCTAGTCGGACCTTTAGGTCGACCTACGCCCCGAGCACCACCCTTTCCCCTCCCGGCACCTGAACACAAGTGGTAACAATGTCCATATGTACATCATCCCCTAAAGGTGTTGCGGCTTCAGCAAGCCTTTCATGTTCGTCGAATAATCTATTTAATCTCTGTACTTCTAACTTAACAACCATGTCTTCTAGATCACCTCAATCAGTTTTGTGGTGCACATCATACTCCACGTCCTCAGAAGAGACACTCAAATCTTTGTCACTAGCCATGGTGCAAGACTGTAACTGCATATAAAAATAATAAGACAATGCAAATTGACTTAGTGAATTGTATACCAATAGTACAGGAAATAAGGCAAACATTAACATAAATATGAAATAATTAAATACCTAGACAATGAATACTACTCATTATAGTAACACCTTCATGGTGATCCATTCTCATATAATTTGTTTCTGTTTCTGGTCCAGCATACATGTCATCATTACATGGCATCGAGAACAATGGTGGGAGATCATCAAAGTCATCATACTCTTCCTCATCAGTGACATTACCAATTCCAAGGATCTGTCGTTTACCAGGGACAATAACTGCCCATCGTGGGTCATTCATGTCTTTAATATAGAATACTTGTTTACCTTGTGATTCAAGTATAAAAGGTTCCTCCGTATCACGCATCCGACTCATGTTGACTAAAGTCCAATTCGATTCATCCTTCTTCACCGAACCATGTCGACTGATATTTGCCCACTTGCATTAAAAAAGGGGAACCTTAAACCCAAAGTATTCAAATTCCCATATCTCTTGAATTATCCCATAGTACGATAAAATTGCATCAACTAGTTCTTTATCTTTTGAGCTAGCATATTCTCTAGAAGAAGTCACTATTGAAACACCACTATTTTGAACAGACTTTGATTTCTTATCCCAACGTTTAGTGTATAAGGTCTATCCATTTATTATACCCCTCAAAAGATCGAACAGTTGTTCGAGGACCATAAGTTAACCACTTGATTATATCAGAAATGTTATGCCTCATTTCAGATAATTCATGCATAACTTTTTCATGAAACCAATTGATGAAGGTGTTATTGTGTTCTTGCATTAATGCTCGTTCACCTTTAGATGGGTACTTCACCTTTAATTCATTCATATGCCTTTCTAAGTAAGGATGAACCTCTGTGATATGGTGCAAAACAAATAAATAAACTTGTCTATCTTTTGGAAATGGAATTATGACCTCCTTAGAACCCACGATTCCATGCCCTTTGAGCCTCCCTTCATGCCTCAATTTTGATAACCCAATTGCCTCCCCCTTGGATAAGAACTCACTAAGAGACTCACCTACCTCCTTTGTGGTTATACCTTGAATTATACTACCTTCAGGGTGTGCTGGGTTTCTCACCTTCTTTTTTATAGTACCCATGTATATCTTGAAAGGATAAGCCCGTCTTAGGAATACTGGACCACACAACTTGATTTCTCGAACCAAATGCACAACTAGATGTACCATAATATCAAAGAACGAAGGTGGAAAATACATCTCTAGTTGACATAAGGTCGTAACAACACTATCTTATAACTCATCCAAACATGATGGATCAAGCTCCTTGCTGCATATTATATTAAAAAAAGAACAAAGTCTAGTGATAGAATCCCTTACATGCTTGGGTAAAATATGGCGGATGGCAATTGGTAGAAACATTTGCATCATAACATGACAATCATGGGACTTCATACCCACTAATTTTAGATCTTTCATTGATACGAAGTTCTTGAAAGTACACGAATACCCAGTAGGAACCTTGATCCTAAACAGACACTCACAAAATATCCTCCCTGCCAGTCAACGGTATAGGGGCTCTACGTTGCTCAACTTTACCATAAAATGAGACCTTTCTCTTACGATAAGGATGAAACCTATTCAAGAACCTCCGATGCATGAGATACACATGTTTCCCACAATAAGGAAAATAAGTTGAGTCTATATCATCCACACAAATAGGAAAGGCTTTCTTTCCCTTCACCTTATACCCCAACAAGTTTCCATAGGCTGGAAAGTCATTAATGGTACAGAATAGGATGACACGGAGTATAAAAGTCTCTTCAGCATATGCATTATACACTGATATACCTTTATCCTACAATAACTGCAAATCTTCAATAAGGGGAGCAAGGTAAACATCAATGTTATTCCCAGGTTGCTTAGGCCCTGATATTAGAAGCGATAACATAACATATTTACGCTTCATGCATAACTAAGGGGGCAAATTTTATATCACTAACAAAACTGGCCATGTACCAAAATGATTCATTCCATCCGTGTAGAGACCGAATCTTAGGTTCCTATCTTCCCCGCCAAAAGTCTTGAAAGATTCATCAATTGTTTTCCACTAGGGAGAATCCGCAGGATGTCGAATCATCCCATCTTTCTTCCTCTTCTCTACTTGCCATCTCAAATTCTTTGCATCGTTCTTAATCGAAAACAGACGCTTGAACCTTGGTATTATGGGAAGGTACCACAACACCTTTACACTAGGACCTTTAATCCCCACTACAGGCTCTATCCCATGTGGGAGTTTCTAACGTGACTGCCCACATTTAGGACATTGAATGAACTCTACATACTCATTTCGATACAATATGCAATCATTCGGATAGGCATCAATCTTATTATACTCTAACCCAAGCGTACACATAAACTTCTTCGCATAGTACGTGGATATAGGCAAATCATTACCCTCTAGAAACATGTCCCCTAATATTTTCAATAAGGCTGTGAAACTAGTATCAGTCCAACCATATTCACTTTCAAGTTAAACAAAGTTGATGTGGCAGACAACTTAGTGTATTTAGTACATCCAGGATACAACGGTTTCTCAACAGCCTCCCATAAACGCTCAAAATTACGAGATTGACTACCAATTTGATCCCCAATCCCTTCAAGCATTTCATCTATTCGATCTTCATCACTAGGGTCATTATCCTCCAATTCATCCTCCTCATCATCTTCCTTCTCAGCATCAACATCTTCAACGTCATCAGATTCTAATTGGCTATGATGATCTAGCTCAACTTGATGAATGGGAATTTCGTTAGAACACGACCCCATGTCATTAGAAGCAGGAACCTCACCATGGCATACCCATACGTGGTATTGTTGCCTAAACCCATGCCGGATCACATGGTCCCTCACTTATACTACTAAATGTATTCACATTATTGCAATCAACACAAGGGCAACACACCTCATCATCTCTAATGTTATTTAGGTGTTTCAACGCTTGTCTACAAAACTCCTCAACTCCATTCATGAACTCTAACGAAGCACGATTACCATACATCCATTTTCGCTCCATAATTTGTGTTATGCCCTATTTAACATGTAAGAGATTAAATAACAGTCTAATCGATACTCAATTTACGCATAGTTATATATATAATTGCACCTAAAGGGTCCTTAAGTAGTTATATATATAATTTAAGTTACTAAATTCTTCTAGAGATATTATTTTTGTTCTATACTTTGTAAATCACTACAAATTCTATAAAAAATTTGACAGAGTTTCCTTTGTAAATCCAACATTTCCCAATTTTGAAATGTAATTTCAAACACCTGAAAGGAAACCAATCTCAAATTATACGTCACATTTTTAGGATAGGTCCTTTTGTTAGCGCCCACTTTTTGCTTCAGTGCAATATTTCATAAAAAAGAAAACCTCAAAATAAGAGAAATTAAACAAATTTCTATTTTATGGTACTGTGATACAATATGTGACTCAAAGTACCAAAAATGAAACTAATAGAACCAGTAACATCTACTTAACCTATGACAACATTCTAAATCATATGACTTTATTTACAAATGAATATAATAATCCCATTAATGAATGAAAAACATCAAACCCCTTCTAATTTGGTTTAGGGAAAATCTCCATACTACGGAGTACTTATTATTGAATGAAAGAACTCAATCATATAAACTCGATCAAATAAAAAACCCAAGAGTCTTTGATGATGTATGTGCACACGCCAATGCAAGTGCACAACAGATGTACTAAAACTGTTTGACCCAAAAACGCAATCAAAATTTATGGCATCTGATTGTAGGGGAAATGAAAATCCATATAATCATAGAAGGAGGGATTACCACTACAGCACAACATTGAATTTGGTATGAAGAGTGGGTCAAACATTGGTGGGCTAGGCAGTAGGTCAAACATCGGTGGGTCCATACACGGAATTGAGCTACATATGCCAAGTTGAGCTACGTACAAGATAATTTAGAGAGGAACATAATCATCTTTTTATACCAAATTGAGCTAAATTTCACATTACTCTTGCATTGGAATGAATACATATAAAAAATACACAAATACGCAAATGTACAAATATAACACAAAGCAAACTACACAAATAAACAAATATAACCCAATACCTTGAAGGACGGTTACACGACAAAACAAGAGGGGGTGGAGATGACGGCGGCACACACACGAACCACTTCGACCTAAACAGCGGCGTCATGCCCCAAATGTGGTGGCACAAAGAGATAAAGAAGGTGAAGGGGAGGAAAGAATGTGGGGTGGCACGAATTAGCTATGGAAAGAAAACCATAGAGGCGCAAAAGAGGAATTATGAAGATGCAAAGTGAATTAGAATGAAGGCCACGAGGACTGGCGATTTTTTTTTAACTAGGGCAGCACAATATGTGGCGGGTCTAGCCCATACCCGCCGCATATTAATACAAGACCTAATTAAATTGCGGCGGTTTTAATATTATATGCCGCATATTAGTATACTTGGAATGAAAATGCAGTGGTTTTATATAAATACGCTGCATATTATTAACTCTCCTAATTAAATTACTGCGTTATTAAAATTACGCCGCAAATCCACAGCCGCAAATTAAATAATTTCTACTAGTGAGAAAAAAAATCATTACTCATAATTAAGGCTCTCAATGAGGTAGTATTGCTCCTTTTCATCAAAAGTGATATCTTTATCGACATAATCCTCTCTGATTTGGAGTAGCCATGTTTCAAGCTAAGGCTATATAAATTTGAAGAAAAGAGGTGAGGAAGGTGCTGCGGGGATAGGTATTGGGTATAAAAACATGTGAGGAAGGGGGTAGGGGATGGGAAGGCAAAGGTAGGGAATTTTCAAAAGCAAAGGTCCTTAAGAAGAAACTACCACATCATAGGGATTACCTACCATTCATCCGGTCATTTTTCATTTATCACTTTAAAATACAAATCGTGGAAAGGTGGGATTTTTCAAAAATAAACTAAAGGTTGGCCTTTATAGTCAAGATGGGTCAAATGTTATATTTTTAGTTTCAATTTTTCCTATTATTAATGATTATAACCACACTATAAATCTTCCCAATATACCAAGTTATTAGATTTATAATCATGTTTTTATGCAAACACAGAACATTCTTTCAAGCAAAGTTTAACTCTTCTCTTCCACACAATTCTTTCCAAAACAAATTCATATTATATGCCAGACTTTAAGAAACAAATGAATAAATAATTATTCCAAATTTCAAATGTTAAATGTTAAATAATGACATATGAATTCAATATCTCAAGCAATAAGGCTCACACAAAACAATAAGCATTTAACAATAACTTCGACTAAAATATCATAAGTAATCGGTTAAATCAAAGGAACAAATACTATAAAGAAAATCACCAAGTATATGTTACCTTTGGGTAACCGTTAATAACTTAGGATACAGATTCACCACCTAATATGATAAGGTTTCCAAGAATACCTTCCAACATGCCAATGATGGACTAGTAATGGAACACTCAAAGTATCACACTTCACGTGCAAACACTCAAAGCAAGAAAGGGTTTTTATGAAAAATTCAACAACTGTTTTTTACTATGCATGGGTCCCTTATTATATAAGGCTTAATACAAGAGTTTAACTTATGTAAAATACCTAAGAAACCCTAAGAAGTGACCCTCATCACGTGTTTAATAATGTCCAATAGTTAACAAAGCTTAAAAGAATAGTAGCTTACTAGTTAAATTATCTTAAGCTTTATAATCTGACCATCAAATAAACTAATCAAAGCCCTAATTCACGTTCAAAACTAAAGGAATTTGAAAGAAAACAAACACTTAATAAAGCTAATAAAATTATAATTAATTAAGTAGTTGTGAAGCACTTGGAGTCTTGGAATTTTGATGCAACTTAGAGACTTCAAGCTCTTTAACTTTCACATTATTTTGCTGCCTTTATTCTTGCTTTAGCCCACACCAACTCTAGCCCAAGATTGGACCCATACAAAATGCTCTTGGAACTCCTTAATTCTATGCATAGCCCACTCATACTTATGGCCCAACCTTAAGGAAGTCAAGATCCAAGTCTAGGCCTAATCCATCAAGGTCAAAGTCAAGGTCCAACCCATGGAAGTCAACATTAAGGTCAAGCCCATCTTTGACTAAGCCCAAATCAAAGCCCAAATTAATGGGTCAAAGCCCAATCCCATTTTTGAGCTCAAGCCCGAAATTTGGTCCATTTCCATTTTTAGGGCTATTTTGAAGGGAACCTAGGCCCATGTCTTGCACATAAGATTTTCGACCACCGGGTCTACGAATCCATATAAAACATCCTCCCCTTCTTGAAGGAAGGTTGTCCTCAAACTTTGGATCTTCGAATGGAACAAAATGATTAGAACACTCAAATAGTGGACTTGTGAAAACAAAGGTTAGGAGAAAAAAAAATTAGAAGCTTAGGCAAGGATCCATTCTAATTAATTCTCGTTTCTCTATGTGTGGATGGTCCACTTATTCTCAGCCCCTGAGACAACTCTATGCCGTTAGGCCCACCTTCATCCCTCTCTACTCCAAGCCCATTAAGTATCATGGATCCAAGAGAACAAATAGCCCATTTATCCTCCAATTTGTATTTTTTCATGGCCCAAGCTTCCTCTTCTAATGTTCCAATCCACTCAGCCCAATTTAAAGTAGCCTGTGCCATAGGTTTTGTTTCATCCTCCTCTTCCTCTAACATCAACTCTAACTTTTTCCCTTCATCTGGTCCAACCTCTACTTCCTCCAAACAATCCTCCTCAACATCACTCTCATCATATATGGGATTATCAAATATTTTAAAGTTAGGAAGCTTCATCGAGGCATAAGAAATTATGGGTTTTTACTGGCATTGTGTGGGTACATCTACTCTTTACTCCTAGCCATTACTGATAGCTCTTCTAACTAAACATCCATCCAGTACTTCCTACATTCCATGTCTTTCAATTATTTCTCCAAATGTGCTATCTTTATACTAAATCTTTTCTACTTATACTAGACATCCTTTCCACGTATTGATCAAAATACATTGCTCAAACTTCTTTTTACTGTGAATTATAGCTCGAAATTTAATGAAACTAAATACTTAAATCCCTTACTTTATAAGAATTACAAAAAAAAATAATCATTGAAAATTACCTAGTAGATCTCCAAAAAAGGCAAAACTTTCCCAACTATCCCACTTTTGTATAATCATATATCCTCCAAATGTTTCTTACTCCAAAGAACACCTTAATCAAAAAAATTCAAAGAGATTTTAGGATCAAAAACTTCACAAAATAAGGAGAACAAATAAAAAAGAATCACTAGATTTGGACAAGAATTGAAGAAGTAATGGCCTTCCAAAACTTCGGTCAAAAATTGTCCCAAATCTACGATTTGGTTCTTCTAGTATGGATCAACGAACACAACTTTGGACTTTAAAACGACCTCTTTCTCTGATATCAAATATTAGGGAAATATTCTCAATGGGTTTTTAGACTAATGGATTATATTTAGATCAAGGATTAAAGCCCTAACTCTAAGCAATTCTCCAACAAACTCGCAAAAGGCTACAATAATGTCACGCCCCTCCACTTGATCTCACGTGCCACAAGGACACTAACTTGTCTCTTTCTAGTTCACTCACAACTCAATAAGGCAAAATTTAGGGCGGTGTTGTGTAATCCCCGTAAATTGACAACATTTTGATTTCACTTTAGTTCGAAAATATTTCCTATATATAATTCTAGTATAAAAAAAATAAGATTTACTTTTATAAAATATGTGTTTAATTGTTTACTTAAGATAATTATGAGATCTTTTTATAAAAGATATTTTTTAGCCATCACAAACCCATAATCCTGAAAAATTATATAGGCCACTAATCCTATTTATATGTAAATTAGTTTTTTTCCCTAAACCCTAATCATTAACTCACAAAGCAACACAAATAGAAAGAGAGAAGGAGAGTAGCCGGAACAGCCAACCCTCCCTACCTGCCGCCACCTCCAAGCTTAAGCCATCCCCACAGCTATGGAAGAAATGGCACAGTAAAACAACAGCGACAAAGTACCAAAACAGAGGACAAAACATAAGGGGAAAGCATGACAAGGATAAGTTATCCATGGGATGACTCGAGTATCGACCATTGGAAGGTTAAAAAAAATAATGTGACCCTTCTTGGAATGCAAGTGGCATGCTCGATGTGAGTTCTTTCTCAATGGTCTTCCCCCAATATCGAGAAAAATACTTGCAAGAAGTTTGGCCTAAAGTACATGGCATGAGCATGGTATTTCATGGGAGCTCAATTTGGTAAGATTTTACTCTTTAACCTTCATAGTTAGACGAGTTAATTATATTTTCTATTACCCTATCATGTGACATAAGCCTATCTCGTCATTACTTGGTTATATGGATTTGTTCTTACTCTTTCCATTTAAATTCCCCTAACTCCTTGCACTCTAAATTAAAAAAAAAACAATACACAAACATGATAGTCAAATGTCATGCTTATGGTAGTATGATAACGAAAACTGCAATTTAGCAAGTAAGCATATTTTATCCAAACGAGAAGGTTTACTTTGTGGAAGAATTAGAATAGGCTTAAAGTTTATTTCTGGGATAAATAATAGGCGTATGTTTTATTTGGCAGTCACCTAGGAGGATTACATAAGCCATTATGTAGTTTAGAGGAGACATTGGACCTTGGGTCATTAACAATACTACATTAAGAAACTGGATTAACTAAAGTAAGGATGTCATTGACAATGGTTACCATATGGATCAATCTATTAATTAATTGCTTGGACTACCTAAGATGGCTTTGGATTTGCGCCAACCATTTTGATGAGCTCCTTGATAAGTTTGAGGGTTGCTACATGTTAACGATTTGCATAGTGGTTCTGAATTATAAGGGTTTAGAAACCTTTATTACTGAAATTTGGATAGCTATACATTTCAAGAGGTGTCTTTCTTGATCGTAAACGTAGCATCATCTATATCCCTATAGACAAAAATTGGTAAAAGTGTTGAATAGGGATTATACCTATGCCATTTTACTTGATTTTAATTCTCTTGCTTGTGTTTTTAGGAGGAAAAAAAGTGTGTTTTGGAATTATTTTAATGTGCCAATATCTATTTTAATTCTCTTCCAAGTCTATAACACTAGTAGAAATTATTTAATTTGCGGCAGGTTTTTTAAGATTATATGCGGCGTCAAAAGTCTAGCAGCATTTACGATGGCAGCAAATTAATTTATGACGTAAAAAATAAGCCGCAAAACAATAATTAAATTGTGGCGGGTGCAACAAAATCCGCTGCATATTATTGATTAATATGCGGCGGTTTTAGGCTAAGTGACGCCATATATTAATCAATAAATTGTGGCGGTTCTAGACTTAGTGACGCCAAAAAATTATAACTTTTCTAGATTGAAAAGTTTCTATAATAGAGTAATAAGCTGCGGGTCTTGGGGACACCCGCCGCATATACATGCTTTTTTCGTATGTTTTATTTTGATCCCTACTACGCCCAATTTTTCAAATTCAAATCTGCTATATTACATTTGCAATTACAACAACCAACAAACATATATACATATGATGGATCCATCTCTCAATTATATACTATTAGGGTCGTAAAATCACTCATTAAGTGACATCAAAACTATGACCCAATAAATGAACTTGATGTATAAAAACTACAAAATACACAAAAAGGAAATTTGCATAATCATGAAAAAGTTATATATCCAATACTTGGCCAATTTGTTGAGGACGATATCGATTTCTTAGTTGAATCCTTTGCATACCTAAGATTAATTACCATATCATTAAAGTATATATAAAATGCAATGTATTTGAAAAGTATAGTTCAAACATATGGTCCCAATTACGACTCCGACCTATATATATTGACTCATATCGATGTAATCAAGTTAAATACATCATTTTCTACCCAAAATAGCTCCCATTTGACCTAGTTTAAGTCATATTGTCCTATTCAAAGTGTTTGGGCCATGTTCTAGGGGAAATAGGCAAAACCCGAAACCGCCCTATTTGACATATATTACTCTTATTGATATATTTCAAGTTTTTATGACATTTTCTACCCAAAACCCCTCCTGTTTGACCGAGTTTGACTCAAATCGATGTATTTAAAGTGTTTATGACATGTTCTAGGGTAAATACGTCATTTTCTACCCAAACACTCTATATTGACTCATATCGTCCTATTCAAAGTGTTTGGACCATGTTCTAGGGGAAATATGCCAATATCAACCCGAAACCACCCTATTTGACATATATTGACTCATATCGATGTCTTTCAAGTGTTTATTGCATTTTTTATGGTAAATACGTCATTTTCTACCCAAAACCGCTATATTGACTCATATCATCCTATTCAAAGTGTTTGGGCCATGTTCTAGTAGAAATATGGCAATATCAACCTAAAACCATCCTATTTGACATACATTGACTCATATCGATGTATTTGAAGTGTTTAGGTCATTCTATACCGAAAATTTCTCCCATTTGACTGATTTTGACTCAAATCAATATATTTTTAGTGTTTATAACATGTTCTAAGGTAAATACGTCAACTTCTACCCAAAACCGCTCCCATTTGACCTATATTAACTCATATCGTCCTAAAAAAAGTGTTTAGGCCATGTTCTAGGGGAAATAGGTAAATAGAGACCCGAAACCACCCTATTTGACATATATTGAATCTTATTGATATATTTTAAGTGTTTATGACATTTTCACAGGCAGTATTTTAGGTCGCTACTAAGACACCTCTATCAAATGATATTTGTAGTCCTAAACATGCAACTAAAAGAGTATAGAGGCAAGTTAAGGGTCGAACACAGGGAAACGATTAAGCACCGCTATTTATCTCCTAATGTTAATCTAATTCGATCAAGAAGTATGGTGGGTAAAGTAATGACTAAGGGGGATAGAATAACAATTAAAACAAGCACTAGGGGGAAGGATCAAACATGCTATGAATTCAATGAAGTTAGGCATCGGAAAATGGGTCTACATGTAACCCAAGCAACTCATACAAGGCAATACCAAGAATACTCTCTAATCACCTATCGGGATTAAGAGCTTTCCTAGCTAGCATACACTCACACTATCATCGTAAGGCATACAAGCTAAGGTCATGCAATAATCAATCACCTAATGACTATTCCTAAGTCGCACTATCGTCACGATTTAGTTCACGTCATTCAACAACAACATGCGCATGGCCGTAAACATGGAGTGGCTAATAAGTATAAGCACAAGGACGGTTTAATCACAAGTATTCCAAATTAACCTAGCCTAGCATACATCAAACTCAAAGCATATCTTCACCAAACCCCTAGCAACAAGAAACTACTCACTAGTCATAACAACAATTACAATCATACTAAGCAACATTATAACCAATGAAATAGTAAGAAAGACAAAGTTTTTATCAACTAAACTAACAAAGGTAGAAACTTTAATCATAAAAACAAGAGAAAATAGAGAAATATACCAAAACCTTCATTGAAATCCAAATAAAGAGCCATACATCATTCAATCTTTAAGCTTGACCATACATCAATGCTGCAAAATTACTTCTTCAAGAACTAAGAGTAAAACTAATGTTGATAGACAATGAAAATTACACTAAAAACTATCAAGATTGTTTAATACAAAAGTGGCTAAAATAAAAACCCAGAAAAATTCCTTAAAAGCTCTCCTCTTAGGTTTTCTATCTCCCAAAATCATATCTCTCCCCCCCTTTTAACTTGGGCTGAAATCGGGATTTGAATCCACAGCAGACGGGGGCGCCCGCGCCCAACAATGGCGCGCCCGCACGTTAAATGATGGTGCGGCCGCTCCTCGAAATACGCGCCCGCTCCAAAGTGGGTATTTAATGGTTGGTCCAACTCATCAACGTGCCCGTGCTCAAGGGATGCGCGCCCGCGCTTATGGGTGGCGCGCCCGCGCCATTTGTCTGGACCGGACTTCTTCCCGTTTTGCCCTTGTTCCTTCCATCTCCGAATCAACAGCATATACCTGCAATCATGGAATAGGAAGGCAAGGCGTAATACAATAAAAGAGGAGGGGAGTATAGACTACCTAAACCACATGAATACACATTATGCGCCACAATGGTAGAATACTCAAAATAGGCGGATCATAGCAAAAACATACTAAAATGGACCGAATTATTACTAAAACTACTAGAAAAGACTATCCTAAGAGCGACATAAATGTCACTCATCAAATTCCCCCAAGCTAAACCTTTGCTCGTCCTCGAGCAAAGCTAAAGGCAAAGAAGATTGAGAAACGATTATCCAAACACAAGCAAAATAGAAGAAGAAAAAAGAGGGGGGGGGGGGGGGGGGGGGGGGGGGGGGAAGGAATTTACACTAACTCACTTTTGCAGGAATCACGGTTGTTTTTAACATAAACAACAAGCCATTTAAACCTCAAAGTCGCCAATGAGGACGAGTATGCTCTCGTGGGGGTTTCCAAAGAATTTAACCCACGACGCTTGGTAACACGCTCAAAACAAACCCAAACAAAGGAGCAAATAAAGAAGAAAATCAACTACAAACAAGCATGGATGGATGACGATCTTTCTAAGCACTAAGAGTAAGCATGTTTTTGGATGCCAATGGTTGATTGAAAGATAAGTTATGCTAAGCATAGAGAAATCTAACGTGCTCCACTCTGCCCACATTCCATACATTCTTACCGTGTTCCCTCATCTGGATTCGAATCCACCCTTCAAGGTAGCATCTCATGACTACACAAAGGAGCCGGAACAAATGAAACAAGGGTGACCCGACATCTTACCAAGTGATGCTCTCTCCAAAAGCTTGAAATCTAGCTCCCTCCACCGACTAGTGACTCAACCAATCCAAGTCGAAAGGACTTTAAAAGGGGTTGTAATGTAGGCTAGGAGGTAAAGGTGAGAAAAAAAATATGAAAATTTGGTGGTAAATCCTAATTGTGAAGCAAAGAATGGCGCCAATTCTCGAAAACAACGTAGAATATCACCAATTTCCAAACAAAAATACATCTCTCCAAAGCTTGAATTGAGCATTGTCCTCAATGCGCAAACTAGGGAGGACACTACATCAAAATCTGTTTGGAAATTTTGCAACAATATTTTTTTTTTTTTAGATCATGCTTTTGTCAACCTTTATTAATTTGTCCGTGCCTTTTATAACTATGGACGGCTTTTTCTTGAATTTACATTTGCTTTTATTAAACACCAAAAATATCGAAAACAACCTTACTTTCCATACCAAACCATCATCTTCCAGCTTATCAAACCAAAATCACAACAAACTTTCTTGGCTCAAACTTCATAATTCTACGGAGGAAAAATGAAATAGAAGGGCCATAAGGTTTGTAATATGCTACAAATAAGGAGGTGTAGGCTCAACATGGCTAGCAAGGGGGATATGCAAATGAAATTACAAGGAAGAAACAAAAGAAAAGTTAAACCTAGAAAAGCAAAATAGTCACCGAAGAAAATGCCTTTGTCTTCCCTAGATATAGTTCGGCCGCGATCTCGGGTAGCTAGACAACAAGTTTTCGATTTAAGCATGCCTTGGTAAGGATCCTAGGCCGCTCATACAATAAGTGTTGGAGGTTTGAACAATAAAACTCACATCGGGTTACAAAAACTACCTTTAGGGCTTCAAATCCCCCAATGAGGGCAACACCTTCTTACCACAAACAAGTGAACTTGGGTTCGGTGGGCCTTACGAGTTCTAGCACAACCACCTTAGCGTAGACATATCTTAGAGTCAACCAATGGCAATCCAAGAACGCGGAAACTTTTAATCCTTAGGAATAAAGGCAATCAAGAACGCAAGTCTATTAATTTTTTTTTTTTTAGACTTTTATTTTTGCTTTACTATAAGCTAATCTACCCTTGACAAAATTTCTAGATCTCCTCCAAAATCAACATTACCTCAAAAATCATCGAACCATCTATACATACCTGCACTGGTCAATCGCCATGTTGGCAAATACCAGTAATCATCTTCATCGATAGGAAAAACGGGGGGCGGACTCACCGGTATCCATCAAACCGAGAGTAGCGTCCCCAACACAACATCATCATCAAAACCACATCAAAAACTCATCAATAATATTAGTGAACAGGGGCAAAATCAATCAAAGAAAACGGTCATGTAACTCGGTAGAATCAGCAGCATGAAGGTACAGGGAAAACAATAAAAGACCGGCAGGCGAGCAAGTAAGAATCCCATCCAAGTCACTCCCTACCGAGAGTATATCTCCTACTCATCAAAATAGGCGTACAAAAGCAGGGGAGGGAGATATACTCAAGGACGCAGCCTACTGGCCACTAGAGCTGGGCTCACTAGGTGAGCCAGACCGACGTGGCGGCTCGTTATAAGTGAAGCCACTAGGGGGGCCGAAAAGGCCCCAACCACCGTCAAAGCCCGGCGGCCAACCGTAGTGACCTCTGTAAAGATCCTCTTGCCAATTAGGCAAAGGATCAGAGGGAGCGTCCTTTGACTGGGAATACAAAGGGGCGGGGTGACCAGGATGCACATATGAGTGAGCAGGGTCCCCTCTAAAGTCACACCCGCCGGGCACACGATAATCGTACTGCCTGTCCTGTGGGAAGCTGCGAAGCTCCCTATTAGGCTTAGAAGGACCTTGCCAGTAGGGGTAAGTGGGGAGATTGTCCCCCCCCCCCCCCCCCCCCAAGAAGGAACAGGGCCGTGCTGAGGCGGCCAATTAGGGTAGTTCACGGGGGGAGCAATCTCTCCTCGATCCACAGCTGAGTCATAGAGGGCCTGCTGCTGCAGATGGTGGCCTTAATGTGACTCATAAATTGATTGCAACTATCTAGCTATATCAGATAGCTGAAATGTACCTGTACCTGCGGGTTGCTGGGTAACCGACTGTTGCTGCTGCTGCTCCTCCTAAACCTCCTCCTCATTACCTATCCCTACCTCATCATCCCCATCAACATCGGGCACTCGCCCGCTATCTCTCAAAACTCTTCACACATTAGGGGACTGACGCGTGAGGGATGTGAAGTGAGGCTTAGGGAGGAAAAAATGGTGGGCTCCTCTAACTAGCCACCTAAAAGCAGTGGGGTTTGCAGTAGGGGTAATAAAATCAGAACGGCAAAGCTGGTCCAAGTCAAGGTAAATATCCCCACTACTACCAACGGCCGTGCATAGAGGTAGAAGGTCAGTGTAACCTAATTTGGTGTCTAATCTAGTGACCATCGCCCCACAATGTATCTCCCCTGGCTTTTTCCCTTTTGCTATGGCTTGGCAGGTTTGCATGAAGAGGAAACCCAAATTCAACCTCCGTGCATGCTCTTCCTTTGTGGCTATCCATAGGCAAAGGACCTCTTCCTCAGTCAGTTTTCCTAGGTCCTGTTTAGAAATGATAGAATACCCTAGTAAACGGTGTAGGATCCTAAGGGCAGGGTGCCAAATCTCACTGGCTATGGAAGTCCGGGTGTAAAACTCAGTTTTACCTGAAATGGAACGCCACCAAGCGTACTCACTATACTCCCTAAAGCTCTCATAAAGAGGGTAGCGAATGTCGGCATCAGGGTGAAAGTCGAGGGCTTGGTTGAACTCTGCCAATGACATGGTGTGGGGGTTGTTGAAGAGTTGGAAAGAAATTCGAAAGTCATTATTTTCTAGACTATCCACTTGAAAAGACGAGAAAAACTCTAATGTGGGTTCTTGGTAGGACATGAATGAGGAGTTTATAAATGACCCTAGTCAAAGGTTGTCAAAAAGAATCCACAAATCATCATTTATACCGAGTTTTATCGTGTCTCCACGATGGTAGTGCCTAGAAGGTCGCAACTTATGTTTTTTCATTTCGGAGTATATGGAGGAGTGGCTTTTGTTTAAGAATTTTAGGGTGTGTAAGGCATTGGGTTGGTTTGGATCTGGGTTTTGGGACGATTGTCCCGACCTTGCAGTTTTCTCTTCTTCCCAATCCCTAGACTCATGACTGCCCACCTCTCTCTCTCTTTTTTCTGTTTTCACTCCTTTTTAGAGCCAACTCCGGCTATTTCCACCCTTAACCTCCACAAAACTACAATGTACCTGTTCACAAGCAATAATAATCCAACCAACGCAACGAATATAGCCTAAGTTAATAACCAACAACAACAATTTCAATAAAATCCAGCAGTAATTTCAATAATAATCAACCAAAATTTCGCTAATAACCTAGGATAATCAAAATCCTTACTTAAAAATTAATCAAAAGAGAATAATTAATGAAGGAAATTGAATACCTTTACCCTTATGCAAAAAAATTACTGTTTTGGTGTCGATTTGGTGAGGGTTTTGAGTAGTAAGGAGTTCGTTGCGGTTGGTGTTGAGGATGACTAATTGCTTCCTTTGATAATGAACAAGCTGGGAAGATGAATGATTGAAGCTTGAGGATGATTGATTTAAGAGCATAGAAGAAGATGGTCTTGAGTATGGTGGTGAGGAGCGGCTATGAAGGGAGAGAAAGGAAATGAGGGGTTTGAGTTATGTTTGTGAGGGTTTAAGGGAAATTGCGGAAACAAAAGACGAAACCGTATTTTTTTCTGATACCCAGAAAGGCACACCCGCGCCTCAATGAAAACGCGGCCCGCTCCTAAATCGCTCCAAGCTCCTGGAAATCAGACCACCATATTGTCGCGCCCGCGCCCGCGCCTCAATGAAAACGCGGCCCGCTCCTAAATCGCTCCAAGCTCCTGGAAATCAGACCACCATATTGTCGCGCCCGCGCCCGCGCTAATTTGGTATCGCGGGCCGCTCATAAATCACGACAAAATCGCTCCTAGTCTCTGGAATTGGGTGAGTATTAAGACCAAAGAGCTGGCACGCCCGCGTCGAAACTAGGCGCGCCCACGCCTTAATGCTCTTGCGGGCCGTGCTTCAGCCGCGACCAAATCGCGCTGAGGTTCTGTCTCTTTAGTATTCATTCGAGCACAATTTTCTCAAAATTCCTCATTTTTGCTTTACTCTTGTCCCTCTTTCCTCGTGGATACACGCAATCACACCTATATCAAAATTGATTGGGAAAAGTGTTAGATGGATTAGTTCAAGCGATTTGAAAAAAAAAAGTAAAATCAAAGAGGTTAGAAACCGGGGTGCCTCCCGTAAAGCGCTTCTTTAACGTCACTAGCTTGACGTACTTCACATGGAATCATGGTGACTTGAAAACATCAATGAGAGATAAATTTTCTGGCTTCTTAATTAGTTGACCCTCATAGTATGGCTTGAGACGGTGCCCATTCACTTTGAATGGAGGGTACTTGTCATTGAATATCTCAACCGAGCCATAAGGAAAGGCTTTGGCTACTTGAAATAGACCGCTCCATCTAGACCTCAATTTCCCGGGGAAGAGCTTGAGTCTTGAATTGTAGAGTAGGACCTTTTGTCCTTCCACAAATTCCTTCTTGGAAATTTGAGCGTCGTGTCATGCCTTGGTTCTTGCTTTGTAGAGGCTTGCACTGTCATATGCATTCATTCTCAATTCTTCCAACTCATGAAGCTCTAGAAGCCTTTGCTCACCCGCACTATGGAGATCAAAGTTGATTTGCTTGATTGCCCAATGCGTTTGGTGCTCCATCTCTACGGGTAAATGGCAATTCTTCCCATAAACAAGCTTATAGGGGGTAGTCCCTATAGGAGTCTTGAAGGCGGTCCTATGTGCCCACAATGAATCAATGAGCTTACTAGACCAATCCTTCCTTGTTCTAGCAACGGTCTTCTCCAGGATGACTTTCAACTCCCTATTTGTGACCTCCGCTTGACCACTTGTTTGGGGGTGGTAAGCAAGGCCTCGCTTGTGCGATACACCATACTTTGAAAGAAGCTTGTTGAATGTATAGTGCTTGAAGTGTGAGCCTCCATCACTTATGATTGCCTTAGGAACACCGAATCTTAGGAAGATGACTTTCTTGAACAAATTGATGACCACCTTTGAGTCGTTAGTGGGAGATGCCACGGCTTCCGCCCATTTGGAGACATAATCAACGGCAACTAGAATGTGCCGGTTTCCTTGGGATGAGATGAAAGGGCCCATGAAGTCAATTGCCCAAACATCAAAAATTTCTAGTTCAAGAATCGGATTTTGGGGCATCTCATCATGCCTTGATATGTTCCCCGTCCTTTGGCACCTATCAGAAGTCTTAACAAATTGCCAAGCATCTTTGAATAGAGACGGCCAAAAGAGCATGCATTGCAAAACCTTGGAAATGGTCTTTTGAGCACTCATATGACCACCACAAGGGGATGAGTGGCACATTGAGAGCACATCTTGGAACTCCTCATTAGGAACACATCTTCTCAAAAGTCCATCCACCCCTCTCTTCAACAACATGGGGTCATCCCATATATACTTCTTTGCTTCATAATTGAGCCTTCGATGTTGTTGAGGAGTGAAATCCGGAGGTATGGCACTACAAGCCAAGTAGTTCACAATATCTGCATACCAAGGCTCTGATTTTGCCTCAAGAGCATATAAGACATCATCCATTAGGGCATCTTCAATTGGCAAATCGTCTTCATGTATTCTTGCATCTCCCAACCTAGAGAGGTGGTCCGCCACCACGTTCTCGGCTCCCTTCTTATCTCTCATTTCGTAATCAAAATCTTGAAGGACCAACACCCATCTCAACAACCTCGGTTTGGCCTCCTTCTTACTTATCAGATATTTAAGAGCCGAGTGATCGGTATACACTATTGTCCTAGAACCAATGAGGTAGGTTCTAAACTTCTCAAATGAGTGGATAACCGCCAAAAACTCTTTTTCGGTAGTTCTATAATTCCGCTGAGCATCATTGAGAGTCTTGGACAAATAGTATATAACATGAAGTTTCCCATCCTTTCTTTGTCCTAGAACCGATCCAATGGCCTCGTCGCTTGCATCGCACATTAGCTCGAATGGTAGAGACCAATCCGGTCCTTGGACTACGGGGGCGGTGCAAAGAGCCTTTTTCAACCTGCAAAATGACTCATGACAAGCTTCATCAAATATAAATTCTTTATCTTGTTGCAAGAGAGATGTGAGAGGCTTAGCCATCAAAGAGAAATCTTTGATGAAGCGGCGGTAAAAGCCGGCATGACCAAGGAAGGACCTCACTTCTCTCACATTTGTGGGAGGAGGAAGCTTCTCAATCACGTCAACCTTCGCACCATCAACTTCGATGCCCGCTTGGGAGATTTTATGTCCAAGAACAATGTCATCTTCCACCATGAAGTGACATTTCTCCCAATTGAGCACCAAGTTGGCACTCTCACACCTTTCTAAACAACGAGATAAATTCATTAGGCACTTCTCATACGTGCCTCCACCAACGGAAAAGTCGTCCATAAAAACTTCAATTTCTTCCTCGATCATTTCACTAAAAATTGACATCATGCATCTTTGGAAGGTAGCCGGGGCATTACAAAGACCAAA
This sequence comes from Dysphania ambrosioides, assembly GCA_026401315.1. Lineage (NCBI taxonomy): Eukaryota > Viridiplantae > Streptophyta > Magnoliopsida > Caryophyllales > Amaranthaceae > Dysphania > Dysphania ambrosioides. Next base: position 14,337,429 of record CM048659.1, read on the forward strand.
AGGCATCCTACGGTAAGCAAAAGTTCTGTAGGGACAAGTGAAAGTGGTCTTTTCTTGATCTTTTGGGTCAATTGGGATTTGGAAGAACCCCGAATAACCATCAAGAAAGCAATAAAAAGCATGCTTTGTAAGCCTCTCAAGCATTTGATCGATGAACGGTAATGGAAAATGATCTTTGGAAGTGTTGGCATTTAATTGGCGGTAATCAATACACATACGCCAACCCGTAACAAGCCGAGTTGGGACCAATTGTTGCTTATCATTGACCATTACCGTTATACCTCCCTTTTTCGACACTACTTGAACCGGGGACACCCAATCACTATGAGCGATTGGATAAATGATCCCCACTTCAAGTAGCTTGGAGACTTCCTTTCTCACAACCTCTTGCATGGAAGGATTAAGTTTCCTTTGCCGTTGCCTACACGGCTTAGCACCCTCCTCTAAATCGATTTTATGCATGCATAGGGAGGGGCTTATACCCTTGAGATCATCAAGAGTATAACCCAAAGCCTTTCTATGCTTTTTCAAAACATTAAGCAATGAGGAGGTTTGTTCCTCCGTGAGGTTAGCATTGACAATGACCGGAAAAGTATCATTAGCATCCAAAAAGACATACCTCAAGCCCGAAGGTAAAGGTTTCAATTCTACCTTCGGAGCTACCTTACCATTGGAGATTTCCTCCTCTTCTACTTGGAAGACTTCATATGGTTGGAGCATTTCTTAGTCGGGGGTTGTCTCCTCTTTCTCATCAAGCATTTCCTCATATAATTGCATCCCCTTTTGATCACCTACCTCATTCTCATTCAACAAAACATTCTCAAGTAGATCAATAGAAGCATGTATATGAGGGTATCTAAACTCATTCATCAAGTTTTCAATTGTATCTATTCTAAAGCATTCATTGCTAGAGGAAGGTTGTCTCATCACCTTATTCAAATCAAATTCGATAGAATCATTGTCAACCTTCAAGGTCATCTTGCCTTCTCTAACATCAATAATTGCTTTAGAAGTAGCTAGGAATGGCCTACCTAAGATTATAGGAATTCTTTCATCTTCATCCATCTCAAGAATATAAAAGTCCACCGGAAAAGTGAACTTACCAACTCTAAGGGGTATGTCCTCTACTTTCCCTATAGGCAATTTTGTGGACCTATCCGCTAGTTGGAGGGTGATGTTTGTAGGTGAAAGGTTTCCCACATTAAGCTTTTGGTAGACCGAGAAAGGCATTAAACTCACACTAGCACCTAGGTCACACAAAGCTTTCCCCAAATGAACCTCATTGATAGAACAAGGGATGGAAAAACTACCAGGATCTTGCAATTTAGTTGGTAGCTTACTAGAGAGAATAGCACTACAATTTGCGGTTAAGCTAACGGTTTCAACTTCTCTCATTCCATTCAAGAGGTCTTTTAGGAATTTAGAGTAGTGTGGCATCTCTTTCATAGCATCCACAAAGGGTATAGAAACATGCAAGCTCTTTACTACATCTAAAAATTTTCCGAATTGGACATCAAGCCTAGACCTAGCAAATCTTTGGGGAAAAGGCAACCTCTCATTCCTAGGTTGGAGATTAAGGGGTAAAGATGTTTGATCCTTGGTGCTCTCCTTTTCGGGTTCCTTCTCTTTCTCTTTCTCACCCCTCTCATTCTTTCTGACACTTCCCTCTAGAATCTCATTCTCTCTTGATGACTCATCCTCAACCTCAAGTCCTATCCTCACATCGGGACTCTTCTCAACATTTAGATCACTCTCAAGGATCTTCCCACTTCTAGTAGTAAGGGCATACATAGACTTGGGGTTGACACCTTGGCTAGGTAAAGAAGAAGAAGATGAAGAAAGGGGAGGATGAAGAACTTGGTTGGGCAATTTGAGAGATTTGAGTCTCAAGCATCTTCATGTGTGCCTTGATTTGTTTCTTTTCTTCCTCTTGACTCCTATTATGGTTTTCTTGATTTTTAATGAAATTTTGAAGCATAGTCATCATAAGATCCGAAGGGGCTTCTATTTGGAGGGGTTGAGTAAGGGGAATTTGAGAATGGGGCCTTACTTGGTCAAAACTGGGGAGTCTACTATTCTGTGAGAAAGTAGAAGCATTTTGAGGTCTATTACCCCCGGAACCCTGATTGGAATTAAAACGTTGTTGGTTGTTGGAATAGTGTTGTTGGTTTTGATTCCAATTTGGTCTTTCGTTTGAGTATCTTCTTCCATTGTAATTGGAAGAGTTTCCCCTACCTTGGCCTTGGTTATCATAACCACCACCAGTTTGATTCCATTGACTTTGATTCCAACCTTGGTTTTGATTCCAACTTCGGTTTAGGTTTTGATTCCAATTTGGCCGCATTCCATTATTTCCCTCACGGGGCACAAAATTCATGGCATTAACATCTTCAACATTATCATCATTTTCATGGGGAGGGGGACTTTCACCTATGGATATACATTGTTGAGAATTATGATCATAGCCTCCACATATATCACAAAACATACAACCGGGAGGCATGGCATTGTAATTAGAGGGAGAAGAAGTAGAATGATTCATACCATGGCCTCCCTTGGGAGAAGGGGAGGAAGTATTTTGAGAACTTGATTTCATGAACTCCTCCATTTGTTTTGCCATCTTCCATTTGGTTGGAAAGATTTGTGATGGCATTGGTTTGCTCGATGGATTGTACCGTTCCTTTGCTAGAAGTGGCTTCCCTCTCACCTTCGTACCAATCCTCATAATTGCGCACAACATCTTCTATGATACTCTCCACTTCATCCTCCCTTTTGTTCATGATTGGGCCTCCGGCTCCGGCATCAAGGCTAGTCTTACTTTGAGGGGAGAGTCCTCCGTAGAATGTTTGGAGAACTTGCCAATTAGGAATCCCATGGTGTGGGCATTGCCTTTGTAACTCTTTGAATCTCTCCCATGCCTCACAAAGAGACTCTCCACCTCTTTGGCGGAAACTTTGAATCTTTGAGCGAGCCTCGGCGGTTTTCTTGTGATTGTAAAACCTTCCTAGGAACGCCGTAGTTACCTCATTCCAAGTCGTGAGGGAACCAGGGGGGACATCCTTGTTTAACCAATGTTCCGCCGCTCCCATGAGTGAGAACGGGAACATCTTTAATCTTATGTACTCTTGGGAGACTCCATTGATCTTGATAGTGTCACAATACTTGAGAAACTCTTTGAGATGCTCATGGGGATTCTCAAATTTCCCACCGGTAAATTGCCTCTTCTCTATCATTGAAATGAAATTAGGCTTTATCTCGAAATTATTTGCTTGAGTGGTGGGGGCTAAGATCCCACTTTGAGAGGCATAAGGTTCGGGTGCTCCAAGTTGCTTTAGTGACCTTTGATCACCCATGTTTCCTTGATCAGCCATGCTTTGTTGATTATGGTATTGGGTAAATGGGTTAGGAATTGAGCTTGTGGATGGTTCGCTCTCCTCACTTGAAGTAGGTGAAGATGGGGTAGGGGAACTTCTCACTTCCTCTTGAAGTGGGTCTTCACCTCTCTCCCTTGCTTGTCTCCTCAACTGGGCTAAAGTATGCTCTAGCTCGAGGTCTATGGACACCAAAGGCCCAGAGCAATTAAGCCTCCTCATGTGCATATACAAAGCTAAGCAGGAAGTGAGCACTGATAAGACACGGAAAAACAAAAGAATAGAAAAGAACTAGTCTCAACAAGAAAATAAACACACAATGGAAACCATTTCCCCGGCAACGGCGCTAATTTGACAGGCGGTATTTTAGGTCGCTACTAAGACACCTCTATCAAATGATATTTGTAGTCCTAAACATGCAACTAAAAGAGTATAGAGGCAAGTTAAGGGTCGAACACAGGGAAACGATTAAGCACCGCTATTTATCTCCTAATGTTAATCTAATTCGATCAAGAAGTATGGTGGGTAAAGTAATGACTAAGGGGGATAGAATACCAATTAAAACAAGCACTAGGGGGAAGGATCAAACATGCTATGAATTCAACGAAGTTAGGCATCGGAAAATGGGTCTACATGTAACCCAAGCAACTCATACAAGGCAATACCAAGAATACTCTCTAATCACCTATCGGGATTAAGAGCTTTCCTAGCTAGCATACACTCACACTATCGTCGTAAGGCATACAAGCTAAGGTCATGCAATAATCAATCACCTAATGACTATTCCTAAATCGCACTATCGTCACGATTTAGTTCACGTCATTCAACAACAACATGCGCATGGCCGTAAACATGGAGTGGCTAATAAGTATAAGCACAAGGACGGTTTAATCACAAGTATTCCAAATTAACCTAGCCTAGCATACATCAAACTCAAAGCATATCTTCACCAAACCCCTAGCAACAAGAAACTACTCACTAGTCATAACAACAATTACAATCATACTAAGCAACATTATAACCAATGAAATAGTAAGAAAGACAAAGTTTTTATCAACTAAACTAACAAAGGTAGAAACTTTAATCATAAAAACAAGAGAAAATAGAAAAATATACCAAAACCTTCATTGAAATCCAAATAAAGAGCCATACATCATTCAATCTTCAAGCTTGACCATACATCAATGCTGCAAAATTACTTCTTCAAAAACTAAGAGTAAAACTAATGTTGATAGACAATGAAAATTACACTAAAAACTATCAAGATTGTTCAATACAAAAGTGGCTAAAACAAAAACCCAGAAAAATTCCTTAAAAGCTCTCCTCTTAGGTTTTCTATCTCCCAAAATCATATCTCTCCCCCCTTTTAACTTGGGCTGAAATCGAGATTTGAATCCGCAGTAGACGGGGGCGCCCGCGCCCAACAATGGCACGCCCGCGCGTTAAATGATGGCGCGACCGCTCCTCGAAATGCGCGCCCGCTCCAAAGTGGGTATTTAATGGTTGGTCTAGCTCATCAACGCGCCCGCGCTTAAGTGATGCGCGCCCGCGCTTATGGGTGGCGCGCCCGCGCCATTTGTCTGGACCGGACTTCTTCCCGTTTTGCCCTTGTTCCTTCCATCTCCGAATCAACGGCATATACCTGTAATCATGGAACAGGAAGGCAAGGCGTAATACAATGAAAGAGGAGGGGAGTATAGACTACCTAAACCACATGAATACACATTACGCGCCAAAAAGGTCAAATACTCGAAATAGGCGGATCATAGCAAAAACATACTAAAATGGACCGAATTATTACTAAAACTACTGAAAAGACTATCCTAAGAGCGACATAAATGTCACTCATCACCTTTTCTACCCAAAACCCCTCCCATTTGACCGAGTTTGACTCAAATTGATGTATTTCAAGTGTTTATGACATGTTCTAGGGTAAATACATCATTTTCAACCCAAAACAGCTCCAATTTTGCATATTTGACTCATATTGTCCTATTAAAAGTGTTTGGGCCATGTTCTATAGGAAATATGCCAATATCGACTCGAAACCGTCCTAGTTGACATATATTAACTCATATCGATATATTTCAAGTGTTTACGACATTTTCTACCCAAAACCCCTCCCGTTTGACTTAGTTTGACTCAAATCGATGTATTACAAGTGTTTACGACATGTTCTATTGTAAATAGATTATTTTCTACCCAAAACCGCTCCCATTTGACCTATTTTGACTCATATCGTCCTATTCAATGTGTTTGGGCCATGTTCTATGGAAAATAAGCCAATATCGACCCGAAACAGCCCTATTTGACATATATTGACTCATATCGATGTATTTCAAGGGTTTAGGTCATTTTCTACCCAAAACCTCTCCCGTTTGACCGAGTTTGACTCAAATCAATGTATTTCAAGTGTTTATGTCATGTTCTAGGGTAACAACGTATTTTCTACCCAAAACCAATCCCATTTGACCTATATTGACTCATATAGTCCTATTCGAAGTGTTTGGGCCATGTTCTAGGAGAAATACGCCAATATCGACTCGAAACTGCCATATTTGAGATATATTAACTCATATCGATATATTTCACATGTTTAAGTCATTTTATACCCAAAACCTCTCCCATTTGACCGATTTTGACTCAAATCGATGTATTTCTAGTGTTTATGACATATTCTAGGGTAAATACGTCATTCTCTACCTAAAACCGATCCCATATGACCTACTTTGACTCATATTGTCCTATTCGAGGTGTTTGTGCCATGTTTTAGGGGAAATACTCTAATATCAACCCAATACCACCCTATTTGACCTATATTGACTCATATCAATGTATTTGAAGTGTTTAGGTCATTTCTACCCAAAACCGCCCCCATTTGATCGATTTATGGTGTAATTCATAATGTTTCCTATGTTTCGTTCTCCTACTCTTCCACCTTCATCACATTTCTCAGCTTCCCTATAAAATGCTCTATTAAGGTCTATGATTTTTGGACTTTTATGAAAAAAAAAATGGAAATTTATTTGCTGGAAAGAGAACAAGGAGTCAAAGAGCTAAAATGGTGATGGAACAAAAGAGACTTATGCGGGTGGAAGATCAAAATGGAATCAAGGTAGGGTTTTGATGGAAGATCACAACAGCTAAAATGGTTATCATAACTTCTTTATCAATGTGGTTAGGAAATGGCAATCGATAAAAGAGACTTATGCGGGTGGTACTAGCCAAGTGGAAGATCAAAATTTGAGGGTTTTGATGGATGACAATGAAGCTGTTGTGATTGATAAAGAAGAGTTTTCGAGAGGGGTTAAATCTTATGAATCCAAAAACCCTTCTTAAAAACTCTTCTTCATCAATCACTATAGCCTCATTGTCACCCATCAAAACCCTCATATTTTTATCTTTTATTCGGTTACTACCACCCTCATCAGTCTATTTCATCGACTACTACTTCTTAATCGTAGCAAGACACGCCCTTTTGTTTTATTCCATCACCATTTTAGCTCTTTTACTCCTTGTTCTCTTTCCCACAAAAAAATTCTCCATCTTTTTCTTGTAAAAGTTTCAAAAAGAACATAGGAAACCAGATTATTTTATAGGAAAGCAGAGGACTACTATGAAGGTAGAAGGACAGGTAAAACTAACAAAGGAAACTGTTATATTCGAAGTGTTTGGGTCATGTTAAAGGGAAATACGCCAATATCGACTCAAAACTGGTCCTATTTGGCCTATATTGACTCATATCGATGTATTTCATGTGTGAAGGCCAATAATCAATCCAAAACCGCTCTTAATCGACTTATATTAACTCAACCCGTTCTACGTAAAGTGTTTGAGGTATGATTAAGAGGGAATACACTATTAAAGATACTAAAAACGATGAAATTATAGGCAAGAGCTCTTACCTCCTTCATGGGCATCCCACTACTGCACCCGTTGAGGACGTCAATCATGAAACGCATTACAAAGTAGCCGCACTCAGTCCCGCCACGTTGTTAAGAACACTATGAATTATAAAATAGAAATGTTAGCCATACGTATGATAGTATTATTTTACAATGTTTTCATTAGTCAATGTACTTACCATCAATTCTATCCATGTTGATGTCTGCTTTCCGGCTCGTTCTCCTTGTAATGTAAGTCTTTTTAACACACTGGAAAATGACCTTGATTAGTTTAAAAGTTCAATTTTAATCAACCTTAGCTTGCAATGTAAATCTATTAATAATACTTACTAATTAATAATCGCTCTCAGCTTCGTATTGCGTATTGACCGAGCCGAATTAAAGAAGTATATTTTTCCACTACCCATAAAAATGACTAAATACATCCAGTGTGCACTACATTATAAGAAATAAGTAATTAGCATTATATTTACATACTATGCATTATCATACCCTAAATTAAATGTATAAGTAATAAGCATTATGTTCACACATCAGATTCAAATGTATCGTTCGAAAATAGGGGCGAAAATGAACTTCAACTTAGCTTGTAGGGCTTTCATGAATGCGAAATGGACGTATATCTTTACCTCCTTGATGTTGTCATCGATTCTTACATCCAAAGTGGCCTTATGACACAACCAACCAACTAATGAGAGTAAATTGCATGACACACAATCATCTTGGAGTTCCCTACGTAATCATAATGCATTATATAAACAAATGGTTAAAAAATTATTAACAGTACCGCATAAGTTAACCTATTTCCTAATTGTGTATACCTCATGAAGCATTAAATAACAGAATTTTTCAATGGAGCTCTCTATAAGAATTGGGTGATGTCAGCTTTGTCAAGCCACGTTGTTCCGTCTTCAAAGTAGTGGAATAAGGCTCCATCCAAGGGCACATCAATGGTATCATCTTCCCTCATCATGGTTGCACATTGAAGTAGTCATTTGCACTCAAGACTAAGAGAAGCCGTGATGTGCTCATTTTAGAGCACATTTACAACCCCATTTTAGTGTCGAGTCTCATGCTTTTATATTGGTTTTATGCACAATACATTCAATTTTACCTTGATCTTGTCCTCGAGCTGTTGTTAGGTTATTTCAGGTGATTTTGATGATTTTGAGATAAAATGAGATGTGTTCGAGGCTTTGACACCTTTATCAAGAGTTTGGATGTGCATATCATAGCTTGGGCGTGCATTCCAAGTCACTCTCGAAGATCCCATAATCTCCAGAAGCCACTAGACACTTCAAAGGAGCTGTTCAGCAAGGTTCCGGTTCAGATTCGACCAAATCTGACATCCATTAGGTCGAATGGAAGACAGGGATTCAAGCACATAAATAAAGCTCTCGAGAATAGCTGAATGAAGACTCATTCGGCCGAATCAAGACCCATTCAGCCGAATGGTTGCACTCAATCGGCCGAATGGTGGACATGGTGGAAAAATACCAAGTTTCTGTTTTAGGCGAATCCTCCCTCCATTCGGCCGAATGGACACTCATTCGGCCGAATCCTCCATCCATTCGGCCGAATGGAGCCTATTTACGACTTTCTTGGTTCTTTCTTAGGCCGGCGCTCGAGGGTTTTTCCTAGGGTTTTACCCCTTATGTCCCTAGGGTATAAATACCCTCTTGCTCTGCACATAACCCTTATGCCTACTTTGAGAGCTTTTGTGCCTCAACCTAGAACATCACTTTAAAGCTTTTCATTTCTTTTATGCATTAGTTTAGATTTACAGCTTTCATTGCACTTCCTTTCAAGCTTTGTATTTCGGATTCGGATTCCTTTTCGTTCACGCAATTTCATTTATGCAAGGTATTGATTCTTTTCTGTTTTATTTCATTTAATTCTTTCATTTATTGCTTTTGGTAATTTCATTCCTCTTGCTATTATCGTTGTTTCATTTATTGTTATGATAGAGTAGTTGTCGGTTTTATTATAGGTCTTCGTTTTTCATTCTCTTGTTTATTTCCATTTAGTCTGTTCATGCTTTCAATCATGTTCCTTTTCGTCGTTTACACCCTAGTTTTTATTACTATGTGTGAGTATTTTTCTTAGGGGTTTGATTGGTGAAACCCTAGGTTGGCTCGTTCTTCATGCATAGAGTTAGGATTTGAGATTGTTAATAATTGATTGATTGATATTCGATGCGAATCTTGTCCTGCCGCTCCTTTGGAGACATAGGGCGATTATAGGTTGTTCGTGTGATTTATAGGGTCACAAACTTCCTCTCGTCATCTTGAGTGTCATGATTCATTGTTGACTGATTTCTCCTAATTTAGCGTATTGATAGTTTGATTGTCCTTCCTAGGGTGGAACTGATCTGTCCCCGTTTTCCTTCCATAGCATATTATTGTTTTAGTTCTTGCTTTACTTTTCTGTCATTAGTATAATTCTTTCAAATCTCCATATAAACCCTTTGCACTAAGTCTAGAAACTATTGCCCCTTGTCCTTTTTGTTCGACCCCCGACTTACCACTACACTAGTTGTAGTAGTATTAGGGTGTTTATAAATTTAGTTTGTATAACTGTTCTTTTAGTTAAATGACCTAAAAGGGCGGTTATCAAGCCGCTACATCTTTAGTGAGAAGAGGTCGGTTTTCTGCCACTGACTTCTTCTAGGTAGGCTCATTGCTCTTAATAACTTCATCAGCTAACATCCCCTTCATCTTCTTAGCTTGTGGAGTCACCTAATTAAAAAAGCACATATCACACAACTTTAGTCATACAAAAATATAATTATAGACGAAATTCAATTAAATATTTGATTTCTACCTCACTTATGATCTTAATCAAATGTAGAGGCCATTGCACAAAAGTACCAATTACATCGTTCAATGTATGCAAGTCATACTTTGGAATAGGGACCAGTAGTGTTGCTCCTTTGAAGAAGTCGGGAACAGTCTCAACCATCACCACTTCATGGTCTTCAAGTCTCGTTCCTTGGTGAGTTCATGGAAACTGCTAGCCTGACTAACCTAGGTACGCAACACCATTAACCACATCGTAAATCGTTCTTGTACTTGGATCTTTAAGGAGTAGACGGCGGTAAATGGTAGGACCCTGAAAATTGAATATAATATGTCAATATTATAGGTCATTATTAATGAAAATAATACTTATTCAATATAAGATTTAAAAAGGGAATATAACACACCTCTACATGGGGAGTAGACACCCATGCACCCTGGGATGCTAATTGCTCGGCGCTGATACCAATGTCTTGGAGTAGGGAGAACAATTTGTCCTTCATAGTGGCATCAAACTCCTATTTAAGTTCCTCTTAGAGTTGAGCCTTCAAAGTCTCCCGATCTTCCATTGGAACTCCGCTTTAACTTTGTTGACTTGATCTCGGTGGAGGCGGTCCAAATACTTGTCGATACCCAATATTAGTCCCTCCAAGTCCAACGCAACATCCGAGGTGATCTGCCTTTCCAATGGCCATAGCTAATGTGTCTTGGGCCTTTGTGAGAACGAATTACCCTTTAATTTTCTTATCTCAGAACTACAACTGAAAATAAAAAGGAAAAGATTAGAAATGAATGTCAGATCTTATAAGTTGTGGTAACTTTACTGATTTATAAATAGAAATCTTACGTATTTCTTAGCCATAGCTAGCGTCTGTTTGTTTGGAATGACTCTCTCCCCAGTTTTCTTGTCCTTTTTATGCCATGAACAAAACCATTTATCCCACGGCTTATCTGTGTGGTGCTTGGTTCTATAGAAAAAGGTCCCTAGCAAGAGGGATAGAAACCCTCTGATATCTATTATTGCCTTGTGTTGTTGTAGCTTGACTATCCAAGGTAATGGGGATGAATGTTCATCTTTGCACTCTTTCTTACCTTCTCGCGTTTTCCTATCAATAACATAAAGATATTTAACTTAACATTAAAGTATAACAAAAAACATTTTCCAAACCTGAATATAAAGAAGTATTTAACTTACCACTATAGCTTCAAAAGTATTGTTCTTAACAAAGGTTCTCAGTCACCTTCCTTAATATGTTTCCATATTTAATAGGGCAACCTATTAGATTCTTTTTTAGACACCTTTCTTGTCTTGGTAATCCAACTAGTCACTAACTTTGATTTAAAGTCCCAAAATTTATCGACGACTGCAGATAGAAAAAGCTTGTTTAGTTGGGGGTTGTCTGGAATATGAAACAAAGCCTGAAATATATTTAAATTGGGTTAGTTTCATTTAGTAAGGTAGTTTACGCAAATATTTAAATAATGAAGATTAGGTTAGGAATACGTACCATTGTGTCCACCCACAAGGTCTGCCAAAGTCCCTCATTTATGCCCGACCACTCTTAGTTGATGTTGAACTTCCGAATAAGAAGTCCAATATGCTGGTCGTACTTGAGATGCCACCTACCAATGGGGCGGTGTAAATGATCGAACTTTAGATGCATAGGCTCGGCCACTCTAAGGCTTTTAGTCGGACCTCTAGGTCGCCCTAAGCCCCTAGAACCACCCTTCTCCTTCCCTCTCTTAGAACACGAGGGGATGATAATGTTCATGTGTATATCATCCCCTAAAGTTGTATAGGGGCTCTACGTTGCTCAACTTTACCATCAAATGAGGTCTTTCTCTTACGATAAGGATGAAACCTATTTTAGAACCTCCGATGCATGAGATACACATATTTCCCATAATGTGGCAAGTATGTTGAGTCCATATCATCCACACAAATTAGACAAGCTTTCTTTCCCTTCACCTTATACCCCCGACAAGTTCCCATAGGCTGGAAATTCATTAATAGTACAGAATAACATAACATGGAGTGTAAAAGTCTCTTCAGCATATGCAGCATACACAGATATACCTTTATCCCACAAAAACTATAAATCTTCAATGAGGAGAGCAAGATAAACATCAATATCATTCCTAGGTTGCTTTGGGCCTTGATATTAAAAGCGATAACATAACATACTTATGCTTCATGCATAACCAAGGAGGCAAATTATATATCACTAATAAAACAGGCCATGTGCTATGTTGACTGCTTAAGGTACCAAAAGGATACATTCCATCCGTGCAAAGACCAAGTCTTGGGTTCATATCTTCCCTGCCAAAAGCTTTGAAAGATTCATCAATTGTTTTCCACTAGAGAGAATTAGCAGGATGTCGAATCATCACATCTTTCTTCCTCTTCTCTGCATGCTATCTCAAATTCGTTGCATCGCTCTTTATCGAAAAAAATGCTTGAACCTTGGTATTATGGGAAAGTACCACAACACCTTTACACTATGACCTTTAATCCCCACTTCAGGCTCTATCCCATGTGGGAATTTGTAATGTGACTGCCCACATTTAGGACATTAAATGAACTCAGTGTACTCATTTGGATACAATATGCAATCTTTTGGACAGGCATCAATCTTATTATACTCTAAACCAAGGTGACACATTAACTTCTTCGCATAGTACATGGATATAGGCAAATCATTTTCCTATGGAAACATGTCCCCTAATACTTTCAATAAGGTTGTAAAACTTCTATCAGTCCAACCATATTTCGCTTTCAAGTTAAACAATGTTAATATGGCGGACAACTTAGTGTATTTAGTATATCCAAGGTACAACGGTTTCTCAATAGCCTCCCACAAACGCTCAAAAGTACGAGATTGACTACCAAATTGATCCCCAACCCCTTCGAGCATTTCATTAATTCAATCTTCATCATAGGGGTCATTATCCTCCAATTCATCCTCCCCATCGCCTTCCTTCTCGGCATCAACATCTTCACCATCATTAGATTCTAATTGGCCACGATGGTCTAGCTTAACATGATGAATGGGAATTTTGTTAGATCTTGACCCCATGTCATTAGAAGTAGGAACCTCATCATGCTATATCCATACGTGGTATTGTTGCCTAAACCCATGCCGGATCACATGGTCCCTTAACTCTCTTATACTACTAACTGTATTCACATTATTGCAATCAACACTAGGGAAACACACCTCATCATCTCCAATGTCATTTAGGTATTTCAATGCTTGTCTACAAAACTCCTCAACTCTATTCATGAACTCCAACGAAGCATGATTACCATACATCCAATTTCGAACCATAATTTGTGGTATGCCCTATTTAGCATTTAAGATGTTAAATAATAATCTAATCAACACTTAGTTTACGCAGAGTTATATATATATATATATATATATATATATATATATATATATATTTATTTATTTATTTGCACCTAAAGGGTCCTTAAGTAGCTTACCAAAAATAAGGTTAAGCAAACTCCACAATGACCCATAAACTCCCGCTCTATAGTTTAAATTACTAAATTCTTCTAGAGATATTATTTCTGTTCTATGCTTTGTAAATCACTACAAATTCTACAAAAAATTTGGCAGAGTTTCCTTTATAAACCCAACATTTCCCATTTTTTTTAAAAAAAAATATCCAAACCTGTGTATATGCATTTCAATACAACCACAACCAATACACAATTCATATAAGTTGCCTAATTCAATTCCAAATATAAGTTAAGAAAGCAAACATAAGAGTTTCAAACCTAATACATTACTCAATTCATATAAGTTACCTAATTCAATTCCAAATATTATACATACCTATTCATATACTAACATAATCTAATTCATATTAATACACATACTAATTCATATACATATTTCAAAGTTTTGAACTACTTAACATATTTACATTCACATTTAACAACACCAATCAAATACCCATGTATAGAACACTATACACAAAACCCACAAATCGTCTTATACGTATTTAGCAAAATAAATAGCAAGTATCCTTAGCAACTCCCAAAATCAATGAACCTCATACACTAATGAATCAAAACCCACAAAATAACAAGAATCAAAATTTTAAAAAAAACAAAGAACGAAATGGGAGACTCAACATGAAGAAATGAATAGCGGTTTATAGGCACGGCGGCGTTGGGGTGTTCTCGACGGTTAGGACTAGGGCACAAATGAAAGAGGCGGTGAGTAATTGCGTTAGAATGGGGTGCCGGCAAAGGGATGATTTATGAATGTGAGTATCGGTGAGGGCTAGGGCGCAACTGAAGGAATACAAGTAAAGGTTGAAGAAATGTGGGGGTATATGCGTGCTGGTGGTTATTTAGTTGGTAGAGTATGATTAATATGCGGCGGGTAGTCCTTGTAAATATGCCGTATTTTAATGTAGCTTAGTATTAAAATGCGGCGAGTCCTAATTAATACGCCGCATATTAATGTAGCTTAGAATTAAAATGCGGCAAGTCCTAATTAATACGCCACATATTAATTAGGCCGTAATTGAAAAGCGGCGGTTTATAGGCTAACCCGCTGCATAGTATATTCTTATGTTATTAAAATGCGGCCTTTTCAATTTTACGCCGCAAATTATTATTATTTTACTAGTGTAAGTCTAATTGACCCATTTAAATGATCACTTCACCATTCATTTGTTGGTTTGTATTCTAAGTAAATGCACATCTTTTCAGCTCATTTGAACATGGGAAGTTTCTTACAATGATTTGTTGATCTTTATTACATTTGAGCTTGTTTTGAGTTGTCTTAGTTTTGTTTTGCCTTAGTTTGAATCCATGAGTATTTTTAGGGAGTTCAAGTCTTTGCATAAGTTTGAATTCAAGGGATTAGCAACTTATAAATTATTGGGCATAATTTTAAGGGGATAAGCTATGAATTTGATGCAAGTTTGAATTTGAGGCAAGAGAAGTCGAATTCAAATTAGAAGAAACCCTAGTTGTTGCAACTAATTCCTTGTTTATAGACTAGTTGGTTTAGCTTCTTTAAATTTGAATTTTGGAGCCGACTTTTGTATATAACTTGGCGAGCATGCTTTTACTATAAATACAAGTGGAATGAAATAGAAAATGAACAAGTTTTGCTAAATCAAAAAAAAAAAAATCTTTTAGTTTATACTCTTCCCTTTAAACCTTAAAATTTAGGATTAAAATTTAGATTCAAATCCTTTGCTAATTCAACTTCGCACGTTAAATGGTAATCTTAGCAGAGGATTCTTGATTACGTAGTGGTGTTGTTCTATCTAAGAAATTGGAATTCATTGCCAACTATCCTCAAATTCATTCCTTAAGCCAGAAAACACAATAACAAAACCAATCCTTTTAAATACACAAAACAAAAATTAGGTTGACTTGATAGCTGATTTGTATAATTCAACTTGATAGCCCAATTAATAGTTCCTCACCTGCCCAAATGCATGTCGCAATGTGCCTATAAAGCTAGGGATCACACTCCCTTTAATTGCTTCACTCACTACTACATCCTTTACTAGCCCATGAATCATCGATGTACCTTTGTCTTCTTAATAATCGGGTAGAGACAGTGGAAGAAGATGATGTACCCCATGCCCTAACAAATCTACCACCCTTACTTTTTAGTACTACAATATGTTCTTCCTCTAAATCTTCCGATGAACCTAGTAATAAATCTTTCTAATCATAATTAGGGATATCCTCCTCATCCATCACATAATTCTCTAAATCTCCATCCAAATCCACATCATCCTAATCAAGATGTAATTGTTGAAAGCATGCTATCCCATTTCCCTTGTATCACAAATACCACGGGATCATGGATGCCTCATACTATAATCTTCCTTACCATGCCTTTCGAGTACCTAATTGCATTTGCATTTCTAAGTTAGTTAGTCATATCATTAATAAAATATTTTAGTAAAAAATTTGGTAGAGTTTATTTGTAATATGGGCGCTAAATTATCAACAAAAATACTACCCCAACTAATCAACAACAATCTTCAATGTCAGTGACTAGTGCCATGGGCATAACTTTACAATCTTCACAAATTATTACCAATTACTATAATTACTAAACGCTTATATGAATGAATTACAATTTATAATTAACACACACACACACACACACACACACATATATATATATATATATATCAATAATAA
Organism: Dysphania ambrosioides; assembly: GCA_026401315.1. NCBI lineage: Eukaryota > Viridiplantae > Streptophyta > Magnoliopsida > Caryophyllales > Amaranthaceae > Dysphania > Dysphania ambrosioides. The sequence continues at coordinate 14,353,693 of CM048659.1, forward strand.
GTATTAATTACTATATATACATATATTCAATTAAAAAAATGTGCAAGCTAGGCATGAAAGAACTATGTGATTTAGGGGTTTCTTCCATTTTTTCCAATAGAGGGGATTCCTCCATGGAAGAAACATTTAAAATAAATGGTTCTTCTATAAAGGAATCCTCTATCTTGGACAATTCTTCATAGTTGAAACCTTGAAGAACACACAAATTTTTTTTTGCAGTTCCCTCCCCAACGCAACTAATGTCGGTCAAAATCCAACAGGAACACATTCTAATAGTAACAAAAAAAACCTATCTAAATTCAACCAAAACACATCTAATTTCAACTAAAGTCAAGGGCATATAATATAAACTAATATTTCCAACATCTAATACGAAAAAGGTACATTCAAACTCTCACCGTTGATTTTGTTGACGATCTTCTCACCGTTGATTTTGTTGACGATTCTCTCACCATTGATTCTGTTGACGATCCTCTCACCATTGATTCTGTTGATGATCCTCTCACCGATCAAATAACCTTCCCTACAGCCTTAGTGGTGGTGGGTTGAGGGGTTAGGGGAAGTGATCAGTGAGTGAGTGAGTGAAAATTGGTGAGTAAAATTTGGGAATTAAAGAGTTCAAGGGCAACCTCATCAATTCATGAGCAAAATGTGAGCGATGGGTAGATATTTAGGGACGATGTTTAGCATTTCACGTTGAAGAAATCGACACAAAGCATGTTTAAGATAATTAAGCTATTTGATTATGTCAAAATTTACAATCGCCGCAAATAGGCAACTTGCTTCGATTTTCTTCAAGAACCATTGCAAATAAATAATTGAGGAAATAAATGAAAATAATACAATTTATAGTCGATCCACCCAAAATAATACAACCTTTTGGTTAACTCAATATAATACAATTTATATTCTACTAGTGAGTTATTAAATATTGAGAGGTACTGAATCGAATGAATACATTACATTTCTAACTCTTCAATTTTATTCCATAATGAAGGTAAAGTCATGGTGAAATTTCAAAAGATGTTACGTTAGGACAAGGGGAAGAAACGTTTATATGTCTACATAGGAGGATAAGATAGTTCTTGTCTTTTATTACAACATTTTTTAAGGGAGTCTTTCAGGCCCGTTTTATAATGGGAGTTACTAAACCTTGCTCGTAAAATTATTAGGGACCAATATTTTTTTTTTCAATTTTCTTCTTTTGAGCATTTTTTTATTTTTGAATTTTATAAAAGAAATAAAAAATTTTGAATTTTTTTAAAAAAGATAAATAAAAATCTAAGCCTTTTGGCGAGGCGTCCACACTTGGGCCATGGCGACAACGTTTGGGCTAGAAGTCTGGGTTTAATTTTTTTTATATAAATTTAGGTTTTTATTTAATTTTATTTTATAATATACATAAATAAAATAATTAGTATAAATAAATAAAAATAATTAATAATTATTATAACAAAATAAAAATAATTAAGTCATGTTAACATATTTAGTAATTATGAATAAGTTTACTTAATTAATATAATTTAGTAATTTTTTAATTAGTATGAAAAATTAGTTAGTAAGTTAATTGAAAAAGTTTCATAATTTTAATTCCTTCTAAAGGCCTTCTAGAGACTTTTTTTTGGCAAAATTAACATGCCAATTCTCCCATAGAATTTGGTGTATCGTAGGTCTCGAAAAAAATACACAATTCGAAAACAAAACTTGCGCCTTTCAAAGTTCTGAAGCTAAAGTTACGACTCCTCAAATTCGTTCAGTGGATCTCCTAATATGTGAATTGAATGACTTAGTTGTTTTAAGGATGTGCAAAGAAACCTAAAATATGGGGTTTTCAAACGCATCAATCAGACGCCTAGGTTAGGAACCACACCCTTCCAAACTTCCTGAAAACCTAGAAATGCTATCAATTTCCCTTGATAACCAATTCAACGGTCGTTTTAAAAGCATCATTTCTTAAAACTAAATAAAATATATTTATTTTATTTTTTATTTTATTCTTTTAGTCATATAATTTTTTATTTATATAAGTGTTTATGGATTTTATTAAAAAAAGGCCTAGACGATATTTACTTTAGAAGTTTTTTAAAAAAAAATTCAAAACTAAAAAAAATTTCAAAAGGAAAAATTGAATTTTAAAAAAAAAATCATGATAAAGGGCAAAAATAGTCATTTCATACAACAAGCGAGCGATCTCAAGTACTTGTTGGCAACATTTCACGATTCGGTATTAAGACACATAGTCTTAGGTGATAAGTTTTTGTATGGTTATCTATAGTTTTTTTAAAATAATTGTGATATTATATAGTGAAATGTTTATTTGATATAATGTGAGAAAGGCTAGACCTTTACTTTTTGATAGTGGGAAGAGAGACATATTAAAATATTTGTGGGTCATTTCCTAAAATAAAAGTGTGAAAAATATTTTTTAGAAGAAAAAGAAAAGTATAAAAACTATTTTGAGATAAAGAGATTATATGATAGATATAGTAAATAATTTCAAAAAAATAGCCTAATTTTATAAATTAAAAAAGGAAAATTTGTCAAAAAATACATATAAAACTAAAGTTTAGTAAAACGTACTACTTTTAAAAAAGACTTAATCCTATGTTCATATCACTAAAACTAGTATATTTTCTTTATTTTTCCCATTTAGAGTAATTACTTTATATAGAACTCTTTTTATTTTTTCATAATATCCTTACCAACATAATTATTTTCACAATTGTCCTCAATTTTTACTCACATTCATATTCCGCACCCAGTTGCATTGACTACTTTGATTTGAATTTAAATAAAAAAGTACTTTTATACACCCACTTATATACCAACAAAAATTAATGTAATACTTTCACTTGCGTAAAGTATGATTAATTTAATATATTTTTAATTCCTACATTCCATAAATGCTATAAATAGTTATGTTTTTTTAAAACTATCCACGTGAGAAGAACATAAATGATCAAAATGAGTTAAAAAAAAAAAAAAAACTAAAGTACGGCTACAAAATTTTGCAATAAAGGTCCGAACAATAAAATTAGTTTACATCAATAAATCACTAATTGGAGACAAAACAAAACGGATCCCAAGTCCACTTATAGATCCGACCCACATCAAAATTTGTAAAGCAGACCACATAGCGAATAATAAACCCACCATGGCCACCAGCGCATTTTGCACACACTTCATCTTTCTCGTTCGACTTTCACCGCCCTAATACCCCCCCTCGACGGCCGCGCTGCGTTTTCTTATCAGGTACTGTCGAATTCCGACTCTTTTAGCATCAGCTCATTCCAATTCAACAGTCGATTCTTGTTTGAAAAGTTTCGATTTTGTATCAGATTCGTAGCAAAGATGAGGCCGGTTTTGATGAAGGGTCACGAAAGGCCGTTAACTTTTTTGAAGTACAACCGAGATGGTGACCTTCTATTCTCTTGCGCTAAGGACCACAATCCTACCGTGTGGTTCGCCGAGGACGGCGAACGCCTCGGCACTTATCGCGGTCACAACGGTGCCGTTTGGACCTGCGACATCTCATGTATTACTCTCCAACTTTTCTAAGTTCTATGTTCATTCTTATTATTCTATAAGATAATATCTTTTAATTAATTGTGGTGGATATTCAGTTTATTTGGGTATATTTTGATCTAATAAATTATTTGTGTAAGATCTGATAAATTTTTTGTGTATTGTGTATTGGCGACTGTTAAAGGTTATTATTGCGTATTGTGTATGTTTTTCTTTGAAACTTTACGGGTTAATGGTTTGAAGTGTGGGGTTTTGGGCATTGTTAACTTATTAGTTGTTTGCTTGTTTATTTAGAGCCTGAATTTGAGAGGAAATGGTTGATGTATTATGCATTTTGATGTAAATTGATGAGAAGATGAGTCAGATGGAAGAAATAAGGGTGGAGCTCTTCCATATTTTCTGTCGATAATGGATGTTATGTTGATGATTATGATTTTTCTGGTCTACATGTTAAAGTGTGGGGTTAAGGGTATTGTTATCTTGATATGACGTTTTGTTGTTTGATTGGTTGTTGCCCAAGGTTTTATGGAAAGAGTTGCGAAACAGTGTGTTTGGATTGAGGAAGGCTAGCATGTAAAATTTCATTCTTTGTATTGATGTTTGAGTGGGAGGCTATGCTCAAACGAATGACAGAGTTTACCCGTCTTAGACAATTTAGCACACGACCTTTCCTGATATTTTTTCTTTTCCCCTAAAATAAATATCATAGTTTTTTCTCCCTTGTCATCCACCATCCTTTAACTAAAAAGTTACACAATCGTGAGCGTTGTCGTCATATGGTAATTGTTTAAAGTCTAGTGACTTTGAATACAAAGTTCATTACTAAATTATTGGAAATTTTTTGGAAGGGAAAAATAAATGTTGAGCTGTGCTGTAGATGGAGGGGAAGAATCTATTTTCAGTAATTGAAAAATGCATTGTCTGCTTTCTTTCTCCAGAAGACTCCTATGTCCCATATTTCATACACTAGATTTGTGACTTTGGCATGGACATACTAAGAGTCTGAGCATCATAAGCTTGGATGTCTGTACATCACTTATTGCTCTTTTGCTGTCTGTGATTACCAAAGTTGAAAGCAGAACATAAAAGAAAGAATGAGATATATGCTCTGCACATTGATTATTGATCTTTTGGGAAGAAGGATTTTATTTTAATTTTTAAATTTTTTTTTTTTGGGGGGGGGGGGGGGGGGGGGGGGGGAGGAGGGGTATTTTTTCAATCATGGTTTATTACATAGCTGGAAAGAGGAAAATAAATTGGACAAAAATAAGGATCTACTTTGTAAGCTGGATAACAAAAACAATCTCCTTGCTACCACATTGCTACATCTGAGTATACTACAAAATTTTATATTAATTTGGGATAACTTAAACTTTGTACTGTCCGCTGAATTTTGTGCTAACTTTGAATGGCTCTATTGTTTCCTTTGTTTGAAAGTTATGATTTTGTGTTCCTAATTGATAATTTTTCTTGTACCAGGGGATTCTTCACGCTTGATTACTGGTAGTGCGGACCAGACAGTGAAGCTGTGGGATGTCAAAAGAGGAGAGCAATTATTTACATTTGATTTTGACTCTCCTGCTAGGTCTGTGGACTTTTCAGTTGGTGATAAACTTGCTGTTATAACTACTGATCCTTTTATGGAGAAAACATCTGCTATTCACGTGAAGCGCATTGCAGAAGACATTGATGGGCGTAAGCATGTGCTCTTCAGTTTTCTATGAGATTGTTATCACATTTCCTGTTTATTGCCTTTTAATATGTATGGTTCTTATAAATTACAATACTTTTTCTTTCACTTTTAAGCTTTCTCATTTTTTGTATTGACAGTGACTATGTCCTAACTGTTATCTCCTCATCTCTCCACCCTGAGATCGTAGAAATTTTAGAAGTAGCTTTTTAAAGTTTTAGGGGTTGGTAAAGTAGTCAAGGTAGCTTTTACTGTTAGAACTCTTAAAGGGCTATGGATTAGTTAGAACAAGTAGCTTATTTTTGACATCTTATTTCATTAAGATTCTTTTTTTAAAACAGTTATTTTGATAGATAACATTTACATATTAACAGTGTATATATCTAATTGCTATTACATTAAATGATAATAACTGGAATAGCTGATAGCTATATCAACAGCCACTTTTGCAGAGGGGTCTAAATAGTGTGCAATGCTATATGTGCCTTTTGTTTGCATTGGAGATGTGTGATCTTGGCAAAGGAATAGAAGGTACTTTGGTCTCATTGTCTAATTGTTTAACATAGTAGTTTGGTAGCCCTAAGGATGCACAATCTTTTTTCTTGTCTGATGTTTGATTCATATGCTATTGATTTTCTGAACATGTATTCTTCATGTCGAATGTTGTACTCCATCCATTCCTTTTTGTTTGTCACATTTACTTTTTTCACAGTTTTCAATGCACATATTATAATTATAATATTTATATATGCGTATTATAAAAAAATATAAAATTTGCATATTAAAAACTAATATTTACATGAATATATTTGAACTCATATATATTAATGAAAAATCATATTTAAATTTCCCATTTCTCAAATGGAATATTCTAAATATGACAAATGAACGGGAATGGAGGGAGTAGTGATATTCTTGAGAAGTTAATCATGTTGTACAGAGAGATTGTTGGATCTAATGTATCAATACCCCCTCCCTCAATCAACTGAATTGAAATGACTGCAACTGTGATATATGTAGATTTTCTGTATTAATTCTCAAATTGACTTGGGAGATTAGATTGCAACTTTTATATATGCGACTTTAGATAAAGGAATACATCTCTCTGAGTTTTCTTATGTTCTTAAAAATATCTTGCTTTTTTTTTTTTTTTTATTCAAACCTATCTACCAAATTGATTAGTGAACTTGCATGGTGATTGGCTTCTCTTCTCTACTCTTTGCTATCTTGATATTGCCTTACAGAACTTGGTCTTTGACAATGCACATATTTCATGCCTTTTCTTCCTTAATAGCCTGCTGGATTGTTGTTCTACAATTTAGTGCTTGGAGTGTTTAGTTATTCTTTGGTTGATCAAGAGTTTTTTATCTGGATGTTTTTGCTATAGCTGTATCCCAATACACTTTTAGCTATTTTGTAGCCTATGGAATCAGGTTGCAAGTGTTGTATTATGGAGTAGAAACAGAGAATAAGGATGTAAGGTTTAAGATATGACCATTGAAAGAGAGAATGAGGAAGAGAAATCTAATTAAAGCCATGCCAATTTTTCGAGTGTAATGACATTCTCCCAATCACTAAAAACTACTACTGATTGCTCTCAACATACAATATATTTTCCCTGCTCTGATTTGCCTGATTCCCCCTCTCTGATTTGCCATGTTTATAGTACTGTCCTAACAAATTAACTTATTCCTCAAGCAATTAAACCTGCCCCTCCCTAAATAAAAGTGCTTCGCATGGTGTGGTAGGTTGGGACCATGCTGTCTTTATTTTTTCCTCAACATTACTCCCTGTGTGTGTGTGCTCTCTATCTCTTCTGCTCACTTTGTCCTTGATTTTTATTACTTAAAATGATTTCATTGCTCTTAATGATTTGCAGAGAGTGATGAATCTGTTCTAGTCATGAGGGGCCCTAGTGGACGGATTAATAGAGCAGTATGGGGCCCTCTTAATAAGACAATTATCAGTTGTGGTGAGGATGCTATCATTCGTGCATGGGATCCCGTGGTTAGTGGCAGTACATTTTGTTATTTCTACATATTCTTATGACATGGCTTTATATTGCTTTTAGCATGTATGGTTATTTGATTCTTGGTGCTTGAAATTGCAGATGGGCCAAGAGATAATGTCCACTAAAGGCAATGAAAATGGTCACAAAAAGACAATAACTTCGCTTTGTCTTTCTGCGGATAAAACACATTTCCTCACTGGCTCACTGGATAAATCTGCTAAGGTTGATATCTTATGATTTTAGTGAACGAGTAGTTAAGCAACCTCTTCTTATACTAACAATGTTTGGTTCTCTTTCCTCAGCTCTGGGACACAAGGACCTTGACCCTTATTAAGACCTATGGTACAGAGCGACCTGTGAATGCTGTTGCAATGTCTCCCCTTCTTGACCACGTATGTTGGATGTTTTTATGTGATTTTTTTTGTTTCAATCTATGTTTATATGTGCTGTTTGTGTCACATTTTGTTCTATATTCCCAGAAAAAATGTCCTTGGGCCAGGATTCAGATAATACTTTTGGTGTTACAAAATTAGCCATAACCTGTTTGATGAGTTTTAAGGTCTTTATCAGTGTTACCTGATTCGTGACACCGTGGTTTGCAGAATACAGGAACGTAGTTAGCTACCTAACATGTTAAATACCCTTAAAATGTTCTACTGTACTCATTCGTGTATGACAATTCACACATTTTGGCTCATAGTTTTCGAGGATAACTAGCAAATTAGGTAACACTGATCTTAATTGATCATCTTTATCTTTATTTGTGTAACTACAATCCCCAGTCACTTTGCTCTTCATTTCCTCTTTATATTAGATGAATAGATTGCAGTTTGTTGTCATTATAAAGCATGAAATATTTGAGATTCTCTCATTTAGAGTGATTTGAAGGATGAATAACAATATGTGATTGATTCACTATTTGACATTCAGATATGTGATGAGGAAAAAAATCGTAGTTGTCCCTGCTTTATAATTATTGTGAAGTGGCATACGGAACAAGTGTCAATTGGGTGCAGCCTCTATTATATCTGGATTCTCTTTATCTGTGCTTGAGGTGTGAGCGTCTTTATAGTTCTAGCAAATGCTGTAAGTAGGCCATTTTCTATTGCTCTTAGGGTTGCTTGCCTTTATACGGCTTGGCTTCGCTATTGTTCCTATTCCTATATCAGTTTAAGAAGCTGTCTACCTACCATAGTGGAATGGCCATTCTCTAGTATAGGACGTTTCGCCAGAAGCCACCAAGACGAGGTCACTCTGCTTTGCAGACAAGGCTTGTTCCGTACCTGACTTACGAGCTCATGTAGTACTCACCTCTCTCTCTAAAGGAGATTATGCACTCTACTTGTTTTCCATTAAACGAGTGAACGAAGCCTTCTTAGTGGCTTCTTTTCTTCACACTATTCTTTCATTTCTGCTTAAGCTTCTCTGGTTTGGAGGATTAATGGATTAGATACCCGAGAACCATAATATTTCCTAGAAACAGCTTCTACGACAATAGATAGGTGTCAGGTTTGGTATCTATACCTCCTGCCTTCCAAACAGTATGGGAGCCTTTCAGCTCTTACTACTCACACCCCAAGATCTTCATGGCACCTGCTCCAGTGCTCCACCATAGTGTGAGCTGGGAGCAGCTCTGAAAAGCGCAGCCGACTGATAAATTCGCTTTCAACAACGCCAACAATACCACGAAAAGGGAAACTATGGTTGCCCACTGATCTGAGATCATAGGTGAAATCCAATCCCTTCGCTTCACGCCTGGCTTGGAACCTGTTGAGGTGCGACCCTCTTTCTGGGTCTAACAAATGATAATAATGATGAAGAAATTTATGTGTATCTCTCTAAAAGTCTAAATTAGTTATTTGGTGCAGCTGTGTTTTGTTCCTGTATCTTACACTGTGAAGCATCATACAATCCCTTAAACTGTGTTTTTGCTATAGGTTGTACTTGGGGGTGGTCAGGACGCATCAGCTGTGACTACTACAGATCATCGTGCAGGAAAGTTCGAGGCAAAATTCTATGATAAGGTTAGACAAGCTGTAATTGTATTATATGTTGGTTATTGATTGCATTTACTGCCGTTCAAAGGAATGGGTAATAAGGGATTCCTATCAAGCTTAACTGCCATTTACTATAATCTATGCTTCTCTGTGAAGCTTCCCGATAAGCTGTATTTGTATTATATGGTGTTGAATGATTGCTTTTGCTGTCAATAAAAGGAATGGGTAATAAGGATTTCAATCAAGCTTAACTGCCGTTAACTATGCTTTTCTGTGAAGCTTCCCCTCTTCCTATTAAAGTTCAGATGTAAATGCATAAAAATGATCAAAGAGCGTAAATCATTATAATAAAAATGTAAAAATTCACCTTCTTAGAGGTTTTTTTGCATAGAAAATTAAGCCTGTCTTTTAATGAATTAACACCAATTATTCATAGTAACTTGTTGGAGTGGAGGATGTAACAAATTTTGTTTTCTTTTACTTGTAGATACTCACGGAAGAAATTGGAGGTGTCAAGGGGCATTTTGGGCCTATAAATGCCTTGGCGTTCAATCCTGATGGAAAAAGGTAAACAATGTTTTATCTTACCTGGTTACATCAGTATCATAGTGTTGTCTACTCACTCTTGGATGTTACATTGTGATTTGCCTAAGCTCTAGGGGATATTTTCTGAAATTATTTTCCTGTGTCGTGCAGTTTTGCTAGTGGAGGTGAAGATGGTTATGTTAGGTTACACCACTTCGACCAGGATTATTTCAATATTAAGATTTAATTATTACTGATTTGGTCTTTCAAATTTTCCCAAAAGATTAGTCTGTAGTGCCACATTTGTACTTTGTTGACCTCTTTCCCTCTTTCCCTCTTACATTAGCAGAAAAGCCTTATATTAATGTTTTTCAGTATAAATTCAGTGGTCTCATTACAAATTCTTGGTACCAATTCAGTGACCTCAATACATAGGAATGATAAACCAAAATAAGTGCTTGCCTTATTTATTTATTTATTATTATTATTGCATTTTAATTTTAATTTTTACTTTTAAAATGCCCATCTTCCAAAAATTATGCCTTTGACAAAATGACAAAAGGATCCCAAAAACAGACATCATGGGGCGTTAGATAAAATTTAATAATTCCCAGATCTTAACATTAATTATAATGTTATCATCAAATTATAGAAATGCATTATTGGCAAGTAATATTGATTCTCTTTGCATCTCACTCATCCAACTTTTGGCATAACTGATTTATTCAGGAATTATATAAAAGGACCTTTGGTTCACAAAAAAGAAAATGGTATTGATTTCCATATTAGGGTGAAATGGATTAGATGTTATACTCATATTTCATGATTGGTTCATTTTTGGAATGGAACCTTAATCAAATTTCATTTTTCACTTCCAACTAAATTTTTTTTCAAAATTTTTTGTTACATTAGGTGAAACATAAATATATACAACAAATTATCACAAGTTATACTACTAGGGCCATTTCAATGCTTTACGTACATGAGGCTATCTAATCAAGCTTCACTCGTATTTACATATGGACTTATACACAAACATTAAAGTTTATTAACATAGCAATGATATGAGCACCATACAGACTGTAAACAATGGTATGATTCTCGGATAACCCGTGGGATTTGGAAGATGAAGATTGAACCAGAAGGGTAGGAATTTTACGAATTGGTTTTAAGAGCCTTGTCATCAACTTAAGTTTCTCATAGACAATTAGATTAATTTTTTTGTGATACGATACCCTCTTAAATCGGTACTCGGTGTTTCTCCACATAACAAGAATTCAAACACGCTAATATATTATATAAACCCCCAAAATTTCCATTTGGAAAGCAATCTTCAATTATGAATTTTTGATAACATTGTTACCGATAATCATTGTAAACCTAAAATGAGAATTAACAAAAGTTAGTCACATCATCCTCCAACTTTCAAAATCAAAATAAACAACCAAATCCTGTGAAAAATATAGACATTCCATCCACACATTCTTAAAGAAAAAGGTTGCTCTAACGGAAGTTCTTTTATTAATAGAAATCCACAAACCTCATCCAGGGATCCATAACTTGACAAAATGTAGGATCACCACCAACATAGGTCACATTTCAACAACAATTGTAACAACTCAAATTCCCAAACCTGAATCCCAAAATGAATTATTTTAACAAACAAACGGATGGTGAACTTACTAAGAAAACAAACAAAAACTTAAGGAATCACGTTTCTTTAGGTGGAAACGACCAAGCAACTCAAGATCCTAGCTCTAAGGCTATCACATAAACTAGAAAGAATGAAATCTTTGACTTCTAAAACTACTTCTTATTTTACTGATTAGATGTGTTGGAAAACCCAAAGTATAAACCCCTGTTTATATACATGTCTAATCATATTCGATTAGGACTATGACTCCTTATTTGAATTGAATAAGACTCTTTACTACTCTATAAGTACTTTAAACTAGATTACGATTGTACTAATCCAATCCAACTCAAATTATATCCCTCAATATTTGAATTCTATCTATATGAATTAGAAGCTAACTAGATTACAACTTTGGAACCAAAAGCTTAATCCGAATTCGGCCCAATATTAGCTAAGGCTTAAAATATGAAAAATCCTCTCAAGTCAAAAGTAAAAACATGAAAGAAAAATAATTAAGACTCAATAACAAATTTTAATTTGTGTCTTTAGCTACCCAACTCACACAAGACACTAAACATGAATATCCAAGCTCAAACCCTCGTGTTTCCAAACAAATTGGGTCAAACGATCTTAGATAGGTCCGCCCACTCCTTGTAACCTTCTTGAGTTCTTCTTGATACGTTGAATCTTGATTCTCATCACCCTCTTCCTTTTCAAAAAAAAAAAAAATCTGTCCTCAATTTCTTGTCATCTATGTAATGAGCTAGGTCACCCACATTGATAGTAGAACTTACTCCCCCATATAAGCTAGGTAGATCAAGAACATAAGCATTATCATTCACATATCTCAAGACTTTGAAGGGGCCATTTGTCCTTTGAATGATTTTGTTCTTCCTTCGGCTAGGAAACCTTTCTTTGCGTAAATACATCAACACAAGACCACCTTCATGGAAAAGTGATGGTTTCCTACCCTTGTTCGACTTCTCTTTATACTTGGAATTCATCTTCTCTATCAAAGCCTTAAATGCCTTTTGTCTCTCCTCTGCATTGTAACATGTGAATTCCTCTTTCAGAATATCCACCAAAGTGACAAGAAGAAAAGGATTGACCCCATAAACAATCTCGAAGGGAGAATATTTTTTTGTGGCAAAAGGGATTCTATTGTAAGAAAACTCAGCATGAGCAAGCTTCACATCTAAATCCTTAGTAGCAAACTACCTAGAGTCCTATTAGTTACTTCTACTCGTCCACTTGTTTGGGAATGATGAGAAGTACTAAATAGCAATATCGTTCCCACTTATCTCCATAAGGTCTTTCAAAAGTGATTTAGAAACCTTGTTTCTTAATCAGAAATGATGCTTTTAGGAATTCCATGGAGCCTTGAAGCTTAGATCTGCAACATAAATTGTGTCTTTGGTCTTATTGCATGGAATAAAGTGAGCCATATTTGAAAAGTGATAAACCATAACCATGATTAGTAGTCTTTGGCAAACCAACTATGAAGTCCATACTCACACTATCCCAAGGAGCATCTAAAATAGGTAAGGGATATATAACCTCTTATGAACGAAGCTCTTGACTAATAACATGTAGCACAATGTTTTAACACTTGTTGTACATCTCCAAGTAATTTCAGCCAAAAGAAATATTCACAAATAAGGTCATATGTTTTGTGAACACCAAAGGGTCTAGTCAAACCACCACCATGCACCTCACACACCAAAAGCTCACAAATCCCACTCTTAGGTATGCATAAATGATTCCCCTTAAAGAGGAACCCATCTTAAACCACATACACACCTGTTGGGCTTGTATACACATCCTTGAAGTCAACATCCATAGCATAGAGATCCTTTAGCATTTAAAATCCAAGAACTTTAGCTTCTATAATCGTAAGCATAGAGTGTCTTCTTGATAATGCATCTGCTATAACATTCTCCTTGCCTTGAATATGCTTTGAAGATAACGTCAACTCTTATAGAAAATCCACCGATTTGGCATGTCTTGGATTAAGATTTTATTGACCATGAATATACTTCAAACTCTAATGGTTCGAATGAAGCATGAATATTTTTGGTCTCAAGTAGTGAGACCAATGCTATGGGGCATAAAAATCCTTATCATATTGTACAATAGTTTAGTTTAGACTAATTTCGTTTCTCACTAAATTATGCAATTGGAAGCTTCCCATGCATCAAAATAGCACCTATGCTTGTGCCACTTGCATTCGTCTTGATCTTGAAATCTTTGCTAAAATCAGGTAAAGCAAGAACATGAGCATTACAAAGTCTTTTAATGTCATCAAAGGCTCTTTGATGCTTATCACTCCATTTGAACTCGACATCTTTCTTGGTTAATTTGGTTAGAGGAGAAGCATTATCACTGAATCGATCAATAAAACGCCTATAGAAGCTAACCAAACAATGTAAACTCCGGACATCATAAATGTTTCTAGGGTTAGGCTAAAAAGATATAGTATCTACCTTCAAAGGATCCACATGTATTTTGTCCCAGCAATAATATAGCCTAAGAAGGTAAGGCTCAAAATAAGGAACATGCACTTCTCCATTTTGTCATACAACTTTTGAGTCCTTAAGGCCTCAAAAATTTTCCTCAAATGGCAATAATGCTCATCCTTTGTTCGACTATAAACAAGAATATCATTGAGATAAATAACAACAAACTTGTTTAGAAAGGGCACAATACCTCATTCATTAACCACATAGAAGAGATAGGGGCATTACATAGACCAAAGGACATTACCATCTATTCATATAAGCCTTGCTTAATCTTAAATGCGGTGGTCTCCTTCCCTAATCCTCCTCTGATGATATCCACTTATAAGATCAATCTTGGAGAATATGGTGGAACCATTAAGTTCATCAAGCATATCATCAAGTCTAGGCTTAGGAAACCTATACTTAATGGTTATATTATTCATGCTTGGCTATCCACATACATACACCAACTTCCATCCTTCTTTGGCATCAAAAGAGCGGAATAACACAAGGGCTCTTACTCTTCCAAACAAGTTTTCTTATCGTTATTATCTCAAAGAATCCAAGGAACTACAATGTAAAGTGAAGGAATTGACAGATCGAGGTTATGTGTGGAAGATCAGATGGAAACACATCCGCAAATTCCTTTATAAGAGCATGTAAGGTCGGATCATTTGGAGGAGTTGAGTCCTTTGGAGTTTCCCTTATATATAACACGCAACCCATGGAGATTTCCTTCATCTCTTCCTCAAATAGTGTAAAAGATAAGTAGTAATTTTTCTTGGGAATAGAAAGCTTCATTGGCGCCACCTTTGGGGGAAGTGGTTCTAATTCATAGTTCTTGCCACCCTTCTCTACCTAATAAACATTACTTCTACCTATATGTCTTACATTCCTTTCCCATTACCAAGGTCTCCCTAATAGAAGAGCACAAGTATTCATGGGTATAACATCACACCATAACTTATTTCCATATGCCTCAATATTAAAAGTGGCAAAAGCTTGTGTCTTAATTGCAATTTAATCATTTTAATTTAACTTATTCAATTTATAAGGCCTAGGATCTGTTTTGGTAGGAAGATTAAGGGTATTGATCATCTTCAAAGAGGCGACATTGGTATAAGATCCTCTATCAATAATGTTGAGTCCCTTAGGTTCTGAATGATAGTTTTGAATGATGACAAACAGCTAAGGGAAATAGGTCTTTGAAAGTGTTCAATACAGTTGGGGAACCAGCTAATATAGAACACTGTTTCCCTAGATGAGTTATTACTTATATGAGATATCAGTTGAACTAACTTGTCTTTATACAGGGAACAACTAGATGATAAATGAGTTATGCATCTAAGTTGATTTCTAAGTTTGGAAGCTTGAAAGAACTTTTGATCAACTTAAAGGAAGGTCCTTGGTCAGCAATTGAGTTCATTCATGGAAGCTTTCAAAACTTGACGAATGCATGAAGAAAAACTACACTCGAAGAGTTATTTAGGATCTTCATGTAAATGAATGCTCCGTAGTACAACTTATATAATTGAGAATATAAAGTGCTTTTAGTATATTAAATATCGTTATGAAATTTGGTACAAGGATTGGAACAAATTTCATAACATATTCAGTTCAGGGAACCAGGTCAGGGAACCAGGTTAACTGAACAGATTATTCAAGCTGCGGTTTTTACAAAGATTTTATAAAAAAGGATATTTTCCGAAATATATGGTTTTAAGATATATTTAAGCAGCTAAAAGATAAGATGAGGTTTTGGTGAGCTAAAAACCGGGAAGTATCTTATCCTAAGATGATCTTATCTTATGATCAAATCATTTAGGATAAATACTTATCCTAAAATCGTATGTATATCTTATATGCATGATTTAAGGATCGTATGTATATCTTATACGTATGAGGGTTTAGCTGACTAACCTATAAATACATCTTGATCTGAATAATCAAAACATAGCTCTTACGCAATTTTCACAGAGTTTGATCTTTGAGAGCTAAAAGCACTAGTTCAATTATTGAGTGATACACAAGAGCATAATAGCGTTTAATGTTTCTATATCTGACTTTTGAGAGTTAAATTGTTAGAGAGATCTTGATCTTGTATTCAGTCTTTAACAAAGGGGTTGAAGACTTGGTGAGTGTTTGTGAGTTCAAACACACTAGGAACTTACGAGGGTAAGTTCAAAGCACATTCAGAGTTGAGTGTGGGGTTACTGGTTCCCGGAGTAGGGAAACAGTAGAGTGAATTGTATCTTTATTTTTCGGAGTAGATTAATAAAGTACATAGGGTAGGAGGACGTAGGCCAGAGTTGGCTGAACCTCGTTAAGTTTGTGGTGTTCTTTATTGTCTTGTTTTATTCCGCTGCATAAGGGAACCAGCACAACTGGTTCCTTACACATAATCCGAAAAGAAGCAAAAATTGCCAACGATTACTTAACACTCAATTCACCCCCCCTCTTGAGTGCCCATTGAACCTTCAATTGGTATCAGAGCCTAAGCTTCTCGAAAGAGTAACATCTAGAGGAGTTAAGAATGAGTACTCAAGAATTAAGTGCGATCGGTCATGACAGCAAGACACCAAAGTTTAATGGAAACAACTATGCCTGGTGGAAGAATAGAATCCAGAATGTGATCATGGGTATTGATTATGAATGCTGGCTTGTAGTTAAAAATGGTCCTAATATTATTCTCAAGACAGAAGCTGATGGGAAACAGGTTCCCAAAAAGGATAGCGAATTGATCACTGCTGATTACAAGTTGCTGGAGAAAAATGCTAAGGCAATGTCAATCCTACAACAAGCAATAGGTGAGAATGAAACAAATCGGATCTCTGGTTGCAGTAGTGCTAAGGAGATATGGGACACCCTTGAACTTGCGTTTGAGGGAACCAGTGAGGTAAAAAGGTCTAAAATTGATTTAATCATGTCTAAATATGAATTGTTTGCCATGAATAAAAATGAAAAAATCAATGATTGCTTTCGTAGGTTTATGACTATTGTGAATGATCTTAGATCACTTGGTAAAATGTTTTCTGATGAGGATCTTGTGAGAAAAATTTTGCGTAGCTTAACAGATACATGGACAGCTAAGGTAACAGCAGTGTACGAAGCAAAGGATCTATCTACCCTGTCCTTGGAACAGCTGATTGGTTCCCTTATAACTCATGAGATGCTGATTGACTCTAAGTCTGAGAAGGAACCAGCCAGAGGCATAGCACTAAAGGGAACAGTAGAGGAAGAAGAAGATGAGATCAGCCTGATTGCAAAAAGATTTGAAAGATCTCTTCGTGATCAAAAGAGGAATTTCAAAGGTAGGAATTTCAAAAACACTAAAAAATCTAACTCATCTTCAGGTTGCTTCAAGTGTGGTGAGAAAGGACACATCATTCGTGATTGTCCAAAATGGAAAGACAAACAATCTCAATCTGGAGATAAGAGAGCTTTCAAGAATGCCATGATAGCATCCATGTGGGGAGAATCTGACTCAGGATCTGATGAAGAAGAAAATACAACTGATTCTGAGGTTTGTCTAACCGCTTTCACAAACATCAAGGAGAACAGCACTGGTCAGGGAACCAGAGGGGGAACCAGTACATTCAAGAAATGCTTAATGGCCAAGAAGGATGTACTACAAAGACATAAGGTAAACCTTGAACAAATTAGAGTAGATATGCATGAATATGATAGAGAAAATATGCTTGCTTGCATAGATTCTTTATTAGATGAATGTTATAAATTAGGTGAAACTTATATAACTGGCAAAAGAGAACTAAAAGAAAAACGAAATGAATGTGAAATTGCTATTGCTAGTTGTGATCACCTAGAAATGGTTTGCCATAACTTGAAAAATCAAAATGCTGAACTAGAAATTGAATTGGACAAGTGCAAGGTAGAACTAGAAATGGCAAGATCTTCTGAACTAGACTATCCAAGTGACGGTGAAGAAGATCTGATCTCCTGGTTCCCCAGAGACTTATCAACTACTAGTAAAATCCCTGATTTCTCTATGGTCACAAGTAAAGCAAATTCCTGTAATAGAACATCTCTGCTGAAAGCTTTTAAAGCATTGACCCTCAACTTAGAAAATTCTTACAGAGAAATCGCTTCACTTAAAGCTGCTCAGTCCCTTAGTTTCTCCACTGAAACCAGCGTTGAAGTCAGCAGTATGATAAATGAATATGAAAGCACTATCTGTAAATTACATGCTGAACTTAATCAACTAAAAAATAAAAAGCAATCAGTAGTTATTGACATGTCTAATGACCCTATGATTTTAGATCTTAACTTACAACTTGCAACTTTAGAAAGTAACTTTGAGTTTCTGAAAGAGAAAAACGAGCTGTTAGTTAAAACACTTGAAACAAAAGAAAGGGAATTGCATGACAGTCATAGACATTTGGATAAGCTACTGAACGCGCAAAATACCTTGAACCTTCTGACCTCATCAGGAGGAAATAAAGGAAAATTTGGTCTTGGTTATACTAGACAGAGAACCAGGACTAACTGGTCTCCTAGAGAAACCACCTGGATTACAGAATATCAGCAAGGTAAGTATGTCATGACTAAAGAAATGCACGTGTGTTTTCATTGTGGTAAGAATGGACATAAGATACATGAATGTCCAGCTAAGAAAAATAGTGCTAATAAGAACAGCAAGAGTCAAATTTATATATGGAGAAGAAAGGATAAACATGATGTTAATGTTGTTGAAAAGGGACCCAAGTATGCTTGGGTTCCTAAAACTAATGTTTGATTCAATCTTACAGGCTAGAGTGAAGGGAGATGCCTATTGGTATTTGGACAGTGGTTGCTCAAGACACATGTCCGGGGATAAAGATCAATTCCTTTCACTAGTGGCCTTTGATGGAGGAAGTGTCACCTTTGGGGATAACAGCAAGGGAACCATCACTGGTTTAGGTAAGGTTGGTAAGACACTTTCCAGTACAATAGATGATGTTTATTATGTTGAAGGCTTGCAACATAATCTCTTGAGTATTTCTCAATTATGTGACAAAGGAAATAGAGTTGAGTTTCAAGCCAACCTATGTCACATAGTTAACTCACAAACAGGAGAACTGGTATATGAGGGAACTAGGAAGCATGATGTCTACATCACCTTCTTAGATAAGATCCCTCAAGACAAGTCCACTTGCTTGAGAGCTGTTTCTGAAAATAATCAATGGATTTGGCATAAGAGGTTTGGACATGCTAGCCTAACACTTCTAAACAAGCTTAAAGCACGTGACTTAGTGATAGGTCTTCCTAACATTAAGTACGAAGTTGATAAAGTTTGTTCTGAATGTGTAAGGGGGAAACAGGTAAAAATCTCCTTTAAGCCTAAAACTGTTTTGAGTACTAGCAGACCCTTCGAACTTGTACACATTGACTTATGTGGTCCCATGAGAGTACAAAGTCGAAGAAGTCATAGATATGTCTGTGTTATGGTCGATGATTATTCCAGGTACACTTGGGTAATGATGTTACACACAAAGGATGAAACGTTTGAAGAATGGGTAACATTGGTGAAACAAGTGGAGAACCAGCTCACCCAGAAGCTGGTCTCGATAAGATCAGACCATGGTACTGAATTTGATAATGCTAACTTTATTGATTATTGTAGGGAACATGGAGTTAATCACAACTTCTCAGCCCCTAGAACACCTCAACAAAATGGTGTTGTAGAAAGGAAGAACAGAACTCTTGAGGAGATGGCTAGGACGATGCTCATTGAAAGTGGTCTCCCAAAGAGTTTTTGGGGTGAAGCTGTTGACACTGCTTGCTATATACTTAATAGAGGTCTCATTAGACCAAAGTTAAATAAGACTCCCTATGAACTTCTCAAAGGTCGAAAGCCTAACATCACATACTTTCGTGTCTTTGGATGTAAATGTTATGTGCATAATAATGGGAAGGACCAGCTTGATAAATTTGATCCTAGAAGTGATGAGGGAATCTTTCTTGGATATTCTTCTCACAGCAAAGCATATAGGGTCTTCAATAAGAGGACTCTCTGTGTTGAGGAGAGTGTCCATGTCATTTTTGATGAAATTAACATGTCTTCTGAGATTGCACAGGTACAACCTGAGGAAGTAATTGGTTTGATGGATTTCACGGGGAACCAGTATACTGGTCCCTCAGAAGAAGTGCAAGCAGAACTAGGCATACCAGATACTCCACTAGATAATAATGACGAATTGCCTAGAGAAGAAAATGGAGAAAATGAGGATTCTGAAGGGGAACCAAATCTTAATGGTTCCACACACAATAGACAGGTAATGAACTCAGGGGGAACAGAAGAAGGTATTACCCCTGAACCTGAGGTAAGTAATGATAGAGGAAACAGCATAAATGTAAATTCTCCTGGCTCTTCAGAAAGAGAAGAGATTCATGAACATGCTAGTTCCCAACTTAATGAGGAAGCACAAAACAGTATTAATGTCAAAAGTTTTAGATATAAGGCCTCTCATCCCACTGATCAAATAATTAGTGATATAAATAAGGGGATTCAAACGAGAAGAAGTGCTTTTCAAAATTTCTGTGCTTTCTACTCCTTCCTGTCTAACATAGAGCCTACTGACTATAAAATGGCATTGACTGATCCTGATTGGATAATAGCTATGCAAGATGAATTAAATCAATTTCAGAAAAACCAGGTTTGGCACCTGGTTCCCCGTCCAAAGGAAAGATCAGTCATTGGTACTAGATGGGTCTTTAGAAACAAGTTAGATGACCTCGGTACTATAGTCAGAAACAAAGCAAGGCTAGTGGTGCAAGGGTACAATCAACAAGAGGGAATTGACTATGATGAGACGTTTGCACCAGTAGCTAGACTAGAGGTTATTAGGATTTTAATTGCTTATGCTGCTCACATGAATTTTAAGCTGTTTCAGATGGATGTAAAGACTGCCTTCCTTAATGGCTATTTGAAGGAAGAAGTATATGTAGAGCAGCCACCTGGTTTTGAAGATGCAATGTTTCCTTAACATGTATATAAATTGGATAAAGCATTATATGGATTGAAACAAGCTCCAAGGGCTTGGTATGAAAGACTGTCCAATTTCCTGATGGCTAATGACTACAAGAGAGGAACAATAGACAAGACCTTGTTCATAAGAACCAAAGGGAAACACTTGATTGTAGTACAAATCTATGTTGATGACATCTTATTTGGTGCTACTAATCAAACCTTGTGTGATGAGTTTGCAAATCTTATGCAGAGTGAATTTGAAATGAGTATGATGGGAGAACTAGGATTCTTCCTAGGTCTGCAGATTAAGCAAACAAATGATGGTATAATGATCCATCAACAAAAGTATTTAAAAGAGTTGCTGAAAAAGTTTGGCTTGGAGAACAGCAAAGCTTATGATACACCTGTTCCCACATCCACAAAGTTGGATGCTGATCCTAAAGGAAAAGATGTTGAAGCTACACTTTATAGAGGAATGATTGGTTCTCTACTCTACCTAACAGCTAGTAGACCTGACATTGTGTTCTCTGTTGGTTTGTGTGCTAGGTTTCAAAGCAATCCAAAGGAGTCTCACTTGAAGGCTGTTAGAAGGATACTCAGGTATCTTGTGGGAACAGCAGATCTGTTTTTGTGGTACCCCAAAGGCAGTACCATCGATCTCATTGGATATACAGATGCAGATTACGCTGGATTCCTAGTTGACAGAAAGAGCACATCAGGTATGGCACACTTCCTTGGCTCTTGTCTTATATCATGGGGTTCTAAGAAACAAAATTCAGTGGCCCTATCCACAGCAGAGTCAGAATATATAGCTGCAGCTTCATGCTGTTCCCAGCTACTGTGGATAAGGAACCAGCTGAAAGATTTTGGTGTTATTTATAAAAGTGTTCCTATCTTTTGTGATAACACTAGTGCAATCAATATTTCAAAGAACCCCGTGCAACACTCCAAGACCAAACACATTGAAATAAGACATCATTTTCTAAGAGACAATGTGGAGAAAGGATTGGTGGAGATGTTGTTCTGTAAAAGTGAAGATCAAATAGCTGATATCTTCACAAAGCCTTTATGTAGAGAGTCTTTTTGTAGGTTAAGAGTCCTTTTAGGTCTAGTTAGGCTTTAAGCGATGGCTTCAATTAGTTCCCTCAATGATTGGTTAAAATAAGTATGCTCTTGTATCGATTATGCATATAACTATGCTGCTTACTTGCAAATATTGTGTAAATAACCCCAAGAGGATTGTTGTTGCATAAGAAACAGGAGAAGCCATCTTTAAACATGCTGAAAATAGAATGACTGGTTCAGTACAGGTACCAGCAAGAGGAAACAACAGTTCAGCTCTGATATGTCATCCGAAAATATCTTATTTTCGGAAGATTACTATAAGATAACTTCTTTTTGGAAAGAATTATCTTATTTCAGTTATTCCTATCCTACAAAAAGGCAAATATATCTAATTGCCTAATTTATAGTTGGTTGAATCTTTTATAAAAAGATAACTACAAGTTTGAAAGTTTAAAATTCTAAAATTCCTTCTCTCAACCGGCTAGTTATTGAAAATCTTATACTTGAGCAATTGATATAAATACACATTAACACCTTGATACAGTCTCACATCACATCATCACTCTACTCATCTCTCTCCCGTTCAACGGTGGTGCCCTGATCACTGTTCACTTGCTCCCATCTCCCTCAAATCTGTGAAGCTCACTAAGCAACAATGGGTAGGAAATCAACCAGGGCTCCAGCTAAGAAGAGAAAGGAGAAGACTCAAGCAAGTGAGTCAACTCAATTGAAGGAGGCTTCCATCAATGAAGCAAACCCTGCTCCAACTTCATCGAGTAACTCACCTCCTACCACCACAAAAAACCCATCACAAACTCTATCCCCATCTTCTAAATCTCCCTCACCTCCACCTCCCAAAAATGCTCCTTTACCCAAGACCCCTGAGGCTGATGATTCCATCATCAAGGAACCTGTCTCATCTTAGGGGGAACAGCCTAAAAACACTGAAGAACTCTTCAACACTGTTGAAGAAGGAGAGGAGGAGGAAATTCGTAGTGAGGAGGATGATCTACAGATCATTGGGCATAGTAAGTGGACTCCAGAACCCTTGACTCGCAGCAGAGTGACCAGGTCATCTCTGAAAAGGGTTAGCGAAGTGGTAATAGAGGAACAGTCAATGGACTCTGCTGGTTCCAAGCGAAAGAGAACAGCACGGAAGTCTGCAAGAGGTATGTCTGTAGAATCTCCATCTGTTGGTATAACTGATTTAAGTTCTAGGGTTGTGGTATCTGGGTGTAGGACAGAAGTTGGGTATTTTGATGAAGCTGCTCTGAGTAATGTAAAAGAGCTGTTGGAATTTCAGGGTTGGATGCCTTTGTTTGATGTCTGTGATGCTAATATTGATGGTGTTAGAAAGTTTTATGTTAATTTAAAACAAATGCTGGATAGATCATTAAGTTCAGTTGTGAATGATGTTGAAGTGAATGTGTCTGTGGCAAGTCTGGCTGGGTTGTTGAATATACCCAGAGATGGTTTTGAGGAGTATTCTGGAGATGGATGGCCCACACTTATAGGGGTCAGTCCAGATGAAGTACATGATTTTGTGTTTGGAGGGAAAGTTCCAAAGAAGGCTGGAACTTTTAAAACTGGTGGCTTGAAGGAACCAGTGATGCTGGTCCTTCACTCTGTGTGCAACAAGATGATTATCCCTCGAGCACAAGGTAGAGGTTTTGTGCGCATCATGGAAATGGTGCTTATTTATTTGTTGATGAAAAGGATTAAGATAAATCTTCCCTCTCTAATGATAAATCACATGATGAATTGCTACAATTCATCCCATCACTCTCTTCCTTATGGGTCCTACATCACTAAGCTTCTTAAAGAGAATAATGTTTCTCTTAGTGGATCAACTGCTCATGTAATGGTGTTCACCAAAGGTATTCTGAAGCAAAAGGGGTTGATCATAAGTGCTGGGGTATTGAAGTTTAGAGAGGAGGAACCAGTAGAGACTCCTAAGCCGGTCAAGAAGAAACAGAAGGTAGAGGAACAAGCTGGTCAGCAGGTTATCCTTAAAAGGCTGGAGAGTCAGGAAGAGAAGATAAATGCTGTAGGGGATCAGCTCAGCAAGTTAGTGAACTTGGTTGAAGGTCTGTCCACTTCATTTATCATGAGGATGATCAAATTGGAGAAACAGATTGCTGGCAGTTCTGGAATTGAGAAGAAACAATCTGAAGAGGACCAGCAAGAAGATCAGCAGGAGGATGACAGTGAAGAGGAAGAGAACCAGGAAGAAACAGCTGAGGAGGCTGCCACTGAAGAAGAGGAAGGAGATGATGAAAATGATGATGATGATTGAATCTGTTCTCTTTTTCACTTAGCCTACCTTTATCATAACTTTCTGAATAACTGATTTTGTTGAACTGTTTTTATTCCTCCCAATCCATGAACTTGTTTTGATATGGATTTGGGTCTTATCGTTAACTTTTGTTGGTCTGTACTAAACTATAATTTCTGATGATGGTATGACTTAACTTTGACTAATCTGACCTTCTTTTGCAGCACTTTATTTGTATAATGGTTGATGCCATTGGATGGTTTAGCACGTTACTTTATGCATAAGTTCCTACTTTTGCATATCTTTTTAATGATGCCAAAAGGGGGAAAATAGTTGAAGTTGAAGCTTAAAGTCTTTACTAGCTTAGATCAAGTTTGTGGTTGAGTCTACTTTATTGTATTCTCTGTTTCTGTTTAGGGAACCAGTTGGACTTACTGACTTGTTCCATTGAGTTTTGAATTCTTGAAGTTTTTGATTATTTGTCTTTGAGTATGTTCACAGGTGCAGAAACTTCAAGTGTTTGTCATCATCAAAAAGGGGGAATTTGTTGAGTCCCTTAGGTTCTGAATGATAGTTTTGAATGATGACAAACAGCTAAGGGAAACAGGTCTTTGAAAGTGTTCAATACAGTTGGGGAACCAGCTAATATAGAACACTGTTTCCCTAGATGAGTTATTACTTATATGAGATATCAGTTGAACTAACTTGTCTTTATACAAGGAACAACTAGATGATAAATGAGTTATGCATCTAAGTTGATTTCTAAGTTTGGAAGCTTGAAAGAACTTTTGATCAACTTAAAGGAAGGTCCTTGGTCAGCAATTGAGTTCATTCATGGAAGCTTTCAAAACTTGACGAATGCATGAAGAAAGACTACACTCGAAGAGTTATTTAGGATCTTCATGTAAATGCTCCGTAGTACAACTTATATAATTGAGAATATAAAGTGCTTTTAGTATATTAAATATCGTTATGAAATTTGGTACAAGGATTGGAACAAATTTCATAACATATTCAGTTCAGGGAACCAGGTCAGGGAACCAGGTTAACTGAACAGATTATTCAAGCTGCGGTTTTTACAAAGATTTTATAAAAAAGGATATTTTCCGAAATATATGGTTTTAAGATATATTTAAGCAGCTAAAAGATAAGATGAGGTTTTGGTGAGCTAAAAACCGGGAAGTATCTTATCCTAAGATGATCTTATCTTATGATCAAATCATTTAGGATAAATACTTATCCTAAAATCGTATGTATATCTTATATGCATGATTTAAGGATCGTATGTATATCTTATACGTATGAGGGTTTAGCTGACTAACCTATAAATACATCTTGATCTGAATAATCAAAACATAGCTCTTACGCAATTTTCACAGAGTTTGATCTTTGAGAGCTAAAAGCACTAGTTCAATTATTGAGTGATACACAAGAGCATAATAGCGTTTAATGTTTCTATATCTGACTTTTGAGAGTTAAATTGTTAGAGAGATCTTGATCTTGTATTCAGTCTTTAACAAAGGGGTTGAAGACTTGGTGAGTGTTTGTGAGTTCAAACACACTAGGAACTTACGAGGGTAAGTTCAAAGCACATTCAGAGTTGAGTGTGGGGTTACTGGTTCCCGGAGTAGGGAAACAGTAGAGTGAATTGTATCTTTATTTTTCGGAGTAGATTAATAAAGTACATAGGGTAGGAGGACGTAGGCCAGAGTTGGCTGAACCTCGTTAAGTTTGTGGTGTTCTTTATTGTCTTGTTTTATTCCGCTGCATAAGGGAACCAGCACAACTGGTTCCTTACACATAATCCGAAAAGAAGCAAAAATTGCCAACGATTACTTAACACTCAATTCACCCCCCCCTCTTGAGTGCCCATTGAACCTTCAAATAATAACACTACATGCCCTATGTAGACACCAAATCGTGTCTCCCCGTGTAGCAACTTCGCTTGGGTTGAGTTGAGTGTGTGTGAACTCGAAAACACATCTGAGCCAACCCTAAAGAGGCTCAAATACAAACCCAAGCCTAGACACAAATTGCCCCAAACACATCACCCAAAATCCATCCGAAATTCCTCAAAAATTCAAACCTAAATCCATGCAAATCCTGAAGCTCGGAGCGGTTTTGGTTGACGCTCAAAGCCCAGCGTCAAGCTCATAAGCAGAATCTTCATCAACATCAAGCATCAAGCGCATGCTTCTAGCTCCCAGAACATGTCAGGCGCCCAATGCCAGAACTCAGCTCAGTGCTTGAAGCTAGCATCCAACGCTTTCCCTACTTCCAGCGCTTGCATTGTAACAAAACCTGACTAGTTGCTAGTCTCAATGTCTAACGCACATCCTAGGGCCAGACGCCCATCCTTGTGTACCACTACCAAAAGTGCTCATATCTCACCTCGAGCTTATGTGCATTCGAGCAAGAGATTCCCTCTGGAGCGCTCGACACATAAGCTATGCGCTTTGCGCTCAGTCTTGGAGTCCAAAGTCCTAGAATCTGGCATTTTTACCAATAAATACCCCCTTATTTCCCAAGCCCAAGAGGCCAACAATTTTTGAGAACAAAGAGCATTGTTAATCTGCTGAAATACTCCCAACAAACAGAAAGCACTCCCAACCAAACATAATTACTAATCCTCAAGGCAACTCTCAAGCCTCAATCTAAGGAGCAACCATTACTCCTTCAAGCACTCAATAAAAACTCAAGAAAAGGAACTATCCTAAATGGTAAACACTGAGTACCCTTAATCTCATTCAATACATTTTTTTGCTTTGTGAACTTCTTCTCCATTCACTCTCTAGTATTTAGATCTAGTGGTTTTCATCCACTAAAGACCCTTAGATTAGACCTATTTTGTGATGATTGTGTGAAGTGAAAACCCCTCTCACATGAGCACTTATTTTAATCTTTTTTCTACTTTTAATGAGCTTTGATCTTGCAAAAAGACCTCACACTTGATGCTCTCTTTCGATAAAATCACACACTCTGGTCCCAATGTCTCATCCTACCTATGGTGTAAAAATCAAGGAGTAACTCCTTCTTCACTAGGTCAAGCCTCAAGATTCTAACTATGAGCATTCTATCAAGGTACCATTTTAATAGATTGGTCTTCTATCAATCATGCAAGAAACCCCTCTCCCTTGCATCTTTATTTATTGCAAGTTGTATTTTTATCTCTCTCACATTTATATGATGCTAAGATTTGGACATCTCTAGTCTTACTATACTTGTCTCTTTGATCCATTTTCATGAGAAAACCCTAAATGTGTATCATCGTTTAATACATGTTTGGGAGTTAACCTCAAAGATCATTTCTTACTTTAGATTTCATAATTCTTACTTTGATTCACTAGTATAAGTTAATCAATATGTGGCGGGGTTTTTAGTACTATATACGGCATCAAAAGGCTAGCAACATTTAGGATGGCAGCAAATAATCAAATTAATTTGTAGCGTAAAGAATACGCCGCAAAACAATAATTAAAATGCGACGAGTGCAATAGAATACGCCGCTTATTCATCAATAAATTGCGGCGGTTCTAGGCTAAGTGACGTCGCATATTAATTAATAAATTGCGGCAGTTCTAGGCTAAGTGACGCCACATATTAATCAATAAATTGCAGCGATTCTAGGCTAAGTGATACCGCATATAACTGCTGTTTTTTTTGTATGCTTTAACTTTATCCCTACTACGCCCTAATTTCCAAATTCATACCTGCTGTATTACATTTGAAATTTCACTAACCAAGGTACATATATACATATGATGATCCATTTCTCATTTATATATACTAATAGGATCGTAAAATCACCCATTAAGTGACATCAAAACCACGACCCAATAAATGAACTTGATGTATAAAAACTGTAAAATACACAAAAGGTAATGTACATAATCTAAAACAAGTTATCTGTCCAATACTTGTCCAGTTTGTTGCGGACGACATCGATTTCTTCGGTGGAGAAGGGCTCCTCGTTAAATCCTTTGCATATTGATGACCATATCATTAAAGCATATATAAAATGCAATGTATTTGAAAAGTATAGTTCAAACATATGGTCCCAATTACAAATTCGACCTATATATATTGACTCATATTGATGTAATCAAGTTAAATAAGTCAATTTCTACCCAAAACCGCTCCCATTTGAGTCATATCGTCCTATTCGAAGTGTTTGGGCCATGTTCTAGGGAAAATAGGCAAATATCAACCCAAAACCGCCCTATTTGACATATATTGACTCATATCAATGTATTTCAAGTGTTTATGGCATTTTCTGCCAACCCCCCCCCCCCCCCCCCCCATTTGACCGAGTTTGACTCAAATCGATGTATTTTAAGTGTTTATGACATGTTCAAGGGTAAATATGTCAATTTTTACCTAAAACTGCTCCCATTTGACCTATTTAAAGTTTGGGCCATGTTCTATGGGAAATACGCTAATATCGACCAAAAACCGCCATTTTTGACATATATTGACTCATATAATATTTCAAGTGTTTATGGAATTTTCTATCCAAAACCCCTCCCATTTGACCGAGTTTGACTCAAATCGATGCATTTCAAGTGTTTATGACATGTTCTATGGTAAATACATTATTTTCTACCCAAAATTGATCGCATTTGACTTATATTGACTCATATTAACTCATATTATCCTATTCGAAGTGTTTGGGCCAATTTCTAGGGGAAATACGTCAATATCGACCCGAAACCGCCCTATTTGAGATATATTAACTCATATCGATGTATTTCAAGTCATTCATATTGATGTATTTCAAGTGTTTAGGTCCTTTTATACCCAAAACCTCTCCCATTTGTCCGATTTTGACTAAAATTGATCTATTTCTAGAGTTTATGACATGTTCTAGGGTAAATACATCATTCTCTGCCTAAAACCGATCCCATTGACCTACTTTGACTCATATTGTCCTATTCGAGGTGTTTGGGCCATGTTTTACCTTGAATTATGGTTATACCTTGAATTATACTACCTTCATGGTGTGCTGGGTTTCTCACCTTCTTCTTTAAAGAACCCATGTATCTCTTGAAATGATAAGCCCATCTTAGGAACACTAGACCACATAACTTGACTTCTCAAACCTAATGCACAACTAGATGTACCATAATATCAAAGAATGAAGGTGGAAAATACATCTCTAGTTGACATAAGATCGTAAAAACACTAGTCTATAACTCATCCAAACATGACGGATCAAGCTCCTTGTTGCATATTATATTAAAAAAAGAACAAAGTCTAGTGATAGAATCCCTAACATACTTGGGAAAAATATGGCAGATGGCAATTAGTAGAAACACTTGCATAATTACATGACAATCATGAGAATTCATAGCCACTAATTTCAGATCTTTCATGGACACGAAGTTCTTCAAATTTGATGAGTACCCACTAGGAACCTTGAACCCATATAGACACTCACAAAATATCCTTTTTTCTGCTCAAGACAAAGTGTAACAAGCCGAAGGAAGATACGTGGATTTACCTTTTTCCATTCCTAGGCGTTCTATCTTTAGGCCACAACTTTGATTGAATCTTCATTGTCTACATATCTCTCTTGACATGAGGACCATCCTTAGTCTTACCAGGTATATTCAACAACATCCCTAAGATGGCATCACAAACATTCTTTTCTATATGCATAACATCAAGATAATGTATAATGGGTAAATACTTCCAATACTGAAGTTTCCAAAATATTGAATGTTTCTTCCATAACCCCTAAGCATCTTTGTGTTTCAAAGTTTTCCTAAACACATTATCTATTCTTTTCACAATGTCATAAACCTCACTGCTAGTAGACGGTATAAGGGCTCTACGTTACTCAACTTTACCATCAAATGAGGTATTTCTCTTACAATAAGGATGAAACCTATTCAAGAACCTCTGATGCATGAGATACTCATGTTTCCCACAATGCGGCAAGTATGTTGAGTCCATACCATCCACATAAATTAGACAGACTTTTTCCCTTCACCTTAAACCCTGACAATTTCCCATAGGCT
The DNA here is from genome assembly GCA_026401315.1 of Dysphania ambrosioides. Lineage (NCBI taxonomy): Eukaryota > Viridiplantae > Streptophyta > Magnoliopsida > Caryophyllales > Amaranthaceae > Dysphania > Dysphania ambrosioides. The sequence continues at coordinate 14,383,902 of CM048659.1, forward strand.
AAAAAGTCATTAATGGTACAAAATAACATGGCACAAAGTGTAAAAATCTCTTCAGCATATGCATCATACACTGATATATTTTCATCACACAACAACTACAAATCTTCAATAAGGGAAGCAAGATAAACATCAATGTCATTCCCAGGTTACTTAGGCCCTGATATTAGAAGCGATAACATAACATGCTTATGCTTCATGCATAACCAAGGAGGCAAATTATATGTCACTAACAAAACTAGCCATGTGCTATGTTGACAGCTTAAGGTACAAACAAGATTCATTCCATCCGTGTAGAGACCAAGTCTTAGGTTCCTATCTTCCCTGCCAAAAGCCTTGAAAGATTCATCAATTGTATTCCACTGGGAGAATCAAGAGGATGTCAAATCATCCCATCTTTCTTCCTCTTCTCTGCATGCCATCTCAAATTCCTTGCATCGCTCTTAATCGAAAAGAAACGCTTAAACCTTGGTATTATGGGAAGGTACCACAACACCTTTACACTAGGACATTTAATCCCCACTTCAGGCTCTATTCCATGTGGGAGTTTGTAACGTGACTGCCCAAATTTAGGACATTGAATGAACTCTACATACTCATTTCGATACAATATGCCATCATTTGGATAGGCATCAATCTTATTGTACTCTAAACCAACAGGGACACATTAACTTCTTTGCACAGTACATGGATATAGGCAAATCATTTCCCTCTGGAAACATGTCCCCTAATACTTTTAATAAGGCTAAGAAACTTGTATCAGTCCAACCATATTTTGCTTTCAAGTTAAATAACGTTAAGGGGGCAGACAACTTAGTGCATTTAATATATCCAAGATACAACAGTTTCTCAACAGCCTCCCATAAACGCTAAAAAGTATGAGATTGACTACCAAATTCATCCCCAACCCCTTCAAGCATTTCATCTATTCAATCTTCATCATTGGGGTCATTATCCTCTAATTCCACCTCCCCATCATCTTCCTTCTCAGCATCAACATCTTCACCGTTATTAGATTCTAATTGGCTATGATGGTCTAGCTGAGAATTTTGTTAGAACACGACCCCATGTCATTAGAAGCAGGAACTGCACTATGCTAGACCCATACGTGGTATTATTGCCTAAACCCACGCCGGATCACTTGGTCCCTCAACTCTCTTATACTACTAACTGTATTCACATTATCACAATCAACACAAGGGCAACACACCTCATGATCTTCAATGTTATTTAGGTGTTTCAACGCTTGTCTACAAAACTCCTCAACTCCATTCATGAACTCCAACGAAGCATGATTACCATACATTTAATTTTGATCCATAATTTGTGTCATGACCTATTTAACATATAAGAGATTAAATAACAATCTAATCAACACTCAGTTTACACATTATTATTAAAATAATTACACCTAAAGGGTCCTTAAGTAGCTTAATAAAAATAAGGTTAAGCAAACTCCACAATGACCCCCAAACACTGGATCTAGTTTAAGTTACTAAATTCTTCTAGCGATATTATTTCTATTCTATGCTTTGTAAATCACTACAAATTCTACAAAAAATTTGGTAGATTTTACTTTGTAAATCCTACATTTCCCAATTTTGAAAATAGATTTTCAAACCTGTTTATATGAATTTATATACAACCACAACTAACACACAATGCCATTTACTAATTCATATACATTTCCAAATCAATTTCTACTAATTCATATAGGTTCTAATCCATATGCGTTAACTAAATCAATTCAAACTAATATACATAACCAATTTATATATTAACACTCTACATTCAATTCCATTTATTATACAAAACACTCACTCAATTCCTACTAAGATGAATACTAATATAATTCAATTCCTACTAAAATAAATACTAATTAAAATATATTACCAACATTGGTTAATAATCCAACTTTGACTAATGATCCAACAATCCCCTTCCCCTAACCCTAATCCAAACAATCCTCTTCCTATAACCCTAGTTCAACTATCCCCTAACCCTAATTCAAATTAAACCCCTTCCCCCAACCCACCTTCGAACTAACCCCTTCCCCTAACCCTAATTTAAACTAACCCCAACTAACCCTAAGTAAAACTAACCCATTCCCCTAACCCTAAACACCTAAAATATTCATATTGATGTATAGAAAAAGAAATTTACAAATAAAAATAACAAATCACACAACACCTTTAAAGAAGGTTGCACGACACGGCCGAAGGAGAGGGTGAGGAGACGATGACGGCATACCCAATAAACTCGACCCAAATGATCCAAATGCTCGACCCAAGTAACAAAGGCATGCCACAAACAATGGCGACACAAATTGATGAAGAAGGTGAGGGGTTAGTTTGAAGGTGGGTTTACAAGAACACAAAGGAGTACGTCTAGGGCGCAAGAACCCGAAGAGAGGAAGATGCGAAGTGAAGAAATGCGAAGTAAAATGAAGCAATGTTGGTTTTTTTTATAAAGGGTAGACTAATATGCGGCGTGGGCGAGTAACATATGCCAAATATTAATATAATTTGAATTAAAATGCGGTAGGGGCTAGGTGTTGACGCCGCATATTAATAGTGTTCCAATTAATATGCGGCGGGTCTAGGTCAGTGACGCCGCCTATTGATTATACATTTAATTAATTTGTGGATTTTATATTATTATGCCGTAAATCTTTAGCCGCAAATCTTTGCTATTTTCCTAGTGATTTCTATTTGCATATGCAATGTCAATGATGTTCCATGACTAAATCATACTTGTTATTTGAACTAGACCCATTTGTTCAAGTTGGAGCACACCATGAGGATTAGTCTCTTTAGACTCATCTCTTTATTTGATTAAGCAAACCTCTCCAACTTATCATGCATAACTCTATTTTTGCATTATCACTAACCTTAACCCTAACATTTTCTTGTCTCTTGTCTCATGTCTCTTTGTCTCATTTCAATTATGCACCTTTATTACATAATTCTTATCTTGTCATTTCATGCCCACCCTTAATCTAATGTTTATAACAATACCTATTGATTGATGAAATTGGACAACCGACCATAGGAACCCTAAAACTTATGGACAATTAATACAATTGATCACCTAATTAGACATAAGTGCATAAAGCTTAAATTGCTCAACTAACCTAATTAGAATGTTCTATCTCTTATATGTTAATATTTTCCTAGGAACTAAAACAAATTTGTTCTCCATCTCTAAGCCAATTGTTTTACACACACTCTTAGATTGAAATAAGCTGCTTATTCCTTAACATTCTCATGGTTTGCAGACCACTTATGTGAGTCATATGGGGATTCAAACCCCAGGGTTTCCAAACAGCCCATTAAATGTTTGGCGGCGACTTGTTCACCCGTTTAATGTCTCTAAAAGCCACATATCCATCCTTACCGATGCACAAACCTGTAGGGCACTAGTGGGGGAGAACTCCTCTCTTTTTTCTTCATAGAAAAGGGGGGGTTAGGTTGCAAAAATTGAGCTCTCTAGTGGAAATTCACTCATCAATTTATTCACTCAAAATCTAGTTGGGTTCTTAGACCCTTTGAACTACATAAGCCCCCTATAATATGTCAGCTCTAAAACAGATGGGCCAACTCCTGGCTAGCATACATGGAAAAGCATACATGGGCCAACTACATAAGCCCCCTAGAGTAATGCGATGAGTGAATTACTAGTCACGCTAGCATACATGTAGTCCCAGCTCTCCATATACTCCTCTCTAGAATATGTCTGCTCTAGAATAGATGGGCCAACTCCTAGCTACGGTTAATGATATTACCAAGTCCCTCTAAGGGATGAATGCTAATCTTGAATAGGTCAAAAGTGCCAATACTCCTACTAACATGGCATGGAAAATCAAAGTCCACCAGCACCAACAATTGACAGTAATTTGATACTGCCAATGACGATAAGCTGAAGGGAAAGGTTAGCCTCCTAGAAAAATTTTCGGCTAATGACATCCCAAAGTTCAAGTCTACAAATGATCCTCACTATCATTTGCACAACTTTAGGGTCACCATGGCCATTAAGGGAGTAGAACCAAAATTATTCCCTGTGATCTTTCCAATGTCTCTAGAACCAATTTGCTAGAAATGGTTCTATCCTCTCAAGGGTAAGGAGACCAAAACTTGGGAGGATGTGACCAATGTGTTCATGAACTAGTATCACCCTAATTTCTAGCTTCAAATAACTCTCACAGAGTTGGAGGTCCTTCGACAGGGCTAAACAAAGGGGTTCACGACCTACCTTAACCACTAGCAAGAAATGGCTTCCAAAATGGTCTCGAGGCCACCTAAGAAAGAGCTTGTCGGAACTTTCATCTCTAGTCTCCTTCCCAAGTGCAATAATCATATGAAGTATTTGGGCCTTAAGTCTTTTGAACGTGCCTAAAACATTAGCACAAACATTGAATATGATCTAATGAAAAATCCATCTCCTCGTAACAATCAAGGACGAAAGGGTAAGAAAATCGAGAATTACTCTACCTTCAAAGGCACCAATAAAGTTAACTCTCTTAAGGCTCTAAGGTCTCAAGGAAATTCTTGCAACTACAATGGTAAGAGAGGCGCTTTCTAGAACCATCCTCGCATGATCTTCTTAAATCTTAGGATGACTTAATAAAGTGCCTCTAGCTGCCTAGCTAGTAGTGGTCACATTGAACCCATTGATCCAATAGAGGACCCTCTAGAAGACAAGAGGACTTTGAAATAGGACCCCAAAAAGTATTGCAATTTCTATAGAGGCAAGGACCATGACATTGAAGAGTGCATCAGACTTAAACACCTTCTATATGATATGGGGGACGACGGAAGGGTACCACTACCTCATAGGGTAAAGCCTAATAATTAGACATGTCCGCTGCCCATCTTACGCACCTATGAAGATGGACCCTCCTTTGAGCCATCATCACTCATTACTCTAGTTAGGGACAATCCCATAAAATTAAGCCCCAACACCCATTATCGACCCTAAATGGCACGAAAAGGGGATGAGCGATATTAATGCAATGACCTAGTCTAGAAGGATTCAAAATCTAATTTAGAATCCAATCCCTAATATTCCAGTCCAAATCAACCTTCCTCAATAGAAAACACCCTAATCAAGTAGCTCAAAAAGACGCTATATATGGGAGCTAATCACTACTTCCTATAATCATAGAAATGCAATCTTGAATGCATTAACTAAAATAAATGTTCCTTTAAGGACATCCCTTAATGCTGATCACCCTCCTTACCTTAATAAAGGGTAAGCCACAAATCTCATTCTCAGATGATGATTTTCCTGTCGAAGTTACTTTTCACAATAAGGCCCTCTATCTAACCGTTATTTCTTGCAACCAAAACATACCAATGAGCCTGATTGACAATAGTTTAGCAATCAATGTTGTCCTCTCCGCATAGTAAAAACATTAGGGTTCTCAGAGAAGGACTTAACACCCTCATCACAAGGGGTCCAAGCATATGGAAATTCAGGCCGCCAATCACTTAAGAATTTTCTTATGCCTTATCTTGGGATAGGAAAGTCACCTTTCAAGTACACAACATCAAGGAATGTTTTAACCTCCTTCTTGGATTCCCTTGGATTCATGATTTGAGGGTTATCCCTTAATCTCTTCACTAGAAGGTTAAGCTACTCTACAAAGGCCCTTCAATAGCCATTGACGCCTCAACTGTTAAAGTGTAGATTGCTAACAAACCCCTCATCCATATTAAGCACGATGATGATGAAGAAGAAATCTTTGGCTTTAGTGCCAAAGTTGCAATGTTCGAGTATGAAAGCATCTTGCCTTTTATCCTTCGTCCTACGGTTAACACCATGATAAAGAACCAAGGATACTTCCCTAGCATGACTCTAGGTCGTAAGCTAACTGTCGCTGCTCCATTAAAGGATCCAAAGGGGAAGCATAATCTCTTTGGGCTAGGACATGAGCCAAGAGAAAAAGAACACCAAAAATACATTCTGAAAGATTTGGCTTGCAAAACGGCCTAGAAACAAGGCCAACCAAGCCAAGCAAGTTTTTGAACCATACCTCCTAACCCTAAATGAAAATTTCATTAAAGAAGGTGAAATAGATGTCTACAAAAACTTTCAAGAGCCGCTCTTTAGTCCCGATCATGGAAAGTTCTACCTTAGCTTTGAAACTTTTCATGATAACTACTTCTGGGATGAGGGCTAGCCAAAAGAGTAATCAAATTCCCCCAAATGCATCAATCCGCTAGGTCTATCCTTGCTATTTAGTCTTAAGTAGGTCAAGCTAGAAGTCCAAGCTACAGTTCAAAGTTACGACTTTGACCCTTCTGAGCTAATAGTGCCAAATCCTTACATGGCATAAGGATGGAGAAAATCTCTAAAGATAGCAACCCCTAGTGGCAGCTAGCTTAAGATTGTCACCGGAGAAGGCCCAAAAATGGTTGAGGAAGAATTGTTAGAGTCAGATTCAGAGTCTAGATATGTCGAGTCTAAATGTATAGAGTTTAGACCCCTAATGGTTACGCCACCAAAGGGGAACCTTGAAAAATCCCTTGATGTAACTAATCCTGAATTCAATAACATTCCAATTTCTACTTACTCTTCTTCTTCAACCCCAATCCCTACCAGTGATTGCTTTGTCTCAAGAGAATCTTACTTTGAAATTATTAAAGCAATGGAAGAACATGAAAACAAAACAACTATAATTGAAGAAACTAAAAAAATCAATATAGGTGTAGAAGAGGAGTAGAAATTTATGCAAATTGGGCCAACGCTATCTCTACAAGAATGCAAATAGATGACATAGTTGCTCAAAGAATTCATCGATGTCTTTACATGGTTTTAAAGAGATATGCAAGGGATATACAAAGATATTGCATAGTATACTATTTCTATTCTCCCGAAATAAACCTAGTAAAACAAAAATCACATAGAATGAAACTAGATGTAACTCTAAAAATCAAAGAATAAGTCGGGAAATAGTTAAAAGCTGGGTTTATTAAAGTTGTAAACTACCCTGACTAGATTACAAACATTGTTCCCATTTCAAAAAGGACGATAAGGGCTGAATGTGTGAGGATTACCAAGATCTGAACCAGGCTAGTCCTAAGGATGGGTTTCCTCTACCCTATATCAATATTCTGGTTTATAACACTGCTAATCATGCCTTGCTCTCGTTCATGGATAGGTATACATGCTATAACTAGATCAGTATGGCAGAAGAGGATATAAAGAAAACAACCTTCATAACTTAGTGGGGCACCTATTGTTATATGGTCATGTCGTTTGGCCTCAAAAATTCTAGTGCCATCTATCAAAGAACAACAATAACACTAGCACATGACATGATGCAGAAAGAGGTGGAAGTGTATTTTACTGACATGATCGTCAAGGGCATTGCATAGCCCTTTGAAAATTCTTTGAATGACTGAGATAGTTCAATATGAGGTTAAATCCTAAGAAATGTGAATTTGGGGTCACATCTGGCAAATTACTGGGGTACATCATCTGTTCTCAAGGCATCAAGGTCAGACCTAGAAAAATGAAAGTTATCCTAGATATGGCAACACCGCAGAGTGAAAAGGAAATTTTTTGCTTCTTAGGTCGCCTCTCTAAAAACTGAAAAAAGGACATTCTTAAGGATTGGGATGAAGACTATAAAAAAGATTTCAATGAGATCAAAAGCTATATCCTAAATCAGCCTCTGCTTTTGCTAGCATTATCAGGAATTCCTCTTTGCCTATACCTCACAGTTACTGACTCAGCGGTTGGGGCTATGCTTGCTCAAAGGTACGGGGGAAGGATAATGCCATCTGTTACATAAAAAGCTTCTTGATTATGAAACTATATACACATATCTTAAAGGACTCAGCATTGTATTACTTTGGGCCACCAAGAAGCTTAGGCACTACATGCTCTCGCACACGGTACATATCGTGTCAAAAATAGATCCTCTCAAGTACCTATTTAGGAAGCTAGCTCTTAATGGCCACCTGTCAAGATGTCTAGTCTTGCTAGCCGAGTTTAATCTCAAATATGTCTCGCAAAAGGCAATTAAAGGATCCACAGTCCCATATTTCTTGGCTAAATTAAAAACAAAAGATTCCGAGGAAAACTATGACCTCGTAGACAAAGATCTATTCATAACAGAAAATGAAACCTAGTCGTTATACTTTGATGGTGCCTCCAACTAGAAGGGATGTGGTGTGGGGATACTCTGATGTGCTCATTTTAGAGCACGTTTACAACCTCATTTTAGTGTCGAGTCTCGTGCTTTTATATTGGTTTTATGCACGTTACATTCAATTTTACCTTGATCTTGTCCTCGAGCTGCTTTTAAGTCGGTGATCTTGATGATTTTGAGGTAAAATGAGACGTGTTTGAGGCTTTGACACTTCTATCAAGAGTTTGGATGTGCGTATCATAGCTTGGGCATGCGTTCCAAGTCACTCTCGAAGATCCCATAAACTCTAGAAGCCACTAGACACTTTAAAGGAACTGTTCAGCAAGGTTTAGGTTCAGATTCGACCGAATCTGACATCCATTCGGTCAAATGGAAGACAGGGATTCAAGCACATAAATCAAGCTCTCGGGAATAGCCAAATGAAGACTCATTCGGCCGAATCAAGACCCATTCGGCCGAATGGTTACACTCATTCGGCCGAATGGTGGACAGGGTGAAAAAAATACCAAGCTTCTGTGAAAAAAATACCTAACTCCATAAGAGCTAAATATTCCCTCTTCTTACCTAGAGGATAGTTAAGTGATTGTAGTGAAGTGGTGCCCGTTGCATTGTGGTGAAAGATTTTGGTTCAAAAAATCATTGTCGTATGATATAACTCTTTACATTACTCTTAGTTTATTTCAGAAACATTAGCATGAAAACAAAAACAAGAAGAAAAAAAAGAAAAAAAAATATAGAAAAAGAAAAATTCGAGAATAAAGTTGGTGTAATGAGTTCATTTATGCGTATTTTAAGAATTTTGGGAAGTTGTATTGTCATCGCAAGTCATAGCCGTCCTTGGTTTGATTACCTTGGATTGCTTACTATCCTCTATTTGAACTCCACATCCCCAAATTTTACCCTACCTTGATCCTAACCTACATTGCAACCGTTTCCAAACCTGTTCGACTTAGCCTGATTAGCAAGTTTTATGCTGGAGAGTAGCTAGGATACAATCCCTAAGATTTCTCCCTAATTGAGTGTTTAATTCCTGACTCATCTTAAGTCGGACGATTCTGAGCGAAACACATACCGTATTAAACACACGAGCGTATTAGAAATATCCCACATCTTTTGGGAAATAGCATGGGGAGCGTGGACTTGTGACCTCATTAGGTAGTGGTGGGTGGTATGGCCTATGTTGTAGCTTTTCCAGTAATCCCGAGTCTGTGGAAGATGTTGTTCATCTTGGTATTATGCTCTTTTGAGCCCATTGTACTTGCACACCCATGGCTAGGGAAGAGTTTTGCGCGTACACGGCTAGCATTGTCTTGTTTTTCCGCTCACCTTGCTTTTCATATACTTTAATCATGGTGTTGCCTTGCTAGTTCATTTGCTAGGGACTAGCAAAGGTTTGGCTTGGGAGAAGTTGATGTGTTCATTTTAGAGCATGTTTACAACCCCATTTTAGTGTCGAGTCTTGCTATTTTGTATTGGTTTTATGCACATTACATCCAGTTTTACCTTGATCTTGTCCTCGAGCAATTTTTAGGTTATTCTAGGTATTTTTGATGATTTCGAGGTAAAATGAACGTGTTCAAGGCTTTGACACTCTTATTAAGAGTTTAGATGCGCGTATCATAGCTTGGGCATGCGTTCCAAGTCACTATCGAAGATCCCATAAACTCCAGAAGCCATTAGACACTTCAAAGTAGCTGTTCAGCAAGGTTCAGGTTCATGTTCAGATTTGACCAAATCTGACACCCATTCGGTCGAATGGAAGACAGGGATTCAAGCACATAATTCAAGCTCTCGGGAATAGCCGAATGAACACACATTCGGCCGAATCAAGGCCCATTCGGCCGAATGGTTGCACTCATTCGGCCGAATGATAGACAGGGTGCAAAAACACCAAGTTTCTGATATAGGCGAATGACATTCCCATTCGGCCGAATGGCCACTCATTCGGCCGAATCCTCTCTTCATTCGGCCCAATGGTCTTCTTTCCCGCAATTTTTGGTTCTTTCTTTAGCCGGCGCTCGAGGGTTTTTCTAGGGTTTTACCCCTTATGTCCCTATGGTATAAATACCCCCTTGTTCTGTAAATAACCCTTATGCCTACTTTGAGAGCTTTTGTGCCTCAACCTATAACATCTCTTTAAAGCTTTTCATTTCATTCATGCATTAGTTTAGATTTATAGCTTTTGTTGTTCTCGTGTTCAAGCTTTGTAGTTTGGATTCGGATTCTCTTATGTTCACGCTATTTCATTTATGCAAGGTATCGATTCTTTTCTGTTCTATTTCGTTTACTGCTTTCATTTATTGCTTTTGGTAATTTTGATTGCTCTTGCTATTATCATTGCTTTGTTTACGGTTTTGATAGAGTAGTTGTTGTTCTCTTATTTACGTACATTCAAATCATTCATGCCTTCAATCATGTCCTTTATCATTGTGTATGCCCTAGTCTTTATTACTATGTGTGAGTAGTTTTCTTAGGGGTTTGCTTGGTGAAACCCTAGGTTGGCTCGTTCTTCATACGTAGAGTTAGGGTTTGAGATTGTTAATGATTGATTGATTGATACTTGATGCGAATCTTGTCCTTCCACTCCTTTGGAGTCATAGGGCGATTATAGGTTGTTCATGTGATTTATAGGGTCACAAACTTCCTCTCGTCATCTTGAGTGTCATGATTCATTGTTGACTGATTTCTCCTAATTTAGTGTATTAATAGTTCGAATGTCCTTCCTTGGGTGGAACTGATCTGTCCCCATTTTCCTTCTATAGCATATTATTGTTTTAGTTCTTGCTTTACTTTTCTGTCATTAGTATAGTTCTATCACGTATCCAAATAACTCCTTTACATCAAGTCTAAAAGCTATCGCCCCTTGTCCTTGTGGTTCGATCCCCGACTTACCACTACACTAGTTGTAGTAGTATTAGGGTGTTTATAAATTTAGTTTACATAACTATTCTATTAGTCAAACGACCTAAAAGAATGGTTATCATACTCCTTGTACCTTCAAAAGAAGAACACACTTCCCTATCAATAAAGCTAGACTTTAAAGCCACCAACAATGACGCTGAGTACAAATCATGTATTTTATGTCTATAAGTGAAAATATCCTTAGACCTTTTGAAGCTTTGAGTTTATGGTGATTCCTCATAAATAATCAACCAAATATCTAGGAAAGTCTTGCTCCTTACTAGGCTTACCTCGAGCAATTGACCAAGTAGATCCCAAAAATTGAATTTACATATCTTCCCGAAGATGAGAATTAATTCAATGATGTATTGCTCGATTAGCCTCAATGGTCAATATTCCAACAAATCTGAACGAAATGCCCCTTGTCATAGAGAGGAGGTTTGAAGTGGCGCATGTCAAAGTTCTAGACGTTGACACAAAGGATAGCAAACTGTGGTTTGCCGATATCCTAAGATACAAACAGTAAAAGGAGTACCCTTTGATCTACTCTTAAAGAGATCAGAGAGCCTTAAGGCTCCTTGTAGCTCAGTTTATCACTCAAGGAGATAAACTCTACAAATACATCCCTGAGGGCATTCAATTTAGATGTATAAGTAAACAAGAAGCTTACACTGTAATGTGTCAAGTCCATGGGGGTATTTGTGGAGCCCACATTAGTGGTCATATACTAACTTAGAAAATAGAGCGACTTGGCTACTATTAGACCACCATGGAAGGTGATTGGGCTCGATACATAGTGAAATAAGTGACTTTATAGAAGTGCACAAAGCTACAACACATTCCTCCATTGATCCTAAACCCAATTTCATAATGAGTTCTTGGGCTATTTGTAAAATAACTCTAGCTAGCATAGGAGGTCTTGAGTTCATCTTAGTTGCAATCGACTACTTCACAAAGTGGGTCGAGACTAAATTGTATAATTCCCTTGGTTCCAAATAAATGGCCCAATTCTTTAAAGAGAACATTATCTAGAGATATGGATTGCACATACATGTTTGCCAAATACAAAGTCCAACACAATCTCTCGTCTCCATATAGATCGCAGACAAATGGGGTAATTGAGGTAGCAAACAAAAACATCATAGTCATAATCCAGAAAATGACCAAACATTACAAAGACTAGCTGCTAAAATTGCACTTTGCTCTATAGAGCTACATAACGTCAATCAGGATATGGCATTACCTCATATTCTATGGTATATGGGATGGAAGTTGTCTAACCCATTGTGCTCGAACTTCCTTCGTTGAGGATTATTCTTGAAATTCAATTACCCAAAGAAGTTAGGTTAGAGCCACGTACGATGAAATGATCCCGTTGAATAAAAATGGTTCCAAACCACACATCACATTCAACTTTATTAGAAAAGGATTGCAAAACACTTTAGTTAGAAGGTCTACACTCGATTCGTCAAAGAGGGCAACCTAGTGCTGAAGAAATTCATCTCTTAAGCACCCATTAATGCCTTAGAGCTACGTTTGGGCCTAATTCCCATGGTAGATACGTAGGGAACCTTATCAAAGGACCAACCATAATGAAATGTTTCCAAATCTGAAGTTAAATCTCTAAATAACACCACTCCTTGAGTTTTAAATCTGACAGAAACTTCAAAAATGAAATTATATTAAGATCACTAATATCAAAGCTACGTCTTGACCTAATTACTTTATAAGGATACGTTGACAACCTCTTACGAGGCCTGGTTGCAATAAAAATCACAAATCTCTTTATTCCAAGGAATTATCCTAGACCTAGGCTTTAGCAATGAATGCCCAAGCCAGGCACCAGACGCCTTGACTTTAAGCGTTAAGCGCCCAAGCTTGGGTACAAACCAAAACAATTCCTATCTCCTTTCTTGTAGCTATGCAATTTCCAAGCATAAGTTTCAGGCTTTAAGCGCCATCCAAGTGTTTGACACAAAAGCAGTGCATTTGACATTGAGCCTCAAGCGCCATCCAAAACGGCTCTTGCCTTGCCTAATTCTAGTTAAGTGTTGAGTAGAAGGATCCTATTACGAATTTGAAGTTTCAGTATCAAGCATAAATGCTCTTGTTCAAAGGGCTTAATATTCATCTTATTTTGCTCTCAAAAGTGTATCTAATCTTTGTAATAGGTTTAGTCATGTTCTTTCAAGACCATTTTGATGTATCTGGTCTTAATGATCGGTTTTAAGTTTGTAAATATTTTGTGAATTCGATTCTCAAAGCATGTAAATTGGCATAATAAATATTTTAAAATGAGCTTAATTCTTTTTAAAAGAAGTAAAGGTTATATAGAATCCTAATTTTATGGCCTAATGCTATCTTAAAAGCTTAAATGATGAAGAAAAGTCTAATTCTAACGAGACAAAGCAAGAAGTGGTCTTTGTAGCCTAAACACAAATCCTTTCTTTTCATTTCTATATACAAGCCATGCTTTACCCCTAAGCCTATTTACTCAACCTATCATGAAAAAATTTCACCCTCTTGCCCAATCAATCCTTTGGTGGCATGACTTCACACCCAAGCAGTCCTAAATCGCTGGGGGCTTAGGCATCAACATTCGGTCTTGGATAGATCTAGAGGAAGACTCATGCACTTTTGACTTCCCCACTATTCTCCCACATCCAAGTCAAATACCTCCTAGAGAGCATAGTTGTTTAAGGAGGATCTTGCAAAAACGACATCTATTTTGATTTCCAATATGACTATCAAAGCTTGACCCGCTCTTTCTAAAGAGTTAGGCTCTTTGGCCGCTCTATCTTATGGTTCAAAGCCACTTCCTTCTTCACAAATTTCCTCAAGATCTAAGTCGGAGTACAAAGTCAACATCGAGAGACTTGGGACCCTCACAATGCACCCCTTTTCGATATCGATCATTGAAATGACCTTCCACCATGGCACAATCCACATTATGTGGAACTCCCCCTTGGCAAAATAGGTTTATTAAGCCTCTAAGGTTTTGTGGTTAAGGATTTTCCTCATCATTTTGAACTCCTTATTATAAGTGGTAAGATTTTAAGGAGGAGCTACTAACATAAACTTCTCCATTAACCAAACCTTCAAAGCAAAAGAAAAAGCAAATGAGCACACCTTATAGTTCATGATATTGCAAGAAAAATCAAAATAAAAAATCAATCAAATCAATCATAAAAAAGCTTACTTGAAGAAGGGTAGGGCACCCTTTGAAACCCAAATAAGGATCCACGTGATGAAGATCTAAACCAACTAGGAGCTTGCCCAAAACGATTAGCATTGGAATCTTTCTGCCGACACTTTGCTCCATAATCTGAACTGTGGAGGCATAACCTTCCTGGTTTTGCTCATTGGAAAAAAGGAATCAGGTGAACAAATAAACGTGCAAGGCTTTTTTGCGAAATACTTGAGCTCTTAGCTCACAAGTGGGAGTAGAGAAGAGAGAAACCATACACTCCAAATTTACCCTAGCCCCAAAAATGACATCACTAAGGGACTTACCCTTGAGGCTCAAGTACCTTTCAAAGTCTATATATTAATACTCTTGCATATGAGGAAGGCAAGTTGGCCCATTGATCGGCCAACTAATGATGGTCCCGAGCTCCTCGGGCATAGGCTTTATCTCATTATTCTTAAATTTAAAAGTGTGGGAGACCAGATCCAAACACTTATAAGCTATCATGAGGAAATTTGTGTCCATTTTCATGAATCTTAAAGATTAAAGAACTCCAAGACACTTATTATCCACCTCGAGTTTCTCACTTTTACTCAAAGAGCTCAACCATGTATTCAAGGGTAGCTCAAATTTAGAAGCCATTTCTTGAGAGAGAAGTTATTCAAAGTAAGTAAAAATAAGTTGTGTTTAGTGGTAAGAAAATTTGCAATCTTGTCAAGGGTTTATATAGCCAAAAATCAGCAAACCAAGGCATGAGCACAAGATAAGAGTTCAAGTGCCAAATGTTGGCCAAGCATTTGACGCCCAAACCCAACGCTAGACGCCTAGTATGTGTTCTTGAAATGACCCAATGCATTGTCGCCTTGAGCTTTCACTTTTCTATGGTCCCCAAATCTCAACCAAGCTAACTAATCTTATGCATAATAGTCATCTTCATTAAACATATGGCACATTTGGACTCTTTTCGACCCATTTTGCAAAATCCGAATTCCTAAGCTTACCAAAATTCGTGAGTTAAACCCTATCCAATTTTTTACCATGACCCTGACTTATAAACTTATCCAACTGTCACTCTTAATCTGACTCTTTGCCATTAATCAAATTTTGACCCATGCCAACCCCGACGGGCTTTCCAAATCGAAACCTAACCCGATTATCTCATCATTCTTACATTTAAAAGTATGGGTGACCTAATCCCAACACTTGCAAGCTATTGCAAGGAATTTTTGTCAACTTTCATGAATCTTAAAGATGAAAGAACTCCGAGACACATATTATCCACCTCAAGTCTCTAACTCTTTCTCAAAGAGCTTTACCTTGCATTCAAGGCTAGCTCAAATTTAGAAGTCATTTCTAGAGAGAGAAGCAATTAAACACAAGAAAAAATGAGTTGTGTTTAGTGGAAAAGTTTGCAATCCCATCAAGGAGTTTAAATAGCTAAAAATCATCCACCCAAGGCCTTCATGCAAGACGCTATAACCCAGTGCCAAACATTGGCCAAGCCTTCGATGCCCAAATCTAGCACTAGACACCTAGCCTGTGTTTTTAACACAACTCAATGCATTGTCACCTAGAGCTTTCACGATCTCGTGGTCCCCAAACCTTTTCCAAGCTAACTAATCAATGCATAATGGTCATCTTCATTAGGAATATGGCACATTTGGACTATTTTTGAACCATTTGAATTCCTAAGCTTACCAGAAATCGCAAATTAAACCCCGATTTAATTTTTTACCCTGACCCTAACTCAGAAACTAAGCCAATTGTCACTCGCAACCTAACTCATTACCCCCAATCAAATGTTGGCCCATTCAAACCCCGATGCAGATTCAAAATTGAAACTTAACCCGGGTAACCCATTCATCTCAGTGAATGAAATATTTTGCAAGACTTCTGATGTGATCATTTTAGAGCACGTTTACAACCCCATTTTATTGTCGAATCTCGCTATTTTGTATTGGTTTTATGCACATTACATCCGGTTTTATCTTGATCTTGTCCTCGAGCTGTTTTTAGGTTATTTCAGGTACTTTCGATGATTTTGAGGTAAAATGAGACGTGTTCAAGGCTTTGACACTCTTATCAAGAGTTTAGATGCGCGTATCATAGCTTGGGCATGCGTTCCAAGTCACTCTCAAAGATCTTATAAACTAAGCTTGGGCATGAGTTTAGACGTGTTCAGCAAGGTTCAAGTTCAGATTCGACCGAATTTGACATCCATTCGGTCGAATGGAAGACATGGATTCAAGCACATAACTCAAGCTCTCGGGAATAGCCGAATGAATACACATTCGGCGGAATCAAGGCCCATTTGGCCGAATGGTAGACAGGGTGCAAAAACACCAAGTTCCTGATATAGGCGAATGACATTCCCATTCGGCCGAATGACCACTCATTCGGCCAAATCCTCTCTTTATTCGGCCGAATGGTCTTCTTTCCTGCAGTTTTTGGTTCTTTCTTGAGGGTTTTTTTAGGGTTTTACCCCTTATGTCCCTAGGGTATAAATACCCCCTTGTTTTGTAAATAACCCTCATGCCTACTTTGAGAACTTTTGTGCCTCAACCTAGAACATCACTTTAAAGCTTTTCATTTCATTCATGCATTAGTTTAGATTTACAACTTTCATTGTTTTTGTGTTCAAGCTTTGTATTTCGGATTCGGGTTCTCTTTCGTTCCTGCTATTTCATTTATGCAAGGTATCGATTCTTTTCTGTTCTATTTCATTTAATGCTTTCATTTATTGCTTTTGGTAATTTCATTGCTCTTGCTATTATCATTGCTTTGTTTATGGTTTTGATAGAGTAATTGTTGTTCTCTTGTTTACGTACATTCAAATCATTCATGCCTTCAATCATGTCCTTTATCATTGTGTATGCCCTAGTCTTTATTACTATGTATGAGTAGTTTTCTTAGGGGTTTGCTTGGTGAAACCCTAGGTTGGCTCGATCTTCATGCATAGAGTTAGGTTTTGAGATTGTTAATGATTGATTGATTTATACTCAATGTGAATCTTGTCCTGCCACTCCTTTGGAGACATAAGGCGATTATAGGTTGTTCATGTGATTTATAGGGTCACAAACTTCCTCTCGTCATCTTGAGTGTCATGATTTAGTGTTGACTGATTTCTCCTAATTTAGCGTATTGATAGTTCAATTGTCCTTCCTAGGGTGGAACTTATCTGTCCTCGTTTTCCTTCCATAGCATATTATCGTTTTAATTCTTGCTTTTTTTTTTCTGTCATTAGATTCATTTTATCAAATGCCAAATAAACCCCTTTGCATCAAGGCTAGAGACTATTGCCCCTTGTCCTTGTGGTTCGATCCTCGACTTACCACTACACTAGTTGTAGTAGTATTAGAATGTTTATAGATATTGTTTGTATAACTATTCTTTTAGTTAAACGACCTAAAAGAACGGTTATCAAAATGGCGCCGTTGCCGGGGATAAGGCGTTGTGTCTAGGTTATAGTCTTGGTGTAAGTCATTTTTGTTTTATTTATATTATTTTCTATTAATTTACTTGTCAGTACTAACACTTGGTCTCTAGTGTTGTTTGCATGCCATATAGCACACGTAGAACAAATCAACAACTAGAACCATACGATCCCGAGGTTCAACGCAGCAAACATAGAATTCCAATCCAAACCTCATCACAACCAAATACTTCCAGCCCTCTTACACCACCGATGAACGAAAATCAACAATTGTTTGGTCAATTTGGGACGCCTGGGTCCCAAGAATTTTAAGGAGGTGTAGTGTTACCCATAGCCCCAAACCCTTATCACATACATCCTCAATTCACCCGGATGGTGAAGGAGACCCCTTTTTGTGGTTTGAAAAATGAATGCCCTCTCCAACACTTGGAGGCTTTCTCAGATATTTGCGGTCTCATACCTCCATACCCCAATAGCCTGGATTATGTACGGATGCATTTATTTCACTTGAGTTTATTTGGTGATGCTCGGGATTGGTATAAATGCCTAGAGCCCAATTCAATCATTAATTGGGCTCAATTAAAGACATCATTTCTAGAAATGTTCTATCCCATAGTTCAAACACAGGATTAGCGTAAGAAAATTGCGTCATTCACTCAAGAGGATGATGAGAACCTTAGTGCTACTTGGAGTCGGTTTAAGAGAATGATAAGAGCATGCCCCCATCATGAGTATGGGGAGAACCATCTTAATACATTCTTCTATGATGGTCTAAATGACTCCACCAAGGCACTCCTAGACTCAGCTATTAATGGCCAACTCTCGAAGGTCCCATGCAATCAGGTGAAGGCTAAGATTGAGGAAGTTGCTAAAAGTAGCTCTTAGGGAGGAGCAAGGGGTAGTGGATTACCGAGAGGAGGGATGGATTCAAGCAACTTGGACATGATTAGTTCAAAAATCGAGGCTATCATAGATATGAAGCTGTCTAAGTTCAAATACACCCAAGGTAGCTCCAATGTATCATCGGATAAAGAGACGCCCTTTTCATGTAGAATCTGTGGGGGCACCAATCATGATACATCATATTATGGGGGTACAAATTCTGAACACATAGCAGTTGTTAACTACAGGGGGTATAACCAAGAAGGAACCCCAGTCATGAACTATGATGGATACGGGTATAATCCTGATTATATGGCAGCTGTAGGGTATGGTGGTCAAAACCAAGGGTTTGCTCAGCAAGGTCCTTACAACAATCAACCATTTAGACCTCCCTTTAATCCAAATTCTAACTAAGGAAACTCCTACCAAGGGTACAACTTCACCAATCAAGCGAATGGGAGTTTTCCTAAGCCGAATGGGAATAGGCCGTACCCTCAAATGCCAAGACCCAACCCCAACCTACCCTATCCATCTACACAGCCACAACCAAACCTGCCTCCAACTAATGAATTCCTTTCCACCCAAGTGAACTCCCTTACGCAGCAAAATCAAACCCTCTCGCAAATCAATCAAACTTTGATAAATCAAATACAACAACTTCAAGCGCAGCAGAAGTTGTTTGAATCATAGCTTGCGCAGATGGCAAGTCCACCCCCACCACTGCTACTTCCTTCTGACCCTCAATAAAACCCATCCACCCAACCTTCACCACTAACTTCTCCTGATTCCAACCCTAAGCATCACACATGTAAGGCGATCTTCCTAAGATTTGGAACCTCATATCCTGCTCCAGTTGTAGCCAATGGAGATGATTTAGGGGCAGATTCCCCAAAGGGTAGGGGTTTTCTAAGAGAAAATGAGCACAAGGAGAACCTTAAGGAGAGAGAAGAAAAGAAGGGTCGTGAAGAGAATAAGGGAAACACTGTCGAAGTAAATGGGCATGAGAGGAAGAAGAAGGATGAAGATGAGAGATGGAGGGAGATACAGGATAGGAGGAAACTTGAGCATCAACATGCTCCACCTCTACCTTTTCCTTACATAAAGGTAGAGAAACAACTTCAAGAAAAGTTTCTTAAGTTCCTAGAGCATATACGGCAGCTTGAAATGAAAATACAATTCTTAGAGGCCATGGAGCAAATGCCGTAGTATGCTAAGTATTTGAAAACCCTCCTAGGAAATAAGAGAAAGCTTGGGGGAGAAGTAATTAATTTTTCGGAGCAGGTGAGTGCCATCATATAGGGGACGTGGGCAAAGAAAGAAAAAGCGAGAGGTCCCTTTGTGCTCCCAGTCACCCTTGGAAAGCTCAATTCTAAGGGAGCACTTGCTGACCTTGGGGCCTCCATCAGCCTAATGCCGATGTCCATCGCCAAGCACCTAACCTTTGAACTTAAGCCTTCGAAGAAAACCATTCAACTGGCTGACTGTAATATAAAAATGCCATGTGGGGAGTTTGAGGACCTTCCGATCCAAGTAGGGAACATAGTCGTACCATGTGACTTCGTGGTGCTTGATATGGCCGAGGATCCTTATACTCCCCTCATCTTAGGGAGGGATGCTTTGAAGACTTTGGGTGCCCTGATCGACTGTGAAACAGAAACTATAACCGTGAGGGTAGCCCAAGAGAAGGTTGTGTTTGCCTTTTCTAAGTCTTCAAAGGAACCCATGGTCGAGCAGATTTGTTCCTTTGGGGAAGTTGAGAATGAAGCTGCAAAAGAGGTTGAGAGGTGTAATATTTTTGCTACCCCAATGATAGTTGAGGTGTTGGATGAGGAGGATACGCAAGAGCGTTTTGTTTTTGAGGTTGCAAAGGGAATTGATCTACCAGCGAAGATGGATTACATATTTAAGGGAACTGACAAGCCAGCCTGCAAAAGGAAGAGGGCTAGAAAAAGAAAACACAAAAAAAGATCGGTGGCTCCACCTTGGCTTAGGGGAGCCCCGTATTTTATCCCACCTCCAGATGACCCTGGTTCTCCGTTGCTTACTTCTGCTAGTGCGGCTCGGTGGAGAGTTTTGACTCCCATGCTAGAGGCGATGGAGATGCTAGGAGTGAATCCACTGCTACTGCAGGTATGATTTCATTGTTTTATTTTTCTGTATAAACTTTGCCTAATTGTGTCGAACTTACCGACGTTAAATAACAGTACTTACGGGAGATAACCCGATGTTTGTTTTGTTTATGTGTTTGTATAGTAATAGCTTCCATAATGCTGATCTTTCCCCCTTTTGGCTCTCTTCTCCCAAGTGCCGAGACAGCTCTTGCGCTAGCTTGGGGGAAGGTCCTTGTGTTTTCAAAGCTTCTAAAGATCAACATTATTGAAACTATTGCCTTGGTTTTTGTTTCAGTTTTTCTTTGCATGTCTAGGTGTGTCAAGTTAATGCACTTAAGTTGTGAAACCAACATGTGAGCTCTAGATGTGTACTTTATAGTGGTCCTATACATACTTATGTTTTCCTAGCCTTGTGCCTGTTTTGGGACCGAATGATTGACTGTTTTCCACCTGACTTGGGGGATCTGGTCCTGCTTGGTGTGTGGCTTGGATGACTACCTATTGAGGTGCATTTTGACTAGCCTTATGAGAATTGATCGTTCTAGGAATCCATTATGAGTCCTATATTATTGAGTGCTAGTTAGAGAGTCTATGTATTGTGTCTGTTCTCCTCCAGCATAGTCTTCTTTTCTAAAGGTCGGGGATGATAACACGTTTGTAGTTACAGCTACATGGCCAAATTGCCTACCATAAATATCGATTGACTTTAGGGTAAGCTAATTTTGTGCCTTTACTTTTTCTTCGTACCTACATCACCTAACTCCACATGAGCCAAATATTCCCTCTTTTTACCTAGAGGATAGTCAAGTGATCACAGTGAAGTGGTGCCCGTTGCATTGTGGTGAAAGATTTTGGTTTGAAAAATCATTGTCATATGATATAACTCTTTACATTACTCTTAGTTTATTTCAAAAACATTAGCATGAAAACAAAAACAAGAAGAAAAAAAAGAAAAAAAAAATATAGAAAAAGAAAAATTCGAGAATAAAGTTGGTGTAATGAGTTCATTTATGCGTATCTTAAGAATTTTGGGAAGTTGTATTGTCATCGCAAGTCATAGCCGTCCTTGGTTTGACTACCTTGGATTGCTTACTATCCTCTATTTGAACTCCACATCCCCAAATTTTACCCTACCTTGATCCTAACCTACATTGCAACCGTTTCCAAACCTGTTCGACTTGGCCTGATTAGCAAGTTTTATGCTGGAGAGTAGCTAGGATACAATCCCTAAGATTTCTCCCTAATTGAGTGTTTAATTCCTGACTCATCTTAAGTCGAATGATTCTGAGCGAAACACATACCGTATTAAACACACGAGCGTATTAGAAATATCCCACATCTTTTGGGAAATAGCATGGGGAGCGTGGACTTGTGACCTCATTAGGTAGTGGTGGGTGGTGTGGCCTATGTTGTAGCTTTTCCAGTAATCCCGAGTCTGTGGAAGATGTTGTTCATCTTGGTATTATGCTCTTTTGAGCCCATTGTACTTGCACACCCATGGCTAGGGAAGAGTTTTGCGCGTACACGGCTAGCATTGTCTTGTTTTTCCGCTCACCTTGCTTTTCATATACTTTAATCATGGTGTTGCCTTGCTAGTTCATTTGCTAGGGACTAGCAAAGGTTTGGCTTGGGAGAAGTTGATGTGTTCATTTTAGAGCATGTTTACAACCCCATTTTAGTGTCGAGTCTTGCTATTTTGTATTGGTTTTATGCACATTACATCCAGTTTTACCTTGATCTTGTCCTCGAGCAATTTTTAGGTTATTCTAGGTATTTTTGATGATTTCGAGGTAAAATGAACGTGTTCAAGGCTTTGACACTCTTATTAAGAGTTTAGATGCGCGTATCATAGCTTGGGCATGCGTTCCAAGTCACTATCGAAGATCCCATAAACTCCAGAAGCCATTAGACACTTCAAAGTAGCTGTTTAGCAAGGTTCAGGTTCATGTTCAGATTTGACCAAATCTGACACCCATTCGGTCGAATGGAAGACAGGGATTCAAGCACATAATTCAAGCTCTCGAGAATAGCCGAATGAACACACATTCGGCCGAATCAAGGCCCATTCGGCCGAATGGTTGCACTCATTCGGCCGAATGGTAGACAGGGTGCAAAAACACCAAGTTTCTGATATAGGCGAATGACATTCCCATTCGGCCGAATGGCCACTCATTCGGCCGAATCCTCTCTTCATTCGGCCCAATGGTCTTCTTTCCCGCAATTTTTGGTTCTTTCTTTAGCCGGCGCTCGAGGGTTTTTCTAGGGTTTTACCCCTTATGTCCCTATGGTATAAATACCCCCTTGTTCTGTAAATAACCCTTATGCCTACTTTGAGAGCTTTTGTGCCTCAACCTAGAACATCTCTTTAAAGCTTTTCATTTCATTCATGCATTAGTTTAGATTTACTGCTTTTGTTGTTTCGTGTTCAAGCTTTGTAGTTTGGATTCGGATTCTCTTATGTTCACGCTATTTCATTTATGCAAGGTATCGATTCTTTTCTGTTCTATTTCGTTTACTGCTTTCATTTATTGCTTTTGGTAATTTCATTGCTCTTGCTATTATCATTGCTTTGTTTACGGTTTTGATAGAGTAGTTGTTGTTCTCTTATTTACGTACATTCAAATCATTCATGCCTTCAATCATGTCCTTTATCATTGTGTATGCCCTAGTCTTTATTACTATGTGTGAGTAGTTTTCTTCGGGGTTTGCTTGGTGAAACCCTAGGTTGGCTCGTTCTTCATACGTAGAGTTAGGGTTTGAGATTGTTAATGATTGATTGATTGATACTCGATGCGAATCTTATCCTTCCACTCCTTTGGAGTCATAGGGCGATTATAGGTTGTTCATGTGATTTATAGGGTCACAAACTTCCTCTCGTCATCTTGAGTGTCATGATTTAGTGTTGACTGATTTCTCCTAATTTAGCGTATTGATAGTTCAATTGTCCTTCCTATGGTGGAACTGATCTGTCCCCGTTTTCCTTCCATAGCATATTATCGTTTTACTTCTTGCTTTATTTTTCCGTCATTAGATTCATTTTATCAAATCTCAAATAAACCCCTTTGCATCAAGTCTAGGGACTATTGCCCCTTGTCCTTGTGGTTCGATCCCCGAGTTATCACTAGACTAGTTGTAGTAGTATTAGAGTGTTTATAAATATTGTTTGTATAATTATTCTTTTAGTTAAACGACCTAAAAGTACAGTTATCAACTTCTCCCCAAAATTTTCAATTTTTGTTACGAGAGAGTTAGTACCCCTCCATGGCTCAAAAATAGGGCATATTTTTCAAATTATTATCCTTGCACATTTACAAGTTTCATTACATCTAGCAAGCTATACATCACATGCATCATTCCTAGTGGTTGCACAGTAGACCCTTGCATCATTCGTGCTGCAAAGCAAAAGCACGCACAAGTGCACACACATACATGTATAAGTAGGAGTCAAGCTCATAACTATTTAATATAATATCCCAAATGTAATCCAATCCAAGAATGTATGAACTTACATAAAATCTGACATAATACATAAAATCAAAACCTAGACACAAAGCTAGTCCTCCTCCTCTGACTTTATAGGTTCCCTAGCTCACTAACTAGAGTCAGCTATAGAGGTGTACGGGCGCAAAGGGTTGGGATCAAACAACCCCAGACTCAGCTCATGAATCATCTAAGGTACATGTATCCTATCCTCCCAAAGCTCCTCAATGACTATTTGTGGAGAAGCTGACCTCCTAGATGCTACATTGGTAAAGAACCCTACTCTTGCACTACCCTAGAGCAATCCACTGGTGTCCATCCTCATTTGCATCTACATCTACATCTACATCTACATATACATTAACTTATATATATACATACATTTTCTTAAATAAATACGGATCCATAGCGGGAAATTGACTACTCCTTGCCATGATGGTTCCCCGAATCCACCAGTAGAGTGTCAAAACAAATCTAAAGGAGGTTTGGCCTAACCTATAATCTTCGTATTAGCCTGCAAAGCCTGTGCCCCTCCCTTAGGCCGAGGCTTTGTCCATGATGGAGCCTAAGAATACGACGTCGACATATGAGGTCTGGATGCATCGTGTATCCTAGAAACATCAATCTAAGGACAACAAAAAGAGCAAAAGGCAATCAAGCATTAACTAAGATCCTTACCTTAGCAAGGTCACCCGCCAACTTTTGGGTCAGTTGGATGCACATTTTCTTCAGGCCATCAATCAACTTCATGAACCGATCAACTTCTTTCAACCCAGCTGTGAATCAAAAATAGCAAAAAACATTGTTATTCAGTAAAGAAAAAATGGTAAAACTCATATCTATCAACCAACTTATTGGTGGGAACTCAACAAGTATGCTCCTATAGGCATGTGACTCAGCCTCTGTGACTTCATCTATGGGTTTGCTGACCCACTCTCCTTGAGAGTTCACAGAGCGAAGTACTAGGTCCATGTGAGGGAATTTAGGATACTCATCTCTAGGAGTCTATCAAAATAGAAAAGCATAGGATCATCAAAACATAAAAAGGTATGCTTAAAACTGAAGGCAAGTATCATACCTCATGAAGGTTTGCCTCATTGGGCGACCTAACCTAGCAACCAACACCAAGTAGTCCCCCATGGAGCTCACGAATGATCCTCAAGATATGTACAAAGTGGTAGTTGGGTTCGTTTGCATGAGCTTATCAAGGCTCACCAGATCTAACATAGTTGCATGAGGGTTTACTGGAGTAAAAAAACTCCATGGTCGAGTATTATAGGGCCACCCGCTCTCCAAAACACCACATGGGCTTCCATAAGCCCAATATGGGTGTCATCAGCTCCGTGAGGAAGGTAGCCCTCTCCGTGCCCTTAGGGGGCTCTATATAAGCCTAGGCCAAAGATTAACGTATTTTCGCTAGCAAAACAATATCAGATGTCAAGAGCATATAACAAATTCCATAAATAAAATCCTGGAATCAAAACTATCCAATTCAGGAGTGGAGCAGAGATAATCTTCTAGATGCAACCTAGGCTGACTCCCTCCTTTTCTCTCCCGGCCCAAGAAGCAAGCTTTAAGAAATACTCATAGGCCTAGAGTTGCTGACAAAAGCAAACGAGTCAATACAAAAGCTAAGAAAACTTGAAGCTAGCTAAATATAAGGGAAAGAACCAAAGTACCTCAATGACCCTCCACATGTCCGCTTATCAAAACTTGGCCATCAATTTGACCCCGCACTTCCTCCTTTATCTCATACCAGAGATGAGCATATGGAAAACCTCTCTAGTCATAGCTAGGTAATGTAGCGATCTCTTGCAAAGAATATAAGAATCGTAGTGAGGTTCGGGTACTCTTATTCGAGCAGATAAGCTAGCTCACTATAAGTAGGAGCAAATTTCTCACCATCTGCTCATTGGTGGTGGTGCCTCTCACCTTGAGGTTAGCAAAATATCTTCCATACCCAATGATCATAGCCTTGCCGAAGATGGTGGCCGCAATAGGGCCTAGCAATTCAGCCGCCTATGCATGCTTAAAGAGGAGGTCGATGTCCAAGAGCTTATTAGTGAAATGTAGGCCCGTGATCATAGCAAAATCCGTAATGGTAATGGTCCGCATATATAAGTCGTCATCCTGATAGTAAATCAAACTCATCTATGGATCAGTCAAAATGATAATTTATCAAATATGATAGGAAGTGACTTACCATGCCCATTAGAGGACGATATGAAAGATGTGATGTTGGTTGGAATACCAGTTGGTCAAGCGTTTATCCAACCTGATGCCAATAAGTGTGTAAACTTTGAGAAGTTACCTCTTCCTCAAGGGATCCCTTTCCCTCTGAAGAACATGTCGCTTTTGCCATGGCCAAACGTTTAGATTTGGGAGCCATCTGACAAAACCAACAAGCATTATTTCAAATATAAGGGTTACAAGCATTAAAGCATTTCAACAAAAGACTCTACAATTTCCAAAAAACAATACAAAAGCAACAATAATAGGAATTCTCATATTCCTCTGAAATGTTGCAATCCCAAGAGTTCACAAACTCCACTGAAATGTCACAATCCTAGGAGTTCACAAACTCCTCTGAAATGCCAGAGTTCTAAGAGTTCACAAACTCTACTAAAAATTCAAAGTCACATGAATTCTCGAATTTTCCTAAAATATCACGATCCAAGGAGTTCAGAGACTCTGCTGAAAAGCATCTTAGACACAAAATTCTCAAATTCCTAATACTCGACAACTCATAGACTCCCTATAAAAAAACAATCATCTCTGGAATTTTAAGATTCCACTAAACTACCACGGAGTTCATAGACTCCCCTGAAACATAATAAACTCAGGAATTCTCATATTCCATACCGCCTAGAGTTCATATACTCCACTAAAAAACAACAAACTCTAAAACTCACATATTCCATCGTAACAAATCTCAACAACATAGGGGACTCATCCAATTTTAAAAACTAGTCACATGCAATCTTTGACCCAGACACAACTCAACTAGAAGTTAACAGACTTCCATACCAAAAATCAGTTCATCAAAGCATAACAATAGTGGAAATTCAAAGATTTTCACTACATCCCAAAAATTCTTAGATTTTAGGCCCAAACCTGGCTACCACCTAATGACATAGCCTAACACCAATTCCAATCCTGATCGAAACCCTACAAGGCCTACATTTCCATAAATAACCAAAAAACCCGGTTTCCCGACAAACACTGAAACTCAATGGTTTCTCATACCAAACCTACATCAAAGCCAAGGTCCACAGTCTAGCACCATTTTAAAATACAAATTTGGCATAAAAAACTCAAGCCATTACTATCCAATGGCATGAACAAACTAGGGGCTTAAAAACAAACCCACTTCACCAAACTCAATCGAAACGGAAATTTATGACTCCCAAACTGACAAGTCATCACCCTTAAGCATAACTAAGAATAACCAAGCAACAAAATCAAGCCAATATAATGTATCACCAAGACCCACAAAATTTTGGCTTTACCCCATACACCACAAAAAATTGGATAAAAAACCCACAAACTTGTTACATTTTTTGTAAAAACTAACCTACATGTCATATACATACATACACTAAGAAATTACAACCAATAATTGAAATAATTCACAACAAAATAAAAAACCTCCAAATCAATTTAGGGTTCATGCCAAATTCGAAAATCATGCTTAAAATCAAGGTGAATTCAAGTAACTTACTTGGATTAATGGGTGAAGATAAAACTCTTATAGATCAAATCCTTGGAAGCAATTTAGGGAAGCAAAGATTTTGGGAGAAGGAACTGTCGAAATGAAGCCTCGGTATGAAGTCGAGCAATTTTAAAACCTACAGCACATGCGCTGAACACGCGAAGCCTAGGGACCACAACTCTAGCACTGAGCGCCCACAGCTCCACCGCTAGGCGCTCACCCTCAGCGCTTGATGCCTGACCCCTTTTCTCAGTGCGGGCAAGGGACCACCCTATGTTATCATTATTTGAATATTTAAGTGCAGAAAGCTGGGTATTTCACTCCCAAAACCTCGTAGGACAACTAACTTAATTTCATGCATGGGGTGAAAAGATCAAAATGCCTTTGACCTAAAAAAATTCCAATTTCTTGGTCTCCAAAATCTGACAAGCCGGGTCGACCGCGCATGATGCTACAACACTACAAATAACTCATAAGCACTTCAATGACCCAATGACTCTGTCTTATTGCTCCGGAGGCATCCGTATAATTCATAATGACTCACGAGGAATCCCTAGAATACGTAATGACTCAAGAGGCATCCCTAGAATACGTAATGACTCAAGAGGCATCCTTAGAATATATAATTCCTCGAGAGGCGTCCATAGAATATGCAATGTCTTGGGAGGTGTCCTCATAATATGTAAATAGTCTCTATGGCTCGGGAGGCATTCGTTAAATACGTATTGGCTTACGAGATGTCCCTAAAATACGTTCTGGCTTGGGAGGGGTCCTTAAAATACACATTGGCTTGGAAGATGTCCTTAAAATACGTTTTGCTTGGGAGTTATCCTTAAAATACGCATTGGCTTGGGAGTCATCCTTAAAATACGCATTAGCTCGGGAGATATCCTTAAAATACAATATGGCCCAAGAGGCGTCCCTTAAGGACGCATTGGCCCGGGAGGTGTCTCAAATATAAGCAATGGCTTGAAAGACGTCCCTAAAATACATCAAGCTAGCTAATGCAACTGTGGGCCTAACCATAATACCCCAGTGGATAATCTAAGGGTTTCAATCCCTACTAGAACCTATTAAAATCCTTCTCCCCATGGAGTTGCCTCATTAAAATTCTTTCCTAATGGATAAAATTCCTAGTGAACCATCATCCCTAATGGATAAGCGTCCTCAGCCAAGACAAAAAAATGGGAAAATACCTCAAACGGGATATTTACAAAAAAAAATACAAACCAAAAACTCCCCAATGGAGTTCATTAATCCCTAGCAAAGGCCGAAGGTAGTAAACCCTTCAAATCAATGATTTCAATAGCTAACAAAACTAACCTAGTGGCACCCAACGTGTAGGTATTTGGAAACTAAACCTTATTTATTTTTTGCAGGTATCGGCGTTAGAAGGAGGATTTAAGGTCGTAGAATGTCAAAGATCTTCCTTCGTCTTGAGTCATACTTTGACCAACGTCATTACCCAAGATTCGGCCAAAGTGGGGGAATTTGTAAACACAAAATTGTGTCTCCCCACGAAGCGACCCTATGACAAACCAACCTTTGCAGGCAGGACTTCGCTTGGGTCAAGTTGAGTGTTGTGATCTCAAAAACACCTCCATGTTGAACCCCAAAAAGGCCAAAACACAAACCCAAGTGCAAACAAAAATTATCCCAAAAAATCACCCAAAATCCATCCAAAATTCCTCCAAAAATAAAACCTAAATTCATGCAAATCCTAAAGCTTGGAGCAACTTTGGTCGACGCTCGAAGCCTAGCGTCAAGTGCATAAGTAGTTGCTTCATCAACATCAAGCATCAAGTGCATACTTCTAGCACCCGATGCAGAGCTCAGCTTTTAGTGCCTAAAGCTAGTGTCCAATGCTTTCCCTACTTCTAATGCTTAAACTATAACAAAACCTGACAGTTGCTAGTCACAATGTCTGACGCACAGCCTAGCGCCAGATGCCTAGCCTTATGCACCACTCCAAAAGAGCTCCTGGCTCACCTTGAGCTTATGTGCATTCAAAAAAGAGATTCCTTCTCGAGCACTTGACGCACAAGCTATGCACTTGATGCTTGATCTTGGAATCCAACGCCCAAGAATCTAGCTTTTTTGCATGTCCCAAGACATCGGCAATTTTAACAAAGAGCACTACTAATCTGCTAAAATACTCCTGAAGGTTCAATGGGCACTCAAGAGGGGGGGGGGGGGGGTGAATTGAGTGTTAAGTAATCTTTAATAATTTTTGCTTCTTTTCGGATTATGTGTAAGGAACCAGTTGTGCTGGTTCCCTTATGCAGCGGAATAAAACAAAGCAATAAAGAACACCACAGATTTAACGAGGTTCAGCCAACTCTGGCCTACGTCCTCCTATCCTAAGTCCTCCTATCCTAAGTCCTTTATTAATCTACTCCGAAAATTAAAGACAAAGAACACTCTATTGTTTCCCTACTCCGGGAACCAGTAAACCCCACACTCTACTTCGAATGTGCTCTAAACTTATCCTCGTAAGTTCCTAGTGTGTTTGAACTCACAAACACTCACTAAGTCTTCAACCCCTCTGTCAAAGACTTAATACAAGATCAAGAACTCTCTAATGATCTAACTCTCAAAAGTCAAATAGAGAAAAACGTTAAAACACTATTATGCTCTTGTGTATCACTTAATAATTGAATTAGTGCTTTTAGCTCTCAAAGATATAACTCTATTAAAAATGCGTGAGAGCCATCAAGATGATTATTCAGAGTAAGATGTATTTATAGGTTAGTTGGCTAAACCCTAAAATCATGCATGTAAGATATATGCGATTTTATGATAAGTATTTATCCTAATTAATTTGATCACAAGATAAGATCAATTTAGGATAAGATACTTCCTAGTTTTTAGCTAACCAAAAATATCATCTTATCTTTAGCTGCTTGGATATATTTTAAATCAATATTTTTCGGAAAATATCCTCTTTGTAAAATCTTTGTAAAAACAGCAGCTTAAATAATCTGTTCAGTTAACATGTTTACCTGACCTGGTTCCTTGAACTGAATATGTTATGAAATTTGTTCCAAACCTTGTACCAAATTTCATAACGATATTTAATATACTAAAAGCACTTTATATACTCAATTATATAAGTTATACTACGGAGCATTTACATGAAGTTCCTAAATAACTCTTTGAGTGTAGTCTTCTTTCATGCATTCGTTAAGTCTTGAAAGCTTCCATGAATGAACTCAATTATTGACCAAAGGACCTTCCTTTAAGTTGATCGAAAATCCTTTCAAGCTTCCAATCTTAGAAATCAACTTAGATACTGCACATTTAACAAAGTTAATGTACAATACTAAATAAGTAACTGCCTTTCATAAAAGCAGTTTGAGAGAACAGTTTATACTGGTTCCCTACCAGTGCATAGCTCATTTATCATCTAACTGTTTCCTGTATAAAGATAAGTTAGTTCAACAAATATCTCATATAAGTAATAACTTATCTAGGGAAACAGTGTTCTATTTTAGCTGGTTTCCCCAACTGTATTGAACACTTTCAAAGACCTGTTTCTCTTAGCTGTTTGTCATCATTCAAAACTATCAATCAAAACCTAAGGGACTCAACAAATTCCCCCTTTTTGATGATGACAAACATTTGAAGTTTCTGCAGCTGTGATCATACTCAAAAGAAGGTAGTCAAAAACTTCTAGAACTCAAGACTCAATGGAACAAGTCAGTTAAGCCAACTGGTTCCCTAAACAGAAACAAAAAATAAAATAAAGTCAAAGTAAAAGTAAAAAGACTCAAAAACGACTCAATCTAAACTCGTAAAGACTCTAGGCTTCAACTTCAACTATTTTCCCCCTTTTGGCATCATTAAAAAGATATGCAAAAGTAGCATCTTATGCATAAAGTAACGTGCTAAACCATCCAACGGCGTCAACCATTATACAAATAAAGTGCTGCAAAACAAGGTCAGAATAGTCAAAATTAAGCCATGCCATCAATAAAGATCATAGTTTAATACAAACCAACAAAAGTGAACGATAGAGCCCAAATCCATATCAAAACAAGTTCATGGATTGGGAGGAATAAAAACAGTCCAACAAAATCAGTTATTCAGAATATAATATAATAAAGGTAGGCTAAATGAAAAAGAGAACAGATTCAATCATCATCATCATTTTCATCATCTCCTTCCTCTTCTTCAATGTCAGCCTCCTCAGCTGTTTCTTCCTGGTTCTCCTCCTCTTCATTGTCATCTTCCTGCTGGTCTACTTGCTGGTCCTCCTCAACTTATTCCTTCTCAATTCCAGAAATACCAGCAACCTGTTTCTCTAACTTGCTCATCCTCATAATAAGCGAAGTAGATAGACCTTCCACTAAGGTCACTAACTTGCTAAGCTGATCCCCTACAGCACTCATCTTCTCTTCCTGACTCTCCAGCCTCTTAAGAATAACCTTCTGACCTGCTGGTTCCTCTGCCTTCTATTTCTTCTTGGCAGGCTTAGGAGTCTCTACTGGTTCCTCCTCCCTAAACTTCAACACCCCAGCACTTATGATCAACCCCTTTTGTTTCAGAATACCTTTGGTAAACACTATTACAGGAGCAGTTGATCCACTAAGAGAAACATTATTCTCTTTAAGAAGCTTAGTTATGTAAGAACCATAAGGAAGAGAGTGGTGGGATGAATTATAGCAATTCATCATATGGTTTATCATTAGGGAAGGAAGATTTATCTTAATCTTTTTCATCAGCAAATATATAAGCACCATTTCCATGATGCGCACAAAACCCCTACCTTGTGCTCGAGGGATAATCATCTTGTTACACAAAGAGTGAAGGACCAGCATCACTGGTTCCTTCAAGCTACTAGTTTTAAACGTTCCAGCTTTCTTTGGAACTTTCCCTCCAAACACAAAGTCATGCACTTCATCTGGACTGACCCCTATAAGTGTGGGCCATCCATCTCCAGAATACTCATCAAAACCATCTCTGGGTATATTCAACAACCCAGCCAAACTTGCAACAGACACATTCACTTCAACATCATTCACAACTGAACTTAACGACCTATCCAACATTTATTTCAAATTCACATAAAACTTTCTAACACCATCAATATTAGCATCACAGACATCAAACAAAGGCATCCAACCCTGATATTCTAACAACTCTTTCACATCACTTAAGGCAACTTCATCAAAATAACCAACTTCTGTTTTACACCCAGATAACACAACCCTAGAACCTAAATCAGTCATACCAATAGATGGAGATTCTACTGACATACCTCTTGTAGACTTCCGTGCTGTTCTCTTTCGTTTGGCACCAGCAGAGTCCATCGACTGTTCCTCTACTACTACTTCGCCAATCTTTTTCAGGGAAGACCTAGTCACTCTGCTGCGAACCAGGGGTTCTGTAGTCCCCTTTTTCTGGCCAATAATCTGTAGATCCTCTTCTTCACTTCTAACTTCCTCCTCTTCCCTTTCTCCAACAGTATTGAAGAATTCTTCAGCGCTTTTGGGCTGGTCCCCCTGAGATGAGGCTGGTTCTTTAATGATGGAATCATCAGCCTCAGGGGTTTTGGGTAAAGGTGCATTTTTGGGAGGTGGAGGTGAGGGAGATTTAGAAGATGCAGATGGAGTTGGTGATGGGTTCTTTGTGGTGGTAGGAGGTGAGTTGCTCGATGAAGTCGGAGCAGGGTTAGTTTCAGTGATGGAGGTCTCCTTCAATTGAGTGGACTCACTTGCTTGAGTCTTCTCCTTCCTTTTCTTAGCTGAAGCCTTGCCTGATTTCCTTCCCATTGTAGCAAACAAGCTTCACAACTTAGTAGGAATTTGAGGGAGATGAAAATGGAGTGAACAGTGATTAGGGTACCGCTTTTGAATGAGAGAGAGGATGAATTGAATGATGATGTGATGTGAAGCTGTATCAATGTGCTGATGTGTATTTATATCAATTGCACAGACATAGGAATTCCAAGAATTAGCCGGTTGAGAATCAAAATAAACAGAAAAGATAATTTCAAAAATTGAAAATTTAAAAAATGGTAGTTATCTTTTTACAAGAAAATCAACCAACTATAAATTAGGCAATTAAATATATTTGCCTCTTTGTAGGATAGGAATAACTGAAATAAGATAATTCTTTCCAAAAAGAAATTATCTTATAGTAATCTTCCAAAAATAAGATATTTTCGGATGACATATCAGAGTTGAACTGTTGTTTCCTCTTGCTGGTACCTGTACTGAACCAGTCATTCTATTTTCAGCATGTTTCAAAATAACTTCTCCTGTTTCTATGCAACAATAATCCACTTAGGTTATTTACACAATATTTGTAAGTAAGCAACATAGTTATATACATAATCAATATAAAAGCATACTTATTCTAACCAATCATTAAAGGAAATAATTGAAGCCAACGCCTAAAATCTAACTAGACCTAAAAGGACTCTTAACCTACAAAAAGACTCTCTACATAAAGGCTTTGTGAAGATCTCAACTATTTGATCTTCACTTTTACAAAACAACATCTCCACCAATCCTTTTTCCACATTGTCTCTTAGAAAATGGTGTCTTATCTCAATGTGTTTGGTCTTGGAGTGTTGCACGGGGTTCTTTGAAATATTGATTGCACTAGTGTTATCACAAAAGATAGGAACACTTTTATAAATAACACCAAAATCTTTCAGCTGGTTCCTTATCCACAGTAGCTGGGAACAGCATGAAGCTGCAGCTATATATTCTGACTCTGCTGTGGATAGGGCCACTGAATTTTGCTTTTTAGAACCCCATGATATAAGACAAGAGCCAAGGAAGTGTGCCATACCTGATGTGCTCTTTCTATCAACTAGGAAACTAGCATAATCTGCATCTGTATATCCAATGAGATCGATGGTACTGCCTTTGGGGTACCACAAAAACAGATCTGCTGTTCCCACAAGATACCTAAGTATCCTTCTAACAGCCTTCAAGTGAGATTCCTTTGGATTGCTTTGAAACCTAGCACACAAACCAACAGAAAACACAATGTCAGGTCTACTAGCTGTTAGGTAAAGTAGAGAACCAATCATTCCTCTATAAAGCGTAGCTTTAACATTTTTTCCCTTAAGATCAGCATCCAACTTTGTGGATGTGGGAATAGGTGTATCATAAGCTTTGCTGTTCTCCATGCCAAACTTTTTCAGCAGCTCTTTTAAGTACTTTTGTTGATGGATCATTATACCATCATTTGTTTGCTTAATCTGCAGCCCTAGGAAGAACCCTAGTTCTCCCATCATACTCATTTCAAATTCACCCTGCATAAGATTTGCAAATTCATCACACAAAGTTTGATTAGTAGCACCAAATAAAATATCATCAACATAAATTTGTACTACAATCAAGTGTTTCCCCCTGGTTCTTATGAACAAGGTCTTATCTACTGTTCCCCTCTTGTAATCATTAGCCATCAAGAAATTGGACAGTCTTTCATACCAAGCCCTTGGAGCTTGTTTCAAGCCATATAATGCTTTATCCAACTTATATACATGCTGGGGAAACAGTGTATCTTCAAAACCAGGTGGCTGCTCCACATATACTTCTTCCTTCAAATAGCTATTAAGGAAGGCAGTCTTCACATCCATCTGAAACAGTTTAAAATTCATGTGAGCAGCATAAGCAATTAAAATCCTAATAGCCTCTAGCCTAGCTACTGGTGCAAACGTCTCATCATAGTCAATTCCTTCTTGTTGATTGTACCCTTGCACCACTAGCCTTGCTTTATTTCTGACTATAGTACCGAGGTCATCTAACTTGTTTCTAAAGACCCATCTAGTACCAATGACTGATCTTTCCTTTGGACGGGGAACCAGGTGCCAAACCTGGTTCCTCTGAAACTGATTTAACTCATCTTGCATAGCTAGTACCCAATCAGGATCAGTCAATGCCATTTTATAGTCAGTAGGCTCTACATTAGACAGGAAAGAATAGAAAGCGCAAAAGTTTTGAAAGACACTTCTTCTCATTTGAATCCCCTTATTTATATCACTAATTATTTGATTAGTGGGATGAGAAGATTGATATCTAAAACTTTTGAAATTAATACTGTTTTGTGCTTCCTCATTAAGTTGGGAACTAGCATGTTCATGAATCTCTTCTCCTTCTGAAGAACCAGGAGGATTCACATTCATGCTGTTTCCTCTATCATTACTTACCTCAGGTTCAGGGGTGGTACCTTCTTCTGTTCCCCCTGAACTCATTACCTGTCTATTATATGAGGAACCATCAGGACTTGGTTCCCCTTTAAAATCCTCATTATCTCCATTTTCTTCTCTAGGCACTTCATCATTATCATCTGGTGGAGTATTTGGTAGGCCTAGCTCTGCTTGCACTTCATCTGTGGGACCAGTATACTGGTTCCCCGTGAAATCCATCAATCCAATCACTTCATCAGGTTGTACCTGCGCAATCTCAGAAGACATGTTAAATTCATCAAAAATGACATGGACACTCTCCTCAACACAGAGAGTCCTTTTATTGAAGACTCTATATGCTTTGTTGTGAGAAGAGTATCCAAGAAAGATTCCCTCATCACTTCTAGGATCAAATTTATCAAGCTGGTCCTTCTCATTATTATGCACATAACATTTACATCCAAAGACATGAAAGTATGTGATGTTGGGCTTTCGACCTTTAAGAAGTTCAAAGGGAGTCTTATTTAACTTTGGTCTAATGAGACCTCTATTCAATATATAGCAAGCAGTGTCCACAGCTTCACCCCAAAAACTCTTTTAGAGACCACTCTCAATGAGCATCGTCCTCGCCATCTCCTCAACAGTTCAGTTCTTCCTTTCTACAACACCATTTTGTTGAGGTGTTCTAGGGGCTGAGAAGTTGTGATTAACTCCATGTTCCCTACAATAATCAATAAAGTTAGCATTATCAAATTCAGTACCATGGTCTGATCTTATCGAGACCAGCTTATGGGTGAGCTGGTTCTCCACTTGTTTCACCAATGTTACCCATTCTTCAAACGTTTCATCCTTTGTGTGTAACATCATTACCCAAGTTTACCTGGAATAATCATCAATTATAACACAGACATATCTATGACCTCTTCGACTTTGTACTCTCATGGGACCACACAAGTCAATGTGTACAAGTTCGAAGAGTCTGCTGGTACTCAAAACAGTTTTAGGCTTAAAAGAGATTTTGACCTGTTTTCCCCTTACATATTCAGAACAAACTTTATCAGCTTCGTACTTAATGTTAGGAAGACCTACCACTAAGTCACGTGCTTTAAGTTTGTTTAGAAGTGTTAGGCTAGCATGTCCAAACCTCTTATGCCAAATCCATTGATTATTTTCAGAAACAGCTCTCAAACAGATGGACTTGTCTTGAGGGATTTTATCTAAGAAGGTGATGTAGACATCATGCTTCCTGGTTCCCTCACATATAAGTTCTCCTGTTTGTGAGTTAACTATGTGACATAGGTTGGCTTGAAACTCAACTCTATTACCTTTGTCACATAATTAAGAAATACTCAAGAGATTATGTTGCAAGCCTTCAACATAATAAACATCATCTATTACGTTAGAAAGTGTCTTACCAACCTTACCTAAACCAGTGATGGTTCCCTTGCTGTTATCCCCAAAGGTGACACTTCCTCCATCAAAGGCCACTAGTGAAAGGAATTGATCTTTATCCCCGGACATGTGTCTTGAGCAACCACTGTCCAAATACCAATAGGTGTCTCCCTTCACTCTAGCCTGCAAGAGTAAATCAAACATTAGTTTTAGGAACCCAAACACACTTGGGTCCCTTTTCAACAACATTAACATCTTGTTGATCCTTTCTTCTCCACACATACATTACACTCTTGCTGTTCTTATTAGCACTAATTTTCTTAGCTGGACCTTCATGTATCTTATGTCCATTCTTACCACAATGAAAACACACGTGCATCTCTTTAGTCATGACATACTTACCTCGCTGATATTTTGTGATCCAGGTGGTTTCTTTGGGAGACCAGTTAGTCCTGGTTCTCTGTCTAGTATAACCAAGACCAAATTTTCCTTTGTTTCCTCCTGATGAAGTCAGATGGTTCAAAGTTCTTTGTGCATTCAGTAGCTTATCCGCATGTCTATGACTGTCATGTAGTTCCCTTTCTTTTGTTTTAAGTGTCTTAACTAACAACTCGTTTTTCTCTTTCAAAAACTCAAAGTTACTTTTTAAAGTTGCAAGTTGTAAGTTAAGATCTAAAACCGTAGGGTCATTAGACATGTCAATAACTACTGATTGCTTTTCACTTTTTAGTTGATTAAATTCAGCATGTAACTTACAGATAGTACTTTCATATTCATTAATCATACTGCTGACTTCAACGCTGGTTCTAGTAGGAGAACCAGGGGACTGAACAGCTTTAAGTGAAGCAATTTCTTTGTGAGAATTTTCTAAGTTGAAAGCCAATGTTTCAAAGGCCTTCAATAGAGAAGTTCTATTGCAAGAATTTGCTTTACTTATCACTGTTGAAAAATCAAGGACTTCACTAGTAGTTGATAAGTCTCTGGGGAACCGGGAGATCAGATCTTCTTCACCATCACTCGGATAGTCAAGTTCAGAAGATCTTGCCCTTTCTAGTTCTACCTTGCACTTGTCCAATTCAACTTCTAGTTCAGCAACTTGATTTTTCAAGTTATGGCAAACCATCTCTAGGTGATCACAACTAGCAATAGCAATTTCACATTCATTGCGTTTTTCTTTTAATTCTCTTTTGCCAGTTATATAAGTTTCACCTACTTTATAGCATTCATCTAATAAAGAATCTATACAAGAAAGCATATTTTCTCTATCATATTCATGCATGTCTATTCTAATTTGTTCAAGGTTTACCTTATGTCTTTGTAGTACATCCTTCTTAGCCATCAAGCATTTCTTGAATGTACTGGTTCCCCCTCTGGTTCCCGGACCAGTGTTGTTCTCCTTGATGTTTGTGAAAGCAGTTAAGCAAACATCAGAACTAGGTGTATCTTCTTCTTCATCAGATCCTGAGTCAGATTCTCCCCACATAGATGCTATCATGGCATTCTTGAAAGCCCTCTTATCTCCAGATTGAGATTGCTTGTCTTTCCATATTGGACAATCATGAATGATGTGTCCTTTCTCACCATACTTGAAGCAACCTGAAGATGAAGACGAGTTAGATTTTTTAGTATTTTTGAAATTCCTACCTTTGAAATTCCTCTTTTGATCAAGAAGAGATCTTTCAAATCTTTTTGCAATCAAGCTGATCTCATCTTCTTCTTCTTCTACTGTTCCCTTCAGTGCCATGCCTCTGGCTAGTTCCTTCTCAGACTTAGAGTCAATCAGCATCTCATGAGTCATAAGGGAACCAATCAGCTGTTCCAAAGACAAGGTAGACAGATCCTTTGCTTCATATACTGCTGTTACCTTAGCTGTCCATGTATCTGTTAAACTACGCAAAATTTTTCTCACAAGATCCTCATCAGAAAATTTTTTACCAAGTGATCTAAGATCATTAACAATAGTCATAAACCTACGAAAGTAATCATTGATTTTTTCATTTTTATTCATGGCAAACAATTCGTATTTAGACATGATTAAATCAATTTTAGACCGTTTTACCTCACTGGTTCCCTCAAACGCAAGTTCAAGGGTGTCCCATATCTCCTTAGCACTACTGCAACCAGAGATACGATTTGTTTCGGTCTCACCTATTTCTTGTTGTAGAATTGACATTGCCTTAGCATTTTTCTCCAGCAACTTGTAATCAGCAGTGACCAATTCGCTATCCTTCTTGGGAACCTGTTTCCCATCAGCTTCTGTCTTGAGAATGATATTAGGACCATTTTTAACTACGAGCCAGCATTCATAATCAATACCCATGATAACATTCTGGATCCTGTTCTTCCACCAGGCATAATTATTTCCATTAAACTTTGGTGTCTTGTTGTCATAACCGATTGCACTTAATTCTTGAGTACTCATTCTTAACTCCTCTAGATGTTACTATTTCGAGAAGCTTAGGCTCTGATACCAATTGAAGGTTCAATGGGCACTCAAGAGGGGGGGGGGGGGTGAATTGAGTGTTAAGTAATCTTTAATAATTTTTGCTTCTTTTCTGATTATGTGTAAGGAACCAGTTGTGTTGGTTCCCTTATGCAGCGGAATAAAACAAAGCAATAAAGAACACCACAGATTTAACAAGGTTCAGCCAACTCTGGCCTACGTCCTCCTATCCTAAGTCCTTTATTAATCTACTCCGAAAATTAAAGACAAAGAACACTCTACTGTTTCCCTACTCCGGGAACCAGTAAACCCCACACTCTACTTCGAATGTGCTCTAAACTTATCCTCGTAAGTTCCTAGTGTGTTTGAACTCACAAACACTCACCAAGTCTTCAACCCCTCTGTCAAAGACTTAATACAAGATCAAGAACTCTCTAATGATCTAACTCTCAAAAGTCAAATAGAGAAAAACGTTAAAACACTATTATGCTCTTGTGTATCACTTAATAATTGAATTAGTGCTTTTAGCTCTCAAAGATATAACTCTATTAAAAATGCGTGAGAGCCATCAAGATGATTATTCAGAGTAAGATGTATTTATAGGTTAGTTGGCTAAACCCTAAAATCATGCATGTAAGATATATGCGATTTTATGATAAGTATTTATCCTAATTAATTTGATCACAAGATAAGATCAATTTAGGATAAGATACTTCCTAGTTTTTAGCTAACCAAAAATATCATCTTATCTTTAGCTGCTTGGATATATTTTAAATCAATATTTTTCGGAAAATATCCTCTTTGTAAAATCTTTGTAAAAACAGCAGCTTAAATAATCTGTTCAGTTAACATGTTTACCTGACCTGGTTCCTTGAACTGAATATGTTATGAAATTTGTTCCAAACCTTGTACCAAATTTCATAACGATATTTAATATACTAAAAGCACTTTATATACTCAATTATATAAGTTATACTACGGAGCATTTACATGAAGTTCCTAAATAACTCTTTGAGTGTAGTCTTCCTTCATGCATTCGTTAAGTCTTGAAAGCTTCCATGAATGAACTCAATTATTGACCAAAGGACCTTCCTTTAAGTTGATCGAAAATCCTTTCAAGCTTCCAATCTTAGAAATCAAC
Organism: Dysphania ambrosioides; assembly: GCA_026401315.1. Classification (NCBI taxonomy): domain Eukaryota; kingdom Viridiplantae; phylum Streptophyta; class Magnoliopsida; order Caryophyllales; family Amaranthaceae; genus Dysphania; species Dysphania ambrosioides. The sequence continues at coordinate 14,424,885 of CM048659.1, forward strand.
TTAGATACTGCACATTTAACAAAGTTAATGTACAATACTAAATAAGTAACTGCCTTTCATAAAAGCAGTTTGAGAGAACAGTTTATACTGGTTCCCTACCAGTGCATAGCTCATTTATCATCTAACTGTTTCCTGTATAAAGATAAGTTAGTTCAACAAATATCTCATATAAGTAATAACTTATCTAGGGAAACAGTGTTCTATTTTAGCTGGTTCCCCCAACTGTATTGAACACTTTCAAAGACCTGTTTCCCTTAGCTGTTATTCATCATTCAAAACTATCAATCAAAACCTAAGGGACTCAACAACTCCCTCATAGACACAAAACACTCGCAACCAAACAAAGTTACTAATCCTCAAGGAAACCCTCAAGCCTCAATCTAAAGCGCAAGCATTACTCCTTCTTCAAGCACTTTAATTTCTATTTTCATATGCAATGTCAATGATGTTCCATGACTAAATCATACTAGTCATTTAAACTAGACCCATTTCTTTAAGTTGGAGCACATTAATGGTCTCTTTAAACTCATCGCTTCATTTAAGCAAGCAAACCTCTCTAACTTATCATGCATAACTCTTCTTTAAGTTGGTTCCCTATTAACTACATCCTTGAGTGTGAAGTGTTCGACTGCTGGGGAATTGACTTTATGGGCCCATTTGTTTCATCTCATGGGAACCAATATATTTTAGTAGGAATTGATTATGTGTCTAAGTGGGTGGAAGCCATCGCCTCACCTACGAACGATCACAAAGTGGTTATTAAGCTTTTTAAAAGCGTAATCTTTCCTCGATTCAGTGTTCCCAAAATAGTCATAAGTGATGGGGGATCACACTTTGCTAAGCACAAACTAAATAAATTATTGAAAAATTATGGAGTCGTGCACAAAGTCCGATCGCCCTACCATCCCCAAACTCAAGGACAGGTGGAAGTAGCTAATAGGGAAATCAAGAGAATTCTCGAGAAGGTGGTAAACCCAAATAGGAAAGATTGGTCTCTAAAGTTAGATGACGCTCTTTGGGCCCACCGGACGTGTTACAAAACCCCTATTAGCACTACCCCGTTCCGGCTTTTATATGGGAAATCCTGTCACCTACCAGTGGAACTGGAATGCAAGTCTTGGTGGGCGATCCAAACTCTAAATTTGGACCCTACCTTATTATGCGAGAAGCGAGCCGCCCAATTACGAGAATTGGAAGAACTACGGCTCGATGCATTCCATAACATGCACATCTACAAGGAACGTACTAAGCGTTGGCACGACCAACGTATCATCCAACGAGAAATCCTTGTAGGAGATAAAGTGCTGCTCTTTAATTCAAGAGCTAAGTTATTCCCCGGAAAGTTAAAATCTCGGTGGTCTGGGCCATTCGAGATTTCACAAGTTTTTCCATATGGAACGGTAGAGCTGAAAGACCATCATGGAGGACGTTTCGTTGTTAATGGACATCGGTTAAAACTCTTCCATGAGAGCAGCCTTCACAATGTCAGCACCATTGAGCTTATAAGGTTAGATGATGTCAAAGTCGAATGATTGGTATAATCATTGGCCCTTATCGAATATCCCTACTTTGAATCATCGTTCTTTAGCGTTTTGTTAGGTTTTAAATGCTTAGTTTCACTTTTGTCCTTGTTTAATTACCCGAGCCACGTCGAGGTAAACGACGTTAAACAAAGCACTTACGGGAGGTAACCCGGTTTATTTGGATTTTCATCGAACTTAATCATAGTACATTGATTGATTTTGAGAGGGCACAAGTGATTTGATCTAAGAAAGTGCAAAATCGATGCCCATTCGGCCGAATGATAGGTCCATTCGGCCGAATGCACATTGAAGAAGGAGCTAAATCAAAGATTGGCCACGTTCCTGATAGTGCCGAATGAAGGATCAATTCGGCCGAATGAGTCTTATTCGACCGAATGGAATTACCCATTCGGTTGAATAGATCTACTGGGGAAATTCACAAGGCTGCTGATAACCCCGAATGAAGCCAACATTCGGGCGAATGTAGTCACATTCGACCGAATACTAAATCTATTCGGTCGAATGGGAGCGAAGATTTCTTCGTAACTCTACTCCATTAGACCAAACAGGTTATCCATTCGGGCGAATGAATGGGGCACCATTTGACCGAATGTAAGCTCCATTAGACCGAATGGAAGTCAGTTCTATAAATATCAGTTCATTCCACGTAAATTCGCACAGAAATTTTTCTACTCCTTCCACTCGGCCGATTTCCCCCACACTCTTGCTCTTTCTCAAATTCCTCTACTCCCTTCAAAATCATCCTCAATTACCATGGGTCCAATGAGAACCTTAAGGAACCCCTTCAAAAGGTCCAAGAAGCATGGAAAGGGTTCCTCTTCGGGTGCGGCTCAGGAAGCTCAACAAACCGGTTCTCAACAACCGGAGGGCCAACAAAGACTTCCCGGCCAGGAACTATGGTTCGATGAGGACCATCTACGGTAATTTTCGTATATTTGGAGCAATATGAGCGTTTCCAAAGGCTTAAGGTACGAAAAATCAACTCTACTCGTTATTTAGACCTTTCAATTTTGCAACGAATGGGTATATACGAATAATTTGTTGCATTATTGACTGCATGTGGGTTAGAAAACTAGATAAACATGTGGCACCCGAATCATAAGCTCTTAACTTATGAGTTTCTTAGTTCACTAACCCCGTGCCAACGGGATGGTAGGCTGCATTTATCTTTTAGGCTAAGGAATGCAACCTATTTTCTTGATTATGCTGCATTTTGTGCCGTATTTGGTTTCAATAACGAGCCTATTCTGGATAAACAACCGAAGAACTCTCGGGTTTCCGAACTATGGCCTAAAATAGCTGGCCGGCTTGTTTATCCGAATAGGAACATATATGCTTCTGATGTGCAACACCCGGTTTTGTGCATGTTCTTTAAATTTGCTAGGGAGACTTTGTTCCCTTCCCCTAGCCCTCACCTAGTACGAACACACGAGGTGCACATCTTGCACCGTTATCTTGCACCACACGACGACACTACACTAAGCCTGCCAATGACGCTGTGGAAGTTTCTAAACAACACAGCCACCCTAAATGCTACTACTGACTTATGTTTAGGGGGACACGTATTCCGCATTGCTGAATTCTTGAACGTCATGAATCTTGTGGAATTCAGCGAACGATATGCCAGTTCCACTACTTCACGAGTAATGTCTCGTACGGGCTAGTTTCATTTTTGCGGACCCCATGCGATGGCGGTACTTGAAAGACCACACCATACCCCTTCCTTGCCCTCATTTACCTCCCCTGGTCAAGTTTGGGGCCTCGTATCTCTTAGAAGGCGATGTGCCGAGATACGCTGTCGAGCCCCCACTTGTACCACCTCCCCGCCCTCACACCCTCTCTATGCGTGACAGACCTAGAGCCTCCACCTCGGTCTTACCGGACCATGACGATTCAAACGATGAGTCTGAATCCGATATTATGTCCTCCCTAGGACGCATAGAGAGAAGGCTTGACCAGGTCCTCACCACCCAAGCCCACCACACCGCCCGACTCGAACACCTCGAACAAAACTTCAAGCAGGCGAACTACCCATGGTATGATATGGCCTATCGCTCCCACATGGTCGGCGAAAGCATGGCCACCCCTTCCTGGTACCCTCGCCATGACAACTATAACGAGATATCACTAAGTTATGGGTTTGACCGGTTGCAGGTGAGTAGGCGTAGGTTTAATAACTTCACCCCGCAGGCTCCTAGAAGTGCCTCGGATGACTATGGGATGGACTACATGGGTGGGGAGGAGGAGGTTAATGAGGAGGATGACCAGGGGGATGATGAGGAATTTATGGGGGATGAGTAGTGGTGGACCTAACGGCCCCCTTAGCGCAGAGGACGGCTTCATCCTAGCTTGGGGGTGGTATCCATAGTCCACTACTCGTTCTTTCGCGTGTCCTTTGGCTCTGGCTGTCAGTTTAGTGTTGTGTAGTGTTGCGTTGTGTAGTGTTTTGTGTCTATTTCTAGGTGTTATTTTGTGCTTTGCGCTTTGCTTTTTGGTGTTGTTTTCAGGTATATATATAAGAAGTTCCACATGCCGCTGCACCCAGTACTGGTATGATTTCTTACGCGAAAATCCAAATTTATGTATTTAAGTTATTTTTATATTTGTTTTTACCCTTCTTTGCATCATGTGCCCCCTTTCCCATCATATATCCCAAACAAGCATGCAAGTATCTGTTGTGCACTTTACATTGACTTTATGGAAACTCGTATTCCAGCCCTGTGCCTGTTTTGGGTATGAGTTTATCAACTGTTTTTCACGTAGCTTAGGGGATCAGATCTTGCTTGGTATGTGGTTTGGATGACTGCCTATTGAGGCGCATTTTGACTAACCTAGTGAGGATTGAGCCTTTAGGACTTTATTATGAGTCCTATATTGATGAGTGTTAGTTAGGGAATCTTAAGAATTGTGTCTGTTCTCCTCCAGCATAGTCTACTTTTCTAAAGGTTAGGGATGATAACACGTTTGTAGTTAAAAGCTACATAGCCAAAGTGTCTACCATGAAAATCAATTTACTCTAGGTTGAGCCAAATTTGTGTCTTTGCCTTCTTTTTTTGTAGCCACGCTATCTAAACTCCACATGAACCAAATATTCCCTCTTTTTACCTAGAGGATAGTCATGTGATCATAGTGAAGTTGATATTTGTAGCATTGTAATATAGGATTTCGGTATGGGGAAATGATCATTGGATGATTTGACTACGTACACTAGTCTTAGTGCATTTCAAAGAAGTATGCACATAGGAAGTTCAAAAAAAGCTTGAAAAGCACAAAAAAAAGAAGAAAAAGAGAAAAAAAGAAAGAAAAATAAAAAAAAGAGAAAAAGAAAAGAAAATAAACAAAAAGATATTAGAAAAAAAAGGGTTGACATAGTGTATTAGAGTCTACTATTGGGAATTTTGGGATTGACATGGTTGTCGGAAGGCGTAATCTTCCTCAGTTTAATTTCCTTGGATCACTTACTATCCTCTATTTCAACTCCACATTCCCGAATTCTACCATACCTCGATCCAAACCTACATTACAACCCTTTCCAAACCTGTTCGACTTAACCTGATTAGTAAGCTCAGTGCTGGAGAGCAGATAAGACACGATTTACGGGATTTCTCCCTACTTAGGTGTTTAATTCCCTACTCATCTTCAGTCGGATGATTTCGAGTGAAACACATACCCTATAAACACATGAGCGTAATGGAAATTTCCCACACGAGGTGTGGGAAATAACCTTGGGAGCGTAGACTTGCGACCTCATTAGGTAGTGGGCAGAATGAATTATGATGTGGCTTGCTTGGCGATCCCGAGTAGGTGTAAAAAGTTGATTATGCTCTTTAAATCCCATTGTACTTGCACACCCATGGCTAGGGAGGAGTTTCGCACGTGCACGGCTTGCATTGACTTGAGCTTCACTTCCCATGTTTTTCATTCGTCTCTTCATTCATTTCTTCATTCATATTGCCTTAAGCTGTCATTTCACCTTCCTACTTCGTTTGCTAGGGACTAGCAACGGTTTAGCTTGGGGGAAGTTGATGTGCTCGTTTTAGAGCACATTTATTACCTCATTTTAGTGTCAAGTCTCGTAGTTTTGTATTGGTTCTATGTATATTATGCTTGATTTTACCTTGATCTTGTTTTCGAGTTGTCTTAAGTTCATTTCAGGCACTTTTGATGATTTCAAGGTGAAAGGCGATACATTCGAGCCTTTGACACACGTATCTTAGCTTGGGCAAGTGTTTGAAGTCACTCATGAAGATTCTACGGAGTTTAGAAAAGAGGGAAGTGAAAAGAGGAAAGAATGGTCTCAAATTCGACCGAATCTGAGAGACATTCGACTGAATGGTTTCAGATTCGACCGAATCTGAGACTCATTCGGTCGAATGGATGACTGTCTTTAGAGATCTTGAGCCTTGCCACTGGAAAGGCCGAATGGAACTCATTCGGGCGAATGAGCTTCCATTCGGCCGAATCAACCTATACATTCGGGCGAATGCTTGACAGAGATCGATTCCTCGAAGCCTCTGGAATGGGCGAATGGAAGATCATTCGGGCGAATGGGATCACATTCGGCCGAATGAGACCTATATTCGGGCGAATGACAGTGTTTTCCTCTGGATCAACTACTTCTTTTTAAGGACGGCTCCTATGCATTTTAGGGTTTTCGTAGGTTTTTCTTATTTTGTTATAAATACCCCCTTCCTCTAATGAGGAGAGGGGAGCTAGGTTTTATACTTTTATGCACTTTTAGATTTCTTAGCCTCCAAATTCTTTTAGTTTTAGCTTTCGGTTTTCAGTTTTTCTTCAATGCTTTGTAGTTCGATTTCTTTTCGTGGATATCAAATTGAAGATTTTGTAAGTTTAATTTCCTTCCTTTAATCTTAATTCATTGCTTTATTTCATTACATGCTTAGTTCTAAGTTTATCATTTATTAGTATAATTTCTGATTTTGTTTTCATTTTCGTAAATTTCTCCCATGTTCGTTTCTTTTAATATCTTTATGTATTTAAGCATGAATATGAGTGAGTAATTCCTTTAGGGGTTTTGATTGGTGAAGCCCTAGGAAAGCTATGATCTTTATTGCTTAAGATTGTAGAAACGATGTTAATAAGTAGTTTCGGATTCTGATGCGAATCTTGTCCTACCACTCCTTTAGAGACATAGGGCGATTATAGGTCGTTCGTGTGGTTTATAGGGTCACAAACTTCCTCTCGTATTCTTGGATGTCCATGCTAGTTATTAACAGATTTTCTGTAATCTATCATATTCGGTTTTGAAAGCTTCATTTCTAGGGTGAATCCAATCTTGTCCCCGTTTTTCTCTACTTGCTTTACTTCGTGATCTATCGTCATCTATTTTCTGCTTATTAGTTTTAATTAAATTTCCAACTCCAACTAGTTCGGTTGTGTTAAAAGTTGAAGTCTTGATATACCTTGTCTTTGTGGTTCGACCCCCTACTCCACTATACTCGTATAGTTTGTAGGTTGGAATAAATATTGTTTGCATAACCTGTCTTTTAGTTAACGACCTAAAAGAATGGTTATCACCCATTAAATGTTTGGTGGCGACTCTTTGACCCATTCAATGTATGTAAAAGCCGTATGACCGATCCTTACTAATGCACAAACATTTAGAGCACTAGTGGGGGAGAGCTCCTCCCTCTTTTCTTCACCAAAAAGGGGAGGTTAGGTTGCAAAAACCAAACTCTCTAGTGGCAATTCACTCATCGAATTGTCCCTCCAAAACCTAGTTGGGTTCATAGATCCTTTGAACTACATTACCCCCTACACCCTAACATTGATCATGTGACAAGTATGGAATATATTCTTCTTTTGAGCTTCATCAGTAAAAGGATTAGCTTTAATTTGCAGTCTTATGTGGTCCTCCACAGATTCACACTCTACCCCATCAAAGACTTGGTTGTTCTACAACTCGTTTTCATCTTTGGTGTCGTAACCACTAGCTTTTTGAGGCGTTCATACCATTCTTCTTGGCCGTCATAGCTCGTGCATCCCTCTTTTCAAGGTAGTTAGCTTGGTATTGCTAATATGTCCTTTGGATTGATTGCTATCATCCTTATGCTCTTGAAAAGAGTTTGTCCTCAAACTTAAATTTTTTTTTATTTGGATCAAAAGAACCTCATCAGCTAATGCATTCAAATTAGAATGGAAATCATGCCTTAGATTATAGAGGATAGCCTAACATTAGTGGGGAAAAAATAATACCAACAAAACTTTTGTTCTCAAATAAAAATTTACTATTGTGATGCTACAATGACCAAAGATAAAGCCACTACCTTCATATCAAAATAATCAGAAAATGCAAAAAGGATAAGAATTTTTTAATAATTAAACTCCTATACCAACCACTCTTACTATTCCCTTTTCTGCAAATCTCCACTATTTCAATCTATAATGTATTCAACTAATACAACATATCCTTTTCTCTTCAACAATATATTTATTTCATCATTGATATGTCTCCCATTTGTAATGCATGAATTTTTTTCAGTATTATATATTCACTTTAATTCCAGGGTTGTTTAATTAAATATCTTAATTAGAAGGTGACAATGAACGTGGACTATTCTTTGCTTATCAAAAGCATGATAACAATGTGATGTAAGCTCTAGCCACAAAAAATGTTTGGAAACCCGTTGAGGGTAGGTTACAATAGGGATTCATTAATTTTGGTTGTAGAAATGTAGCATGACCATGAAGAAAATCAAAGCCAAAAACGAGTGCTACAAACTAAACCCAATTAGCAATAGGAAATAATGAACTCCCCAACTCCAAGTAAGAAAATAAAATCATGAGCTAAAACCATCTCCTACCAACAATAGGCAACTTCGAAAAAAAACCCAATTCCAAGTAGAAAAGGAAACTTTGAAACCAACCTTCGAGTAGGAATATGTATATAACAATCCAACATCCTCAAGGAAATGTATTTTCCACAAAACCAACTTCAATAAGGAAAATAAAAACTAATCAAACACAAACCTAAGGCAACTAGAAAAGTAAGACCCAAACCAATTTCTAGTAGGAATACAATCACCAAACATCAAAGCCAAATAGGAACATAAAATAGCCAAACTCAACTAGGAAAAGGGATAACAAAACCTAGAAGAACTTGGAAAACAAATAACAATAGCAGAAAAAAGCAAAAACACTAGCTAGGATAAAAAATATTGGATCTCAGAAAATTTTCTTTGACCAAACCAACAAGCAACGAACCTCCTTTGATCAAACTTTGCAAAAATCAAAGAATCTTGAAGAAAAGATTGAATCTTGCAATGTTCTTCGTCAAATAAAATCGAAACCTAAATCTGATACCATATGATGTGGAGGCTACTAAGAAAACGAACAAAAACTTGAGGAATCACATTCTTTGAGGTGGAAACGAGCATGTAACTCAAGATCCTAGCTTTAAGACTATCACATAAACTAGAAAGAAATCAGCAAAAGCTTTAACTTCTGAAAATACTTCTTATTTAATTGGTTTGATGTGATGGAAACCCAACATATAAGCTCCTATTAATATACATGTCTAATCGTATTCAATTATGACTATGACTCCTTCTTTGAATAAAACTAAGACTCTTTACTACTCTATAAGTACTTTGAATCATATTGGATTGCACTAACCCAATCTAATTCAAATTCAATCCATTAATATATGAAGTCTATCTATATGAATTTGAAGCTAACTAGATTACAACTTTAGAACCAAAAGCTTAGTCCTAATTCGGCCTAGTATTAATTAAGACTTAATTATAAACTTTAATTCATGTCTTTAGCTACCCTACTCACGCAAGACACTAAACAAGAATTTCCAAGCTCAAACCCTTGTGTTTCCAAGCAAATTGGGTCAAACAAGCTTAGATAGGCCCGCCAACTCCTTGTAACCTTCTTGAGTTCTTCTTGATGCTTTAAACCTTGATTCTCATCACAAAATCAAGAGACAAGCTTCTAAATAAATACAACATAATGAACATAAAATACTTCTACTAATAATAAATGACTCTTAATTGCTTAAAACATGTGAAACATGTCCTAAGTAGGACAGTAAAACCATGTATACGAAAAAATCTAGGGAAGCAAATCATAAATCATTAGGATTAGTTGAAAAAACCTTTTCTAACTCAACTAGAAAAAGTAAAATATTCCAAAACCTCTTCCAAACTAGTTTTGTCAAAGTAATGCAAATCCTAATCCAATTAGGAATAGTAAACTCATCAAATTCTAATCCAACTAGGATTAGTAAAGATATGATGAACCCGAAAGAGAATAGGATATGATTCAAAAAGTTGTTAACTTTTCCTTTAAGGGCATAAGCCAAATTTTTAACATTTTGTTATGCGATCATCAAGTAAAGTGTGCTTGTTCCATGCATGTAACCGCGTTAAACATAATCATTCTCAACTTATATAAAAAATACTCTAATATCTCATTCAACCATTGCATCAATTTTATTCATAATACTAACTCTTTTATATTCAAAGTGAATGAACAAGTGTGTACTTTCATGATTTAATTGTTATTCTCTCGAGCTTCGATGGGTCAATCTTCGATAGCACTAAGATTAGAAATCTTGTAATAAGAAAAGTAAGCTATGTATTAGTCGCTAAACAAAGTGATAAAAGACTTCCTTAATAATTAAAGTATTCCTAGCTTTGTAATACGATTTTACTCGATAAAAACCTAATATGGGTTCATCTTTGAAAGAAGAGATTTCCCCCAAATGGCATTCCAATTTGAATCCAACATCAAATGGTCCCCTTGAAATCCTTGAGAAGTTTAACAATAATGCATATAAGGTTAATTTGTCAAGTTTGTATAGTGTTTTATCTTAGTAGTACTTTTGATCCAAATGAAGAAATTTCAAGTTTGAGGACAGACTCTTTTCAAGAGTAGAAGGATGATAGCAATCAATTCAAAGGACATATTGGCAATATCAAGCCAACTGCCATAATTTGTGATTACAAGCATATCCATGTGGTAAACAAAGTCTTGAAAGAAGAACCCTTATCCAAGGACATTCCAGCCACTTCATTATGCTTTGTTACACTTGTTTTATGTAAAAACCAGCCCCTTGCACGTTGAAGAAGTACCATGTAACATACGGTGTTAGAAGTACACCTACTTAAATGGGTGGGGCCTCATTTAGGTCCCTTGACCCGCCCGTTTAGAAAAGGGTCTAATCAATCATGAGCTTAATAGGGTCAGTCTTTTAAAAGATCATGTTTTATTGGGTTTTTAATGGGTCAAATCGAGTCAATAATGAGTCAATATCTTCCAAGGCTTTTTAACACTATCAAGTAACGAATTATTTCCACTTACTTGGTGATGGTCCACTGTCAAAGATTAGAGGTGATACAAGTAAACTATCACCCTATATAAATAGCCTAAAACGTTTGTGAGTGAGTTTTTGAATTTGTTTCATTTTGAATCCCTAAAAGAAAATTGATTTGTTGATAAGTTTTAGGTTGGCTCCTATTTTCTAGTTAGTGGTTCCTAGAAGCTAGGGTTTGATTTGAATAAGTTTTGACTAGCATTACTGGTCTTTTTTTTGTTGTTTCCTAATTGTAACTCCTCTATAAAATGGGAAATTAACCTAGTGAATTCAGATTATTATAGAAGTTCCAGTAAAACATAACCTTAAGACTTCGTTATTCTCTCTAGAGTAACTGATCTCTTTTTTTTATTTGCTAATACAATTTGGCACATTGAATGGTGATCTAAGGAGCCTAATTTTAAATAAGTGTTGAATCTCCCCTTAGGAACTGATTTTCGTGTGGTGACTTCTATTTCACGAAGAACAACACTAGTTCTTTCAATCAAACAAAATTCGTTCCTTTGATTAGTATCACTCATTGTGTGCATATTACAATTATATATAGCAAAACATATCAAAATAAGTACATATATAAATACAACAGTCATTGCTAGGGGCAGACATTAAAATACAAAAATGAAAAATACTAAATGATCGACTGGTCAAACGATTCAACAAATTCCTTCGTACAATACACTGAAAGGAGTTAAAATGTTGGAAATATGTCCAATCTAAATTGTCTACGTAAAAGGTAATAAAAGGTGTCAGATAGTAAGGACATTCTCCCAAATATTGGGTGAATATTTTCTTGGATCAATTCCTTTCACAAAAAAAGGTAAAAACCAAAAGCAAAATTCATTTTAGGCAATTTTCATAGAAACTTTACTTTAAAAATTATATTTGGTCAACTAAATTTTTTATTTTTTTTATCAATGATAACCCTTTCTTTTTTTAAAGTTGTTGTGTATAACTTTAATGATAAGTTTTACAAGATTAAATGACATTTAACTATGATTAGACACAGTTAAGTATTTCCACTGAATTCTCATCCCCTTATTAAATATATACTCACTTAAACTTTTAGACACTCCTCCCAAACGTTAATCCTGGAAGGGAAGGCACTGTATATTTATGACATTTTAATTTTCGTAAATTATGTTAGTTTTTATGAAATTATTGAATAATTCATGTCATAATTCAACTTAGGTAAAGATATTCAATAAGGTGAATAATGGCGTGGCAAGGAATTAAATGAGAATTCAGCGAAAATACCTAACTATGCCTAACCATAATTAGAAAACACTTAAAAAAGCTTCAATCTTATTAAAATCTGTAATTAAGGTCATGCACAATAATTTTAAAAAAGAAAAGAATACCAATAATAAAGTTATTTTTTTCAATTGATCAAACATAATTACAAAAAGTAAAATGTTACCAATGAGAATTACCCATCCATTTTTCGTGAATGCTTTATTCATACATTTACTTCCAAGGTTTCTAACTCTTATTGTTGATACTTGAACCATTGTTGTCAGCAGATAAATCAACGAAATTTCTTGCCAATGCTTTGTAATGTACATGCCCTGTGCAAATATTATGCCAACCCATTGATGTACAAGCCCTGTGCAAATAATTTGCTTATGCTTTGATGTGAATTCCGTCTCCTGACTCAGTTCATTGAGATACGATCAACATGAGCACCTTCTCGTAAATACGTTTAGAGGTACCTGATGAGTGTAACGCCCCTCAACAAATTCTATGCCTGAAATGGAGGCCCTTAGATGTAAGATTAGACTGAAAACAAATAATATTGTTCTGGATAATGATAATCACATGCACTATTCAAAATCTCCCAATGAAAAAAGGAAAGGGAAAACAACTGAAATGTTGAGAACAATAAAGAATGAGATGCACAACATTTGGGGTATATTTAGCGAGGTAATGCGTCAATTTCCAAGCTGACTGAGATTGCAGCAAAGCCAATGCCACTCCAGATAGGCAGATACCCTATAGCGTTATCATATCAAAATTTGACAAAATACTTAAAAGCCACACATAATGAGGTGAAAGAATTCTCTTGGCTTTGAAGTAAACTAGTAGTTCCAAGAGAGAAAAACACATTTTTCTTCCCCCCATCCCTTTTTCTCACCTTCCTCTTTTCCTTCTAATTACATTTCTTCCAAGACCATTAAAAGCCTAATTTTTTTAATGGATTAGCTCAGTTGTATCAATATAGAAACCTGATGCACACGTAAATCTATAGCACACAGTGACACAGCTACAATGTGAGAAAAATATAAAGGAAATGACAGGAGAGGCAAGAGTTTTCCAAAAGATGCACACCCAACCAACACCTTGAATTATAAGCAAAATCCCTCGAGCCCATCATAGCATATATAACATGATTTTCCACCATAGGATAGATAGAGTACGCAGATAAAAGCAGGCTCACAACAAACTAACAAAAATTTTATGTTAACTGTATCTGGTAAGGGAAAACTTACCACACTAGGTCACCCCCATCTTTGTATGCGATATGCCTTTTCTAAGAGGAGCATTCCCTCTGAACTGTAAATCTAAAGATTTGTCATCACCATCTTTGTCCAATGTAAATTCCAGCTGTTTCTCCACAAGCTTGAAGATAGCGGTGCGTTTTGTTCTTAACCGATATGGCGGGGATGCATTAAAAGGCTTTCCATTGCAAAAATCAATCACACCAGAGGAGTGAGATGGAGGAGTGGGAAACAAGCTTCCATCCGGATGCCCAGATTGATGAATTGCACCTAGCTGCTCAACTGAAAATGAACACCTATCTTTGCAGGAAGCTTTTTCAACTTTCCCACTCTTTTGGGTTTGAGGAGTGTGAAAGTGTTCCCTTCTCTTTCTAATAATGGAAGGAGTATTAGAAAATGTCATAGCTGCAATTTTCAATATTGATTCTGGGCTATGAATGTAAGCTCCATTGCTCTTTACACAAGGTGGAGTGAAGAAGCCTACACGTGATGTAATTGGTGTTGGGCTGCAATCAGGCTGCGTGTAACTGTTGATTAAGTTTGATTCTGAAGGACTACAACCTTCATACTGGGGAGGTTTATAGTATAGTGACCCGTAAGCTGGATTTGCGGGTTGCAGAGGTGTAACAGCATCCTCATTTTGAGCAACCCTATCAACACTCCCACATTTATTAAGCAATGGTAAAGAATTTGAAAAGTCTATAAATGATGATAGCTCCACAACATCTGAATCAGCAGACTCATCAGCTGGATAGCTGGATGAACCCATTTCATGAAGTTTGCTAGACAGTTCCAACTTGGTATTTTCATCTTTGGGTACATGAAAATCTGTTGCTCCTGAAGAAGTCTGAGCAGAAGAATTGGATTCTTTATTTGAACCAACAGTCAATTTCTTATCAGAAGTGGGTCTCTCTGTATAGTATGCATTATTTAGAGAATTATTCTTTGCAACAGGGGGGAGTTTACCCGTGGCCAAATAAAAGTCCAGCTTCTTCTTCAAGGAACTGTTCCAGTGATTTTTTATGGCATTATCAGTCCTATAACAAAGAAACAGCAGAAATATGATGTTAGAAGCAACTAGTTTTGTCAAGAATCAAATAGCACGCCCATTTCACATTAGTAAAACGCAGAGACACAAACATTGTGCATGACTGAGAAAAAGTGAAAAATCTCTGTCAAAGGGATCACCAATTTTCAGTACTTCAGTCCTTCACCTATTCATATGTTGAAGAAAAGTGAAAAAGTCAAAGCTAACCAGGTTTTCCATTCATGGTTTAACTTATCCAGGCAACAAGCTAAAGTAGACTGAGACATATAACTGTACGGGCCAATAGAACAACCTCATGGATTGACAAATATTGTCTGTGGTCTAATGCCAATATCCATAGTCCATACACAGAATAACTTAATTTAATCCAAACTACATTTGACATATAGACTGAGCCACATCATTGTGAGGGCAGATAGATTGATCTCAGACAAAAAAATAGTGTCTTGTGGTTTCTAGAGGCTAAGAAGTTCCAAAAAAAGGAACATTCCAATTATTCCAATTATTCCATTCCACTAAATCACCTTCAAAGAAAACATCCTTTACTCACCTTCCTGGTAAAACCTTGGCTATTTCAGCCCACTTATTCCCGTACGTATGATGTGCATTCATAAGAGATAATTCTTCATCCAACGTCCAAGCATCCTTCTTTATATCCGGATTCAAATGATTGTGCCACCTGCAAAAAAACTAATTAGCCAACAAAACACATACATAAATTTTCAGTTCACTGACAATGGGAAGGATCAGCGTATTATGATCCAACTCAAAAGGGTAGAGAGTCAACATCAACTTCTATTTGTCAAATGTCACAGAAGTTTATATCACATGGACATCTAGAGAAGACCATTTAATGAGACATCCATTTCTCACAAAGAAGTTTATGTTGGTAGGAGAGGTGATCTCATGGATAGAGCCCACCAACTTCACAGCACTTTGTGTATTTTTAGTTCTTTTCACCAAAAGGGAAAATATGGATTTTCAAGTTGATATATAACTTTTTGTTTGTAAGTTTACCGTTCTCGGCATTGCTTTCCGATGCGTCCAGATAAAGACTTGGCTATCACTGACCACTTTGTAGGGCCATATCTTGCCACTAACTCAATAATTTTTTCATCCTCCTGCACCCAAAATAGAGTAAAATAACACATAAGAAACCCAACAACATAACTTCAAAATCATCAAAATAAGAAAGAGAGATCTGACCTCTTGAGTCCATGGGCCCTTAACAAGCTCGGGATTAAGAACTTTTTGCCATCTGTGAAGGCACTGAACTTCAGATCTATCTGGGAAGAACTCAGCTGTATATACAGCATAGCATTCATCAGTCATTATTAATGATACAGTACGAGATGCAATATTTACAACTTTTATTGTCCGACAAATTTCATCCATGATAATTAAGACACAAGGCATCTGAAAAGATTGCTAAATTCCATTTTTATTAATAATCAAGATGCAAACACTAAGAGTTGCACAAGCACATAAACGCAATTCAACATTATCCATTGAAAAATGTATGTTGCGATTCCTCGGAGCTCATAGAAACAACTAATTGCCATGTTTTCTTTTTGGCCTATTTAACATTGAAATATGAGATTAGATTACACATATTGGGATTTTAAAAAGCCCACTAACCTGCAATGTTTTGCTCGTTCTTGTACCTAAAGAAGCTAATTATGATTTGCGAACTAAGTGTATGAAAGGAATTTAACCAGGCCTCAACAGATTCACCTTTGCTCAAAGAAAGGGAAAGAATCACCAAATATCCTCTTAAGTATTTCTATTTTTGTATTAATTCTCTGAAGTTGGTTGTTAAGGGTATGGGAGTCTTTTCTAATAAGTTTGTTATGATTTGTGGTGTGTGCTATGTGTTTCTGTTTTGGGAAGTTTGTTAGCGTCTTTAAATAGGGAAGGGAATGTAATGATGAGGTCATTCAGAAAATTGGTGAGATAATTTTTAGTGGAAAGAACCTTTCCTCTCGAAAAAAAGGTTGTTTTGGTGTGTAATTTGGTGATTTTTCATTAATAGTAATATTTCCTCTTCTTCTTTCCGATATTACTCTATTTGGGTTTGCTTGCGAGTGTTTGTGGCAGAAGTTCTCTGCAAACGTGGTATCAGAGGAGTGACGCTATACTCGATGATTAGTAGCACATCATCTAACGTGGTAGCGCATGAGTTTTTTCTTTGGAGGAAAATCTTAAGGAATGTGATGCTATACTCGATGATTTGTACTACTATTTTTCCCGTTCCCAAAACATGATGAAGCAATATGAAGATAAGATATGAAGGGATGGAGAATTTCAAATGGGATTCAGTGTACAAGTTACAACCGTATAAACAACATTCTTTGGCTAAAGAAGTTTAATGAGAAACCAGCACTAAGGTTTTATGGACCTTTTTAAGGTGTTGGATCGCATTGGAGCTATGGCTTACAAGTGGTTACTACTTTCCCACAACAAGATCCATCCTGTCTTTCACATATACCAACTGAAGAAGGCAGTGGGTAATACCCAAGTCTCTAGCACTTGTGTTAGGGGTGCGTAGTAGAACTAATGATGGCTGCCTTGAGGTTTTGATTCGTTGGGAAGGCCTTTTTGACTTCAAGGCCACTTGGGTAGATGCGTATGCCTTGACTCTCAAGTTTCCCTCTTTCCACCTTGAGTACAAGGTGGATGTTTTGGTGGCGGGTCATGCAAGGAATCTAACCAGGCCCGATCAGATTCACCTATGCTCGAAGAAAGGGAAAGAATCATCAAATATCCTCTTAAGTATTTCTATTTTGTGTTAATTCTCCGAAGTTGGTTGTTAGGGGTATGGGAGTCTTTTTAAATAAGTTTGTTATGATTTGTGGTGTGTGTTGTGTGTTTCTATTTAGGGAAGTTTGTTAGTAAGGGTGGCAAACGGATCAGGTTGGGTCGGGTTCGTGTTCGGGTCACCTACTTTCGAATCAGGTATCCCTCTACCCAAACCTGATAAATTTAAGTTTTCAGGTTGAAAACTTCAACCCAAACCTAACCCATTTAATTTCAGGTCAGGTTCATGTCAACCCATTTAAATTTTTGTGTCGAAAATATCGACCGTACCCATTATTTTAGGGTTGGGGTCGGGTCGGGTTGGGTTAGTTTTTGCCACCCCTACTGATGTGTTTATTCAATAAAGTGGATGAAGAAAAGGAAAACTTTTAGAGTTGAGATGAAACGACTGACAAGTTGACAGTAGTAGTTTAATTGTCTTTTAGTGTTTTAATTTGAGCTTGGGATTTGGCAGAGTGGGTGACGGGACAATTAAATTTGTTTTAAACCTACTTAATATAGTTTGGTTATAAGGTCGATTCGAGTTGACCAAACCTAATTTTTATCCGAAAATAATTTCAGGTTACATGGGTAATTTTCGAGTTGGAATTTTCAACCATAACCTGACCCATTTAATTTCGGGTCGGGTTCGTGTCAACCCATTTAAGTTTTCGTGTCGAAAATCTCAACCTAACCCGCTATTTCGGGTCGGGTTCGAGTTGAGTGTTCAAGTCGGGTTAGTTTTTGCCACCCCTATTTGCTAGTGTCTTTAAATAGGGAAGGGAATGTAATGATGAAGTCATTAAGAAAATTGGTGAGATAATTCTCAATGGAGAGAACCTTTTCTCTCGAAAGAAAGGCAATTTTGGTGTGTAATTTGGTGATTTTTCATTCATAGTAATATTTCCTCTATTACTCTCTTTGTGTGTGATTGCGAGTGTTTGTAGCAAAAGTTATCAGCAGTGTAAAGCATAGAAGGCAAGATTAGTACAATAGAATTCTAGACTTGGGATAAACTAAAACATTAAATTGCAAAAAAAAAAAAAAAAAAAAAAAAAAAAAAGCAAAAGTTGCATCAAATTGGATAAGTTTGTCTATTAGAAAAGTTCCAATCTTGTTAGGACTTAGCATTTTTTAACCTCATACGTTAAACCAAAAAATTGAAGTATGTATTGAATGATTCAAAGTTGTATTCATGATTCTTGATAAAAACACAACATACTACTACAGAACCAGAGAATTTCGCAATCTAAGCTCACTCAGAAGTCTTATAGAAATAACCAAATGACAAACTACGTACATAAGCACTTTTACTAATTTAGAAAATAAATTTCACATACAGAGTATATAAATATAATGCATAGTCTAAGAAATGAGATATTCTCTCTGTGAAGAAAACCACCAAAAAAGGTCAGTAATATAAAGCCTTGATTTTTCAAATATCTCTAAGTTTCAAAAAAACAAAATTGTTTAAAGTGGCGAATTGTTACTTTTAGTAGTTTTAATGCGACATTATAAGAATAGTAACCAAATTTTATAACTCATCAGTACAGCAGGAGAGATCAATAATGAGGAAAAATATCTAACAATACAAATACCAAAGCAAGACTAATACACAAAAGAATTTCTTTGAAAAAGACCTATTCTCTTTATTTTATTAAATGTCATCCCAACCTCATCCAACCACAGTGGACCTCCTTAGCATGGTAAAAAATCCTAGAATAGGTCACCATGTTGCAAAAGTGTGGTATCTTGAGGGTTTTAGTTGAATATTATGGTTATCACAATATGAACAAGAAAGGATCGAAATTTCCCACTTCAACCAAAATTTCATGAAATCATATCATAATTTTTTTTTAAATATTTTGGAAATATGCTTTTCCAATCTTATCTTATTATTTTGTACATGATTGTGAACATTATTACTACAATAATTCAATATTACATTAATCTTACAGATTATTACAACAGATTCGAGCGGCAGAAGTTGTCCATTAAAATGGTAATAGTTTCAGGTCACACATTACACAACAGCTTTTTGCATCATGAACCGTTTGAATTTCCAAAATTCTGATACAAAAAGACATCAAATATAATGAAAGCCTTTATCTAATTGAAGCCAGCATGCCTTGCTGGAGCTAAGCGAGGACAAAGAGTACCTTTAACTGCTCCGCAAACCCCAATGAATGAACACATAAAAGCATTTTAGAATGATTACAATAGGTAAAGAGATGAGTGATTCTACTTGAAATTGAAGCAGAGACACTTCACTTAAAAGTCATTCCCTGCACCCAACACGTCTCTGAAAGAGTACCACACCCATTGTCCAATCATTTCCAGATTTTCTGTTTCCTATCCTCATCCCCTTACACTAATAAGGGCCAATATCAATTTGGTTTCTAGGCATAGGTCCATGGTTATTACTCTTACAAGCCTTCAACCAAACACTTTGTATAAGTTTTGTATCAGTCAAGCCCATACCTTATTCCAAACAAATAATTCTAACTTCTACAAAGTCAACGACAAAATGGTGAAAAATATCACATGGTTGAAAAGGTGAGGAAACAAACCTATTTTCTTCCAGCTTTTTCCTTTAAAATTAGCAACTGCATTTCTTAATGTTTCATCCTGTAGATAATACAAGTTATTTATTAGGCAGCATATAGACTAACTGGAGTATGTATGTAACTGGAGTAACTGCAGCAAATACAAGAAACAATAACAAAAGGGGTAACCATGAGCAATGGAGTATGTATGCTAATCCTTTGCCCAAGTGTCATCCACCTATATACCCACATGCATTCAAAAGCTAACAGAAAAAACATCAAATTTCCATGTTGGCACACATAGTATCTTTAGCACCAACCTCTTCTGGAGTCCAACCACCCTTCGCTCGCCTAATTGGACCTGTAGTTCTCCTACAAGAAGAAATTCATTAACAGTCAGGCCATATACCAAGATTTCTCAAGTCTGAAGTCAATTTTATGCTACATGGTGCTGATTTATATGCCATGGTATAGTAACTTGTGTAAGTAGTAATAAATACAAAGCAGCAGTGGGACATACATGCTTTTAATATACAAAATGAAAGGCATCGCTAGTATGCATAGGAAAGTAAAAAAAATAATTCAATCAGAGTAATATGTTAGTGGATAGATCAAAGTGACAACGATTGCCAAGTCTGGATGACCCTTTAGTGAATATATCATAAATACAAATCTCTTGCAAACTTTGACATAGATAGGATGTGTGATTTGATTTGTTGCAAAATATATGATTCCACACTCAAGCTACCAATTCAATAGGGTATTGATCAAGGTATCCTATGTCGGCCTACTAAAGAAGAGGAACATTTCTAAATTTCAAACAATTCCTTCGAATTGTTCAACCAGTGCTTCATCTCAACCTCTATAATCAAAAAAATAATAGGATTATGTAGGGATCCAAAGAGCGTAGTCTCCAAGGAGCAGCATCGCCCATCCTACTACGCTACAACAGCATACATCTAACATCAAAAAGCATTCTAACCAATTCATTCGTTTCGCCCATCCGGCAATTAAGAAGCTTTCGCTAAAAAAAACACTAATCTACTAAGCTCGGCCTTGTCCAAACTGTCTCATTTAATGACTACGACAATTGTATAGCATAACTAATTGGTGAACCAAACAACATCACACAACCATATAATCATAAAGAACGGGGATCACACAAAACAAAAGATAAAAAATTTAACTAGGTTATCAAACAGAATTAATATTAGAATGATTAACGAGTCGTGGCATCGAAAAATACGAAAGCAAGAGTTAAGGTATCGATACCTATAAGAAGGAGAAGTGGCAGCCGGACTACTAACACCGGAAGACTTAAGGCTAACACCACTCGCACTACCCTCCTCCAAAACCGACGAACTCGAATCAGCAGCTGATTGTTTGTTCTCCAAACAATACTCCTCCGCTCTCATCAAATCACCTTCCGCCATCATATACCAATACCAGTTGCCAAATCACACATCCCTTAGACAATCACAAACCTAATCAAATCAATCAATCAAAATTAAACCCTTGATACGAAATTCCTCAAAATAGCACATAATCAAACACCAACCAATCATTGATCTTTTTATCTTCAATAATTATCAGACCAATACCAAGATAACATCAAATTTACAAGAAAATGATGAAAAAATCGAGCTTAATTCAAGAAAAGCTGACCTAGAAAAGTGGCGGGAATATGACAAGAAAGGGAAGAATCTTGGAGATGTGGCAAATGAAAACGAACAACAGCGGATAGTGGAGAACGGTTTGGTGCCGTTGAAGGTATAGATGGCCAGAGAGGAGAGAGAGATTGGGGAAAAAAATTAACGAATAAAATTGAGATGGCCGACGTTGCCGTTTGATGCCGTTGGAGGGAGAAGTTGGAGAAGTCTTGTGTTTGGGAGAAACCCTATCAAGTAACGGCCGTTGACGGTTTTTGTGTAGCGTAAGATTTATTGGAACGTTGGGCTTAAAAAAGGAAGACTAGTCGTTAGGTATGATGGTTGAGGGATGCTTTCCCGGGCATTTTGTGACCGTTGGATTGATTTTTTTTTTTTTTTAAGATTTGGTTTGGATGTTATTTGGGTGGGCGGTGATGACTGATGATGAGAGTTGATCATCAAAGTGGGAACGTTAGAGATTCCCTAATGAGAGGAGGTTTCCGTAATGATTATTTATTGAATTAATCGTCGTGTTTGTGGAGTTTTTTTAGTAAGATTGTATTTTTAGGAGGAGAAAATCGAGTTATTTAGATTTAATGTGAATCGAGTCTATTATTGAGTTAGTTCATATTATATATGATAGATTTTTAGGTATGATATACTGATAGTCATACAAACTTCAAAATTCGAATCTTGCTCTAAGGATCAATCACAAAAATCGAGAAAAAACAAACGTGTTGTTTTGATGCGTTTTTCTTGACTTATGCGTGAATTTGAATGAAATAAAAGAGATAGAATGAGTTGGTTAACTTTTAGGAATTATTGGATACTGATACATCACCAATGAATTGAAAAAACTTTCTTAGAACACCACCTAATTCACCAACAATAAACTATGCTAGTAGAGGATTGAATTAACTAAGATTCAAATCCAAAAACATAAAGAACTCGAGAACTCAAAAAAGGACTTGTGTTTATGATGTGAATCTAGGTATTGAAACCTTAATCCACACAAAAGGGATAGAACTAGATAGAAAACCCTCTAAAGCTACGCACCAAAGGTTTAAAATATAGGACGAAAGTTTAAGAATTGATTAAAGCAAAGCACCCTCAATTCCTACACTTCCTCACGTGAATCTAAAGCTTTAAGCACCAATTCACAACTCTTTGTTACACACAAAGAAAAACAACAAACTCTCTAAGTTTATTGAAGAATATATAGAAAAGAATCTCCAAATCTGATTTTTCCAAGCTTGGGTGCACATCTATTTATACCCATAGCTTGAGAGTTTCAATCATATTATGACTAGGCCTCCTACTTCTAAAAGGACTCCTAATAACCAATAGGATAATGCCACCTATTTATTACATAATCCTACTAAAACTCTAACACTATCTTATCTTAATTAGAATCTTATCCTACCTAAAAAGATAATATTACAAATTAACTACTCTAATCCTATTTTATTTAAAGTAAAACACTAAATATCCAATCCCATGTGTGTAGCCACGTCCATACCCATGCCATGTCACTTAAGTCGTAATAAAGCACCGATAAGATGTAATAAGCACATCTCAATGTAACAAGAACCTCCCCTTGTCTTAAAATTTTCCTCCTTGGTCAAAATTTTCAATCTTCGAAAATTACTCCAAGATTTTAGCTTTTGATCAAGGCCTTCCATCAATCATCACCTCCATGGCTTCCACACATTATAGAATCATAAAACCTGAAAATAGAAAGTTCAAAAACACACCTATGCCTAAAATGAGAAAAACCCTATCAAATGAAATGGGAGAAAACTCATAGGCAAAACCAACTTATTCCCTATGTCCACCAATCCTCATTTACATTTGCATGTTATCATGCACATGCAAATGTTCCCCTTTGATGGCTAGAAGATTCGTGTCTCCATAAGCCAACAACTCTCCCATGGTAGCATTCTTCTTTAAAGCTTCAACCAATCCTTCGAATTTGGCATCCTCTATCATATCATCCTCCTCTTCTTCAAAAGAGTTTGTCCTCAAACTTCGAAGTTGATCATCAGGCACATAAGGTGCTAAGTCGCCTATATTGAATGTGGCATGAACTCCATAGTCTCTAGGCAACTGAAGCTTATATGCATAATCACCCACCTTACTGATGATTTTGAATGGACCATCACACCTAGGCATAAGCTTGTTCTTACGTCGATTAGGAAATCTTTCCTTCCTCAAGTGTAACCAAACCAAGTCTCCCTCCTTGTAAATATGTTGAGTCTTGTGTTTGTTAGCTCTAGCCTTATAGATATCATTGACCTTCTCAATTATTGCTCTCACTTGGGTGTAAAGCTTTTGCATATAGTCAACCTTGGCCTTCGCATCCTTCTCTAATTCCCTTCCATCCACCAATAACACTCCCTTGCCATTATCTTTGTTAGAACGAGTTTTTAGAGCCATAAAAGGCTTCAAAGCAAATGCTTTGGCTTGTGCATTTTTCCTCACAACATATATGTTTGTCCTTCCATCAAACTTTACAAATCTGTCATATTGCCAAGGTCTTCCCAAGAGAATATGACACGCATCCATGGGACAAACATCACAAAGCACTTGATCTTCATAATTGCCAATTTTGAACGAAATCAATGCTTGTTTACTAACCTTTACGTCACTTGAATTGCTAAGCCAATGGAGCTTATATGGTTGAGGATGGATTTGAGTGGGCACCTCCAACTTGTCCACCAAGAGTGTAGAAACCACGTTAGTGCAACTCCCCGAATCTATAATCACATCACATAGTCTTCCTTGGACATTGCATCTTGTGAGGAAGATTTTCTCCCTTTGGCTCTCCTCTAATGGTAAGGACTTGGATTGCAATGCCCTTCGCAATACTAGGCTAGATCCCCTAGTTTCTGCCATCACCTCCTCCACATCCTCCTCTAGGACTTCAAAAGATATGTTACCTTCTTCCTCTTCAAGCTCATGCTCCTCTTCTTCAAAGGTTTTATCTTCCTCCCAAGTCCGAGTAGTAGCAATCCTAGCATGGGGACAATCCCGTTGGATATGGCCTTGTCCCTTACATTTGAAGCAAGTTCGTTGATCTCCCATAGGGGGCCTCGAACTTCCTCCCTTATATCTCCCAAAAGATTGTGGCTTTAAGGAATTCTCGAGATTAGGCTTCACATTAGACATCTCACGCACCCCTTTAGCTTCAAATGATCGAAAGATCCCTCTAGATTTACGTGTTTTCCTTTCAACCCTAGTTGCTATTGTACACACCTCATCAAAGCTCCAATAGGGTTGTAATTCCACCTTTTCCTTGATTGGGTCATTTAACCCAGCCACAAAACGAGCCACCTTGTGGTCTTCTTTCTCCTCTAGCCCACACACCATGGCTAGATTTTCGAATTCCATCAAGTATTCCTCCACAGACCTCCTTTCTTGCTTCAAAGTATGCATTTTTATAAAATTGTTTTGTTCAAAGTCTTGAGGAACAAACCTTTTTTGCATGTACTTCTTTAGTTTTGTCCAAGATGAGATCTTGGAACGCCCCTCCTTTCTCCTCTTCTTTTGCAAACCTTCAAGCCACAAACTTGCATAAGAAGTGAGTTTGAGTTCAGCAACCTTAAAGGATCTATGATCATCATAGTCCTTATATCTGAAAATTCGTTCAACTCTGCGGATCCAATCTAGGAATTTGTCTGGGTCCAAACTGCCATTGAACTCAGGGATTTCATGTCTCAAGCTTTGATCCTCTTTCCCCCTTAAACTCTTTCTCCTATGCCCTTTATATGATTCCTCATCATCACCTGAAGAGGATGGGTCCCTCTTGCTAGGCCTCCTTGAGCTTCTAACACTGGATTCACCATCACTTTCGCTAGAGTTAGATTCATGAGAAGAGAGTTTACCTTTGCTTGAGGACTTTTCCTTCTTCCCCACGATTTGCAACAGCTCATTCATACGTTCCTTCAGTTCCTTCAACTCGCGTTCCATGCACAAGGCTTTGGCTTCTTGTAAGGTTAAACCTTTTTTGAAGCCTGGTGGCATCTCGTGTGCATCATCACCACTGGAATCCATATTGCTTGAGTATTCTTCGAATCCTCTCAACGAGAGCACCAAAAGTTGATGTGAATCTAGGTATTGAAACCTTAATCCACACAAAAGGGATAGAACTAGATAGAAAACCCTCTAAAGCTACGCACCAAAGGTTTAAAATCTAGGGCGAAAGTTTAAGAATTGATTAAAGCAAAGCACCCTCAATTCCTACACTTCCTCACGTGAATCTAAAGCTTTAAGCACCAATTCACAACTCTTTGTTACACACAAAGAAAAACAACAAACTCTCTAAGTTTATTGAAGAATATATAGAAAAGAATCTCCAAATCTGATTTTTCCAAGCTTGGGTGCACATCTATTTATACCCATAGTTTGAGAGTTTCAATCATATTATGACTAGGCCTCCTACTTCTAAAAGGACTCCTAATAACCAATAGGATAATGCCACCTATTTATTACATAATCCTACTAAAACTCTAACACTATCTTATCTTAATTAGAATCTTATCCTACCTAAAAAGATAATATTACAAATTAACTACTCTAATCCTATTTTATTTAAAGTAAAACACTAAATATCCAATCCCATGTGTGTAGCCACGTCCATACCCATGCCATGTCACTTGCCATGTCACTTAAGTCGTAATAAAGCACCGATAAGATGTAATAAGCACATCTCAATGTAACAAGAACCTCCCCTTGTCTTAAAATTTTCCTCCTTGGTCAAAATTTTCAATCTTCGAAAATTACTCCAAGATTTTAGCTTTTGATCAAGGCCTTCCATCAATCATCACCTCCATGGCTTCCACACATTATAGAATCATAAAACCTGAAAATGGAAAGTTCAAAAACACACCTATGCCTAAAATGAGAAAAACCCTATCAAATGAAATGGGAGAAAACTCATAGGCAAAACCAACTTATTCCCTATGTCCACCAATCCTCATTTACATTTGCATGTTATCATGCACATGCAAATGTTCCCCTTTGATGGCTAGAAGATTCGTGTCTCCATAAGCCAACAACTCTCCCATGGTAGCATTCTTCTTTAAAGCTTCAACCAATCCTTCGAATTTGGCATCCTCTATCATATCAGTTTATGCTTCAAAACTTGTTCCATTAAATGCGTTTGGACTCCTTTATATAGTGGGAGCTCCCTAGGGTTTACAAGAAGTTTTAACAAATGAAATACTAGCTAAAAATCTGAAATGATCAGCTAGGTTTCTAGAGATTCAAAACTCTAAGATAAGCTTAACTAGAAATACTTAAAAACCAAACTTCCTAAGATAACTAGGCACAAAAATCCGAAATTCCTAGGATAGACTAGCTATAGTTACATACAATTGGAAAGACTCTATGATAACAAAAGATAAGACTAGCTAACAAGAAAAAAACCCTAATTGCTCGACCCTTGAAGAAGATTAGTCATGCTTGTTCTCTTCTCCATGCCATACTAAGATAAGTATGCTTATTTTGATGCATCTCCACCATGCTTGCCACACACTCAGCGACGTTTTTGATGGTAAAAAGATCTCTCGTGATTTTCAATTGCATAGCCTCTTGATCCCCAACAAGTCGGGTGACTTGATTATCTAAATGTGGTACATTCATGTAATGTGTGGAATCTTTCAATTCAGGATTTGGAAGTTCACTGTGATAAGATATGTAAAGATCGACTTATAAGATCTTACAAAAAATTGAGAAAATGAGTACTTGAAATGACACAACATGATTAATGCATGTCTTTCAAATCATAAAATTTGTAGTTATAGACACCGAGTGCTCCCAAAGAACAGATATTACAAAGTATACATGATTCAAAAATATTCTCCTCGAATAAGATTTAAAGAGTACACAAAATAATATTATGTTTTAAAATTTTATTTTTCTCGCTATATTTTAAATTTTTTAAACTTATTTTCAAACTACTATATTCAAATAAATAAATAAAAATTTCAAATCCATTATAACACTCTCACAACTACTATAATCCTACCCAACACAACTACACTTTTCAACTTGATCTTACTATTATCCTATTGCTTTACTGTATATTTTTTATATTTAAAATTTTGATCATTTGAATAATTAGGATCATGATTCTATCTATACAAGGTATTACTCTATTAAATTTTTGAAATTTCAAAATCAGGCTAAGACTTATAAGTTTTTGAAACCCTAATAAAAGTGTGATTTTTTTGGACATATGAGTGTGAGAAAATTTTGATAGGCAACTTTTGCTATTAAGCTTGGGTTTATAAATCCATATACTTTATATTAGATTTTGGATTCCATTTTGTACAATGTTTGTGATATTTAAGTTTACGACGAACTTAATTTTTGTATACAATTTATTTATAACTTAAAGCTAGTTTTTGGACATGATTACTTACTTTTATACTAATACGATAATCCTCAACGGGTATTGGGTTTATTCTCATACAAAGATAGGCATCAAACCCATATAGAAAAAATCATACCTATTAAATGTGTCACCAAAGTTGCTGCCCCCATTACTACATAGTCAATTTTCAATATTCTCCTCTAAACCATGTAGCTAATTACCATAATACCAATCACTATCAAATGTAAGGTTTTAACATAGTACATCCTTATTTTATAATGATTTTCAACTAATATCATAATCCTTCTTCTAAAGACTCAAATATTTTTTTGTTGCTAACTATGTAAGGTTTACGATTAAGTTTTTAATGACTTAAAATAATATTTTAAGGTTTTAGTTGACAAAGTTTAATGAAAACTGTAAGAAAAATATATAATTTTCTTACCTAGGGTTGTTCCTGTTAATTGGTGCTTGCTAATGATGGAGTTTGTCTTTGGATGAGTGTATGTGGTTGATAATATGTAATATGATAGAGGATGTCAACTTCAAAGGATTGATTAAAGCTTCAAGGAAGGATGGCACCATGGGAGAATTGTTAGTTATGGAGATACAAATCTTCTAGGTTCATCAAAAGGAAGTAATTTCATGTGCATGGTGACATTCAACTTATAGCACACGTGAATAAAGATGGTTTTGGTGGATAGAGATAATAAGTTGGTTTTATCTATGAGTTTTCTCCCACTTCACTTGATAGGGGTTTTCTAATTTTAGGTGTTTTTTAAGTTTTCTTTTTTGAGTCCTTAGTGTCGTATTGTGTGTGGAAGCATTGGAAAAGAGGATTGGGTAAGGTTTTTTGATTAAAAGTTTCAATCTTGAAGAGTTTCTTGAAGATTGAAAATTTTGACCAAGGGCAAAGATTGTAATTATAATGTACGGTGCTTATTACATCTTATCGGTGCTTCAAATAACATGATGTGCTTTATTACAACTTGAAGTGACATGGCATGGATGGGGTAAGGACGTGGCATAATGGCGTGGCTAAACATAATTAGCTCGATCAAGGGTTAATGTAACACTCAGTCAATAGTTAGGTTGTAGTAGGTTAATTGTAATCTTATCTTTTTTTAAGAAGGATAATGTTAAAATTTTTGTAGGATGTATGTAGGGGATTTTTTTGTAAGTGCCAAGGGTCAGAAACCCAACTAGGCTTTGGGTGGGTAATTTGATGAATGAATTACCACTAGAAGGCCTGATTTTTACAATCCAACCTTTGCTTTTTGGTGAAGAAAAGAGGAAGATACTCTCCCCAACTAGTGCCCTACTATTTTTCGCATCGGTAATGATCAGCTATGCATCTTTAAATACATCAAATGGGTCAAAGAGTCACCACCGAACATTTAATGGGCTTGTTTAGAAACCATAGGGATTAAATGCTGATAACCGTTCTTTTAGCGTCGCTTTACTAAAAGACTAGTTATGCAAACAATACTTGTAGGGCAACTAGTGTAATGGTAAGTGGGGGTCGAACCACAAGGACAAGGGGTGATAAGTTTTAGACTTGATGTAAAGGGGTTATTTAGGGATTTGATAGAACTATACTAATAACAGAAAAATAAAGCGAGAACTAAAACGATAATGTGCTATGGAAGGAAAATGGGGACAGATCAGTTCCACCCTAGGAAGGACAATCGAACTATCAATACGCTAAATTAGGAGAAATTAGTCAACACTAAATCATGACACTCAAGATGACGAGAGGAAGTTTGTGACCCTATAAATCACATGAACAACCTATAATCGCCCTATGTCTCCAAAGGAATGGCAGGACAAGATTCGCATCGAATATCAATCAATCAATCATCAACAATCTCAAACCCGAACTCTACGAATGAAGAACGAGCCAACCTAGGGTTTCATCAATCACACCCCTAAGAAAACTACTCAATCATAGTAATAAAGACTAGGGCATAAACAATGAAAAAGAACATGATTGAAAACACGAACGATTTGAATGTAATGAACAAGAGAACGAAAAACGAAGATCTATAACAAAACCGACAACTACTCTATCAAAACTGTGAATTAAGCAACAATAATAGCAAGAGAAATGAAATTCACGAAAACAATACTTGAAAGAATTAAACGAATCCGAAATAAAAGCTTGAAAACGAGAACAATGAAAGCTGTAAATTTAGACTAATGCATTAATGAAATGAAAAGGATTAAATAGGACGTTCTAGGTTGAGGCACAAAAGCTCTCAAAGTAGGCATGAGGGTTATTTATAGAGCAAGAGGGTATTTATACCCTAGGCACATAAGGGGTAAAACTCTAGACAAAACCCTCGAGTACCGGCCTAAGAAAGAACCAAGAACTTCAGAAACAGGCTCCATTCTACCGAATGGAGTGGAGATTCGGCTGAATGAGGTACCATTCGGCCCAATGGTTGTCTCATTCGCCCATATCAGAAGCTTGACGTTTTTAGGGCCTGACCATCATTTGGCCGAAGGAGAGCACTCATTCGGTTGAATGGGACTTGATTCGGTCGAAGGAGAGTTCATTCGACTATTCCTGAGAGCTTGAGTCATGTGCTTGAATCCCCTGTCTTCCATTAGACCGAATAGATGTCAGATTCAGTCAAAAATAAACTTAAACCTCGCTGAATAGCTCCTTTGAAGTTTCTAATGGCTTCTTGGAGTTTGTGGAATCTTCGAGATTGTCTTGGAATGCGTGCCCAAGCTACAATACGCGTATCTAAACTCCTGATAAGAGTGTCAAAGCCTTAAACACGTCTCATTTTACCTCAAAATCATCGAAAGTACATGAAATAAGCTAAAAACCGCTCAAGGACAAGATCAAAGTAAAACCGGATGTAATGTGCATAAAACCAATATAACATAGCGAGACTCGACACTAAAATGGGGTTGTAAACATGCTCTAAAACGAGCGCATCAAATACCCATATGACTCACATAAGTGGTCTACGAACCATGAGAAGATTTGGGAATGAGCAACTTATTTTAATCGGAGGGTGTGTGCAAAATATTTATCTAGAGATGGAGAACAAGTTTAGTTCCTAGGAAAACATGAAAAATCAAGGCAATGAACACTTTAGAGTTAGTCAATTTGGCAAGTTAAAAATTATGCACATAAATCTAGAGTTGGTGACCCCTTGGTTAAGTTATCCACAAGATGGGTACCTAAAGCAATAGAGTTAAGAGTGAATAAGTTAGATTGGTTAGAATACAATGTAAGTATTATTCATGGTGATGATGAGTTGAAAATTTTCTTATCAAATGAAGATTTACGCCTAAAGAGACCCTTCTCCATCACATAATTCAACTAAAGAGGCAAGCGTCAAGTTTAAAAGGCGTTTGTGGTTTAGTCTTAGAATATTTTTAACAAAGAAGGAAAAATCAAGATTAAGATATGCTTTATGATGCTTGAAGAAGAAATAATCCTTACAAATAACTCCTAAATGTACATTCAAGTGTGATGTACACCTAGGGTTTGCTCGTGAAATTGGGTCCAGTGTTGATTAAGTCTAGAGAGAATGGAGATATCCAAATCTCTTCATCATGGAACAAAGGAAAAAGAAACTTGCATAAATGTAATTATATTACAATAAATAGAATGCAAGGGAAAGGGGTTCATTGAGTGATTAAGTGGAGATTGATCTATGGAGATGGTTCCTTGAATGAGGTGCTCAAAGTTAGGGTTTTGAGGCTTGACCTAGTGAAGTAGGAGTTGCTCCTATTACTTTACATCATAGAAAAAAAAGACATTGAAAATAAAGTTGTTGGAGTTGATTGTAGAAGAGCATAAAGAGTGATGTCTCTTTGTTAGATCAAGGCTCATCAAAATTGCAAGAAGATTGGAATAGATGTTCATGTGAGAGGGGTTTGCACTCACATAATCATCACAAAAAGAGTCTAATCTAAGGGTCTTGAGTGGATGGAAACCACTAGATCCTAAGATTAGAAGGTGAGAGGCTTTGATTGTATTTAAGGATGCTTTGGGACAATAATTTGGCAAAGTGACAATACTTGAGATTAGAGAAAATAGCCGACCCTTTGATCATCAAATGAGGGGGGTATTTATAGGCAAATAAAAGTCCATTCTTGAGTGTCAAAGCCCTAGGTTAGAGTGCCAAACATAGGTAGAGTGCCAAACGCCCGAGCTTTGTGCGTTAGATGATCAAGAATGAATCTTCTACTTGGTTGAAAAGAGGCATGAAATAAGTTAGGAGAGCTTTTGGCTGATGCTCAAGGGTAAGGTGTCAAATGTTGAGCTATGCATGAGACTAAGAGATATAGCCTGTTATGCCAATGGGGAGCCACTATAAGGGTGGTGCAACTTAAGGACATGACTTATTGTAGACATGAAATCATGTCTCCCTATGTAGCTGTTAAATGACAAAACAACCCTGGCGAGCGGACTTAGATTAGGTTGAGTTTGATTATGTGTAAACCCAAAACCACCTCAAAACTGAATCCTCAAAAGGTCTTAAACACAAACCCAAGCCCAAGAGTCTTACATTGGCCCAAACACAAATCCAAAGTCACATAATAATCTCATCCAAACCCCATAAATCAAGCCTTAATCTACATAAACCCTGAAACCTAGAGCTCTTTTGCTTAGTGCATGAGCACGGAGCGACTTTAAGCCACCATGCTTGGGCATCAAGCGCTAGCAAGTAGGGCACAAAGTACCCCCTTCGTGTGTCGAGCGCACACACCACGTGTGCAAAGCGTCCACGAGAGTTCTATCTCCGCTTTACTCCAGCTCTGTTCTTGCTCATTCCTTTTTAAGCATCGACGCACAACCCTAAATACTTGACGCTCAGTCCCAATATCCAGTGCATGACAAGAGACTAATAATCGAACGTAGTGTTCTATGCTCAAACACCACGTTAGACACAAAATCTATGGAACTAAAAAGGAATCTGACAAGTTATCAGTTCCAACGCTTGACGTGCAACTTTAGCATTTGAAGCAAAGACTCAATCAAGCAAAGACTCCTCAGAAGGAAACTCCTCAGCAAAATCTATTTTAAATACATTTTATGATTTCTCTAATTCTACTCCTTTCACTTCCTAGTCTTTTTATCTAGTGGTTTCCATTTACTCAAGGTCCTTTGATTAGGTTTATTTACTCCATGTCTCATTTTGCCTATGATGTGAAGAGCTAGGAGTAACTCTTACTTTATTTGTTAAGCTTTAAAACCCTAATCTTTAGCATCTTAATAATAGACCCATCTTCATAGATTGTTCTCCTCTCAATCTCTGAAGAGAACCCCTCTAATAAAGATATTTGGACATCTCTATTCTCTTTAGACTCAATCAATCTTTAACAATTTTCATGAGCAAACCCTAGATGTACATCATACTTGAATGTACACCAAGGACTTATCCTCAAAGATCATTCTTATTAAATCATCATAAAACATATATTGATCTTGATTTTGCCTCTCTTTGTCAATGATGTCTAAGAATAAAGCACACAAGTCTTCATGAACTTTTATCTTGACTCTTGTCTCTTTAGTTGAAGTATATTATGGATAAGGGTATCTTTAGGCACAAATCTTCATTTGATAAACAAGTCTTCAACTCATTATCATTATGCATAATACTACCCATGTATCCTAACTAATCTGACTTATTGACTCTTGACTATATTGCTTTATTTTAGTTATGCACTTTTATACATAATCCTTACTTTGTATTGCAATTGAATGGTTGCATTTATTTATGCTTATAATTAAGACTTATTGATTTAATACCATGCCTAATAAGATAAATATGGACAACCGGACACATGTACCCATTAATCTTGTGGATATTTAACTAAGTGGTCATCAACTCTAGATTTATGTGCATAATTCTTAACTTTCCAACCAACAAAGTCTAGAGTGTGCTTTGCCTTGATTTTGCATGTTTGCCTAGAAAATAAATCCGACTTATTCTCATCTCTAGCCATTTTTTTTGCACACACCCTCAAAGTGAAGTAACTCGTTTATTCTTAAACCTTCTCATGGTTCGTAGACCACTAACGTGAGTCATTTAGGGCATCTGGCCCTAGGGTTTCCAAATATCCCATTAAATATTTTTTTGCAACTATTGAACTATTCGATGTCTCTAAAAGCCACATAACCGATCCTTATCGATGCACAAACCTATAGGGCACTAGTAGAGGAGAGCTCCTCCCTCTTTTCTTCACCATAAAGGAGAGGTTGGGTCACAAAACTTGAGTTCTCTAGTGGTAATTCACTCATAGAATTGTGCATCCCACACTTGTTATGCTAGAGATATAACCTACTATGCTAGATGTCAGCCGCCGTTGTGGCATAAAATTGAGGAGGGACTAAGTTTGACTCTCCTTACGTCCATGAAATTTACAAAGGAGGCTTTAATCTTATAAGAGGGTGCTACCTTGCTCTACTAGGGTGTTTGCATTTATATTATCCTTCAACTCAGGCCAATTCACAGCTTCAGACGATATAGCTTGGTCTCTAGCTAATTCGGCTCTTGAAATTGTCAATTTTGAAGGGTTTAGCTACCTTTGCCCTTGATAGGATAGGCGAACTTCATAAGGTAATTTTTTCAGTTTTCTTTTCCATTTAGGAGGTCCTACCTTTGGCCTTGATGGGATAGGTAAACTTTGTTAGCTACCTTTAGATAGAGTCGTTGGATCATCGAAGTGCTTAAGAGTCATGTAGGGTCAACTAAACTTTTTGATCGACATCTGGAATGTCGCTTTTGTATTTCAGGGGAAAATGGTCCTTTTCCTATTGAATTCGAAGAGGACGGGTATTAATGGTGAGCCTTTAATTTTTGATGTGTTTGCAAAACGGGTTTGAGGGGTAAGCTCTCGGTTTTGTATTTGTTTGTAGAATGAATTGGATTGATAAGCCCTTGGTTTTGAAAGTGTTAACTTTTGGTTGTTTGGGTAGGTCAAGAGGATTACCTTTTGATTATCAAGTTTTTTGGGATTTCTAGGAATACCACCCTGCTCTTTTTGGCTTTGAAGTTTTCCGGTTTTGTTTTTGTTTGTCAAGGTCATAAGCAGGTATGGTTTTGTAAACCTGGAATTTTCTTTTTGCTTTGTCATCCCACTAATGAGAGCCTTGAGCTTCTTTGTGTGGATCTTAGGCTCTGCTGACTTTTCAGGGAGATGTTAAGGAACCCAAAGAAGAGGCCTTGGAGGCCTTCAATGGGAGATCTTAGCCCCTAGTGTCATTCTTATTTGTGCTTTTTTTATTGCTAGATTTAAGGGTGATGGCTTGATTTATGATAAATGCTTTGAATGATTGTCCTATAACATTAGGAGTATGTCTTTGCTTGTGATATAGGATTGTGATAGATTTCATTCTAGCTCAGATTTTTGTAACTTTGGAAACTTGGGTGACTTTGCTAAGTGTAACTATGACAAGGTTTGACTTATAATACATGAGGCTAATGTAGATAAGGTTAAGCATGACTTAAAATGCATACATCTAATATAAATGTGACTTAGGATGACTCATGATGCATGTATCGGGGTGGTCCCCCCAAGAAAAACCTAATAACAAAAATAACCAAAAAAAGGCAATCCTCATGACCTACCCAAACAACAAAAAGTTCACAAACTCTGACACTTTAAAACCAGGGCTTACCACTCAAACTTATTCCACAAACACATAAAAAATCGAGAGCTCACTACTCATACCCGTCCTCTTCCAAATCAATAGGCAAAAGATCATTTTACACCTAACACAAAAGTGATATTTTATGTGTCGATTAAAAGCCGGGTTGACCCCATATAACTCTTGAGCACTACAAATGACTCATAAGAACTTTAATAACCCAATAATTCTATCTCAATGGCTCTGGAGGCATCCTTATATTATGTAGATTAACTCAAGGCTCGAGAGGCATCCTTAAAATACGCATATTGGTTCATGGCTTGGGAGACGTCCATATAATATGCAGTGGTCTGAGATGTGTCCCTACAATAAAATAAGGCTGGAGTGGCGTCCCTGTAAAATACGTAATTGCTTGGGAAACGTCCCTAAAATACACAATGGCTCGGAAGGTGTCCCTTCAATACCTAAAATATGTAATCGCTTGGGAGGCGTCCTTATAAAACATAGATTGGCTCGTGGCGGGAGGTTTCCCTATATCTCTCTAGCATAAGAGGTCATGTCTCTAGCACAACAAGCCATGTCTCTAAGCTGCGCCACCCTAAAAGTGGCTTCCTGTCGGCACAACAGGCTATGTCTCTAAGCTACGCCACCTTAATAGTGGCTCCATGTCCCTAGCACAACATGCCATATCCCTAGGTCATGCCACCTGATACCGTCTTTCCCGTTGGCGCATTAGGCCAATCCATATGTCACTCCATCTTGGTAGCGACTCCTCCTTAATAAATCACACTAATTTATAAGTTATGCCATCAAGATAGCATCTCCCAATTAGTATTAGTCTCCCCAGCGGATCAGCCCGAGACCTTAACTCTTGGCATTTAGGCCAAGAGATGCGAGTTCCCATCCTCAACAGAATTGACCCAGTGCTACCCGATGGACAGGTATTTAGTAACTAACCCTTAGTTGTTTTGCAGATACCGGTGTTAACAAGGGTTTGAGATTATAGAGAATCTTTAATCTTCCTCCGCCCTGAGTCATACTTTGACAAGAATCCATCAATTTGGGTGCCTCTTTAGACATGAAATTGTGTCTCTCTACCTAGAAGTCTAATGCCGAACTAACCCTTGTAGGTAGGACTTCTCTTGGGTTGAGTTGAGTGCATATGATCCCAAAAATGCCTTAAAGCCAAACCCCAAAAAGGCCAAAATGTAAACCCGGGCATAAACACAAAATGACCCAAACATATTATCCAAAAAACCATCCAAAACTACCAATAATTAATCCCTTAATATGTGAAAAACTTGAAGCTTGGAACACTTTTGGTTGACACTCAAAGCTAGGTGTCAAGCGCACAAAGTGAATCTTCACCAACATTGGGTGTCAAGCGTCCAAGTCCACCTTCATATTTCCTCTACCTCACATTGATATTCTAGTTGATAACACCAGTAATCATGCCTTGGTCTCGTTCATGGATGCATACACAAGCTATAACCAAATCCACATGGCAAAAGAGGATATAGAGAAAATAACCTTCATATCTCAATGGGGTACTTATTGTTATACGGTAATGTTATTTGGCCTCTAAAATGTCAATGCCACCTATCACAAAACAACAAAAACACTACTCCATGACATTTTGCATAAAGAGGGGGAATTGTATGTTGATGACATGATCATCAAATCCTAAGATCATCAAGGGTAATGTATAGCCCTCCGAAAATTCTTTGAACGACACAAAACGTTCATTATGAGGAGGAATCCTTAGAAAAGTGCATTTGGGGTCACATTTGTCAAACTATTGGGGTACGTCACTTGTTCTCAAGGCATCGAGGTCGACCCTAGAAAAATCAAAGCTATTCTAGATACGTCTCCACCTTAGAGTGAAAAAGAGATCTACTAGACCGCCTCTAATACATCAGCAGGTTTATATCTAAGCTGACAATGATATGCGAGGCAGTGTTCAGATAAATTGAAAAGGGATACTCCTAAGGCTTGGGATGAAAAATATTTGAAAACTTTTGATCAAATCAAAAGCTATATCCTAAATATGTCTATGCTTTCTCTAGTAATGTTAGGAATAACTCTTCGCCTATACCTCACAGTCACCAACTCAGCGGTTGGGGCTATGCTTGCTTAGGAGGTAGAGGGGAAGGAAAATGCAATCTATTGCACTAAGAAAGTTCTCTTCATGTATGAAACTAGATACACACCTCAAGAGACTCAGTGTTGCATTAGTCTAGGCCACCAAGAAGCTCAGGCCCTATATGTTCTTGCACATGGTACATATCATATAACATATGAATCCTCTCAAATACCTTTGGGAAGTCCTCTCTCAACGGGCGCCTTTTGATATGGCTATTCTTGCTAGCCAAATTTGATCTCAAATATGTCCCACAAAAGACAATCAAAGGATTCGCAGTATCAGATTTCTTGGCAAATTCACTAATAGAAGATCCCAAGGAAAACTATCTCTTCGACAAAGATCTCATTATAACAGAAATAAAGAGCTAGTCATTATAATTTGATGTTCCTGCTACTATAAGGGATGTGGTGTAGTGATACTCCTAGTATCTCTAAAATAAATGCCACTAAGTATGAAGCATGTACTATGGATCTACATGCAATAATATCACAAGACATCTAGAAGCTTTGAGTTTATGATGATTCCTCCTTAATAATCAATCAAATATTCGGGAAATGGAAAGTTTGCGATTGAAGTCTTGCTCCTCACTAGGCTATCTTGAACAATTGACCAAATAGATCCCAGAAATCGAACTTACTTATCTTCCTAAAGATGAAAATTAATTCGATGATGTATTAGCTCTATTAGCGTAAATGGTCAATAGTCCACCAAACCTGACTAGAATACCCCTCATAATAAAGAGAACGTCTAAAGCGACGCATGTTAATATTCTAGATGCTGATGTAGGGGATGGCAAACCTAGTACGCTGACATCCTAAGATACATACAGCAGAAGGAATACCCTCCAAACTCCTCTTAAAGAGATTAGAAAGCCTTAAGGCTCCTTGTAACTAAGTTTATCTCTCAAGGAAATCAACTTTATAAGTGTACCCCTAAAATCATACATCTTATATGCATAAGAAAATAGGAAGCTAACACTATGATGTCTCAAGTCCATGATGGTGTTTGTGGAACCCACATGAGCTGTCATATGCTAGCCTAAAAAATAGCAAGACTTGACTATTATTGGCTATGGAAGGTGATTGTGCTTGGTATGTAGTAAAATGCGTGGGGTATTGAAGTTGTCCATACTGAACACCGTAGCCCTTCTTAGTATGATATACTAAAGTTATTGGTAAAATAACTCCTACAGGCATAGGGGGTCATGAGTTCATCTAGATTGACTACTTTACAAAGTGGGTCGAAGCCAAATCATACAAGTCCCTAGGTTCTAAGAAAATGGCCCAATTCTCAGGAGAGAATATCATATGTTGATATTGTGTGCCTCATGAGCTTATAAACAACAAAGGGGTCCACTTTTAGTGTGAATGTGCAGACAAGCTAGCGAATACAAAGTTCGATACCATTGTTTATCTCCATACAGGCCAGAGATGAATGGGATAGTCAAAGCAACAAACATAAATATCAAGGTCATAGTTTAAAAATTAATAAATATTACAAAGACTGGCCACTGAAATTGCACTTCTCTTTTTGGAGCTACAGAAAATTAATTAGGATGTCATCAATAGGCATGACCCCATATTGGTTAGTATATAGGATGGAAGTTGTTAAACCCATTGAGCTTGAACTTCCTCCATTAAGAATTATACTTGAAAGCCAATTAGCTAAAGCTGATTAGGTTAAAGCTAGATATGATGAATTGATCTTATTGGATGAAATACGCCTCTAGTGGTGCATCACATTCAACTCTATCAAAAAAGGATAACACAACACTTTAACCAAAAGGTCCATACCCCGATTCATCAAAGAGGGTGAAAACAATTATGGATCCCTGGGGCAAATTCAAACCAAATTATGCCCGCACCCTATATTGTAGAAAAGATCTTATCCAAAGTAGTTTTCTAATTAGAAGAGATGGACGACAATGAGTTTTGTTCACTAATGAACCTTGATTAGTTGAAGAAGTTCATTTATTAAGCACTCGTTAGTGTCTTAGAGCTACATTATGGCTTGATTCCCTTAGTGGATACGTAGGAAACCTCACCTAGAGTCTCGAACACAATCATGTGTTTCAAATTTTAAAAAGAAACCTCTGAACTATGCCATCCTCCTAGCTTCAAATGTGATAGAAACTTCTAAAATCCAATCGTGCCAGTCACACTTATCTAAGAGCTACATCTCAACCTGATTTCTTCATGAGGATATATAGTTAACCTCTTACAAGGCACGGTCATAAGAAAAATAACAAATCTCCGCACTCTAAGTAACTATCCAAGCCTAGACTTAAACGCTAAACTCCTAAGTTAGTCGTCAAACACCCAAACTTCAAGCGCTGAGCACCCAAGCTTTGGTGCCAACCAAAATAATTCCTGTCTCCCCCCCCCCCCTATTATTGTACAATTTCCAAGCATAACGTCCCAAGATTTGAGTTCCCACTTATACGTTTGACGCACAAGCTATGTGTTTAGCACTTTGCCACTAGCGTTAGCCAAAACGGCTCCTGCCTCATTTGATCCCTATTGAGCTCCGAGCAAAAGGTCTCCTCATCTTAATTTAAAGTTTCAGCAATAAGCATAAAGGCTCTTATTTGAAAGGCTTTATGTCTAGTTTCTTTAGCTCTCAAAAAGGTATTTAAACTTTGTAATAGGTTTGTCATGTTCTTTGAATATCATTTAGGCTCATTTGGTCTTAATTGTTAAATTTAAGTTTGTAAATATTGTGCAAATACGATCCTTAAAGCTATTTAATTGGCAAAATAAAAATCTCAAAACAAAATTAATCTCATTTAAAAGAATCAAAGGTTATATAAGATCCTAAATTTATGGCCTAATGTCTTCTCAAAAGCTTAAATAAAGAAAAATCTTATTTTAACGAGATAAAGCAAGAAGTGGCCTTTGTAGCCTAAATACAAAGCCTCTTTTTCATCCCTTTTTACAAGCTTTACCCCTAGGCCTATCTACTTGCCTAACCTATCATGATTCGATTTCAACCTCTTGCCTAATTAGTCCTTTAGTGGTAAGACTCACACAACCAAGCGGGTCCTAAATTGTTGGGGCTTATGCTTCAACATTTGGTCTTGGGTAGATCTAGAGGAAGATGCATGCACCTTAAATTCCACACTATTCTCCCACTTCTAAGGCAAAAAGCTCTCGGAGAGCATATTCAATTAAGAAGGATCTTGTAAAAACCATATCAACTTTGCCCTCCAATACGACTCCCAAAACTTGATGCTATCCTCCTTGAGAGGTATGCTCTTAGGGTGTTCCATCTTGTGGTCTAGAACCACTGGCTTTCGCCTAATTGCCTCAAGATTTAGCCTAGAGTATAAAAAGTCAACACTAAGAGACTTGGGATTCTAACAAAGCACCCCTTCTCAATGCTGGTCATTGCAACGACCTTCCACTACAGGAAAATTTTTGATGGAGATTACTTAATGAAGGGTAGGGCACCCTCTGAAACCCAAAGTAGGATCCACGTGATGGAGATTTAGCACAACCATGAGCTTCCCTAGAACAATCGACATTTGATTCTTTTTGTCAACACTTTGTTCCATAATCTAAATTATGGAGGCATAACCTTCCACATTCTCTTCATGGGTAGAGTGGAATCGGGCAAATAAGCAAAAGTGCAAGGTTCTCTTGTGGAATTCTTGAGCTCTTGACTCACATGTGGGAGTAGAAAAGAGAGAAATCATACACTCTAAGTCTACCCTAGCCCCAAAAACAACATCGTCAAGGGAATAACCTTTGAGGCTCAAATACTTCTCAAAGTCCGCATAGTAATAATCTTGTGTGGGCAAAAGGCAAGGTGGCCCATTGATCGACTAACCAATGATATCCCGAGCTCCTCGGGCATAGGCACTATCTTGTCATTCTTGAATTTAAAAGTGTGGGAGACTGGATCCTTACACTTGTAAGCCGCCACAAGGAAGTTTTATTCAACTTTCACAAATCTCAAAGATTATATAACTCTAAGACACATAGTATCCACTTCAAGTTTTTCACTCTTACTCAAAGAGCTTAACCATGTATTAAAGGGTAACTCAAACTTGGAAGCTATTTCTAGAAAGAGTAGCAATTCAATGGAAGTGAAAAATGATTTGTGAGACTTTGCAATCTTGTCAAGGGGTTCATATAGCCAAAAACGACCAGCTAAGGTCTACGTACAAGACGTAGAGATCCAGCGCCAAACGCCAATCAAGCGCTGAATTTCGGCGCTTAACGCTAGAACCTGAAGCCAAACACTTGTGTTCCTTACACAATCAAATACGTTATTAATTCGAGCTCTCATTTTCTTATGGTCTCCAAACCTCGACAAAGATAACTAATCCTATGCATAATTGGCACAGTTGGACTCTTTTGACCCATTTGTAACCCGAATTCCTAAATTTACTAGAAAATCACAAATCAGTCCCCGATCCTATTTTGTCTCATTTTTTGACCCTGATCCAAACTCATAAACTAATCCAATTGTTACTCACAGCCTCACTCATTTGCCCCTAATCAAATTATGACCCATGCCAACCCCAATGCGCTTTAAAAATCAAAACCTGGCTTGATTAACCTGATCGTAAAAAAAAAAAACCAAAAATTTTGCTAGTCTTCCCCCTAAAATTTTTGTTTTTGTTGGGAGAGAGTCAGTACCCCTCCGCAGCTTAAAATAGGGAATATTTTTGCAAATTTTTGTCCATGTACATTTATGAGTTGCACTACATTTAGTAAGCCATACATCACACTCACCAATCTAGCTGTCACACAGTAAGCCCATGTATTATTCATGTTGTAAAGTAAAGCATTTGCAAGCACATGCATATGCATAAAATAGGATTCTAGCATTATATTACATGGCATAGCACAACTCTAAATATTTATATACTAGGTGGAAGTTCAAATAATATCTTTTGAAGACCAAGAAAGCCTAAAGATCAAGCACAATGATGGGAATAGGTCAAGATGAAGAATATTAACCTATAAAACTCTAATCATGTCTACAAATCATACAAAGCAAGGCCTTCATCAAGATTACAATATCCAAGTAGATGAACTCCGTGAAACCCATCCTATGCCTTTTTCGCAGGTTGCTTACTAAATTCCCTAGGGTGAGTGGATCGCCTTATTTATCTTCCCTCGAGTACTAGGCCTAACCGTAGGCACTACTACTTGAATTTGAAATGGTTATTGAGCCGGAATCTTAGGCGCCACTACCCAAAGTGGAATGGATGGGTGAGTCAAAATCTCAGCAACCGCAAAGTACTCCCTATTAAAGGAATCACCGTCCTCCAGTTTTTGCTTTGCTAACTCCTTTATCATCTCTAAAGTGTTACAAGAGTCTTATCCAAACCTTTGTTTTGCAAACCCTGCTGCCCTCCTCAACTCAAGATCCCTTTATGCTCTAGAAGTGGGTGTTATCCTGACAAAAATAATAAAGATCAGTGTAAATACAAGGGTTACGAGACCAAAAACAGCAAACAAAAGAATTTACAATTTCTAGAACAATACAAAAAATAGCTATAGGAATTCTCTAATTTAACTAAAATGTTATAGCCATAGAAATTTTCATATTCCAACAAAATATAGCAAACACATCAATTCTCTTATTCCACTAAAATACTATAGACCTTGGAGTTCATAGACTCCCTTTAAAAGAAAATAATCCCTAGAGTTTCACGGACTCTTATGAAAATGAATTTGTCATAAGAGTTCATAGACTTCACTGAAAAACAATCTCAAGAATTCTCAGATTCTATCAGATACTACAATCTTAGGAATTCTCAAATTCTTTAAGAATACTACAGTCTTAGGAATTCTTAGATTCTACCTGAAACACAACAGACTCATGAATTCTCATATTCCATAAAACCTTAGAGTTCACAGATTCCATTAAACTCTAGAATTCTCTAACTCCATCATGAAAAATTTTAGCAACATCTCAATCAAATCCTCACAAACATAAAACAAAATACAATTACTAACTCTCAAGGGAACCCTCAATCCTCTATCCAAGAAGCAACCATAAATCCTTCTTCAAGTACTTAACAAAGACTCAAGTAAATGAACTATCCTTAATGGTAAAGACCGAGGAACTTTTTTTTTCAATACATTTTATGCCTTTTCTACTTTAGTCCGTTCACTCTCTAGTCTTTGGATCTACTGGTTTTCATGCACTCAAGACCCTAAGATTAAACTTAT
This sequence comes from Dysphania ambrosioides, assembly GCA_026401315.1. Classification (NCBI taxonomy): domain Eukaryota; kingdom Viridiplantae; phylum Streptophyta; class Magnoliopsida; order Caryophyllales; family Amaranthaceae; genus Dysphania; species Dysphania ambrosioides. The sequence continues at coordinate 14,468,634 of CM048659.1, forward strand.
TTAATTTTATGATGATTATGGGAGGTGCAAACCCCTCTAACAAGAACACTTGTTTCAATACTTCTTACAAACTTGATGAGTTGTGATCTAGTAAAGAGACCTCACCCTTGATACTCTCTTTTGATCAACTCACACACACTCTTATTTCAATGTCTCATTCTTATAAAGTGAAGTTTTAGGAGCAACAACTTCTACTTCACTAGGTTAATCCTCAAAATCCTAACTTTAAGCACTGTACTTAAGGTACCATCTTCATAGATTGGTCTCCTCTCAATCATTTAAGTTGGATATCTCCAATCTAGCTAGACTTGTCTCTTTAACCCATTTTTGTGAACAAACTCTAAATGTGTATCATCCTTAAATACATGTTTAGGAGTTAACCTTAAAGCTCATTTATTGCCTTATATCTCATAATCCTTACTTTGATTTATATTCGCATATTCAATGTCAATGATGTTTTATGACTAAATCATGCTTGTTATTAGAACTAGATCCATTTCTAACGTTGGATTTTGTCATGAAGAAATGTCTCTTAAGACCTAAATCTTCATTGAATTAAGAAATTTTCTCCTACTTATCATACATTACATTTATTTTGCATTGCCTCTAACCCTAACAATTGCTTATTTCTTGTCTCATTTCAATTATACATATTTTGTTATATAATTATTATCTTGTGATTGCATGATCACCTTTATCTTATGCTTATAATCAAGATCTGTTGATTGTAATCACGATTAATAAGATAAACTCGGACATGATTATATAAGATTGATAATTTACTTTTTTGTAAATATATCCAATTTTTATAAAACTAGTTTTAAACTAAAACAATTTTTATAAATAAATTAAACTGAATTTTTTTGGCTAAGAATAATATCTTAAAAGCTTTTAGAATATAATATTCTAGAATGAAAGTGGATACTCATAATATTTATTTGGATATTTTAGAGGGCTTTTTGGGAATTCAATGGAATAATTGATGAACTAAATATTTATTTATGAAATTAAATGATTTTCTTAATAGAATTATAAAATTAATATATAAATGGTGGTCTATATTTAGAATATGATAAACTCTTGATTAATAAGATAAACTCTTGACTTTTTCCTCTTATTACTTGTTTTGGTTGTTGTGATTTCATACATAATCCTTATGTTGTATTGAGACTACGTGACTAGATTTATCTTATGCATTAACCAAGACCTATTGAAATGCAATCACGCCTAATAAGATAAACTTGGACAACCGGCCATAGAGACCCTTAATCTTTTAGATAATTACCAAAGTGATCACCTCATCTAGTTTTATGTGCATAATTCTTAACTTACCAAACCAACTAAATATAGAGTGTGCTTTGCCCTTGGTTTTGCATGTTTCCCTAGGAACTAAATCTAATTTGTTCTCCATATTTAAGCCAATTTTCTTGCACACATTCTCAAATTAAAATAATTTTCTCATTTTTGAACCTTCTAATTATTTGAAAACCACTTATGTGAGTCAGTTTGAGACTCAAGCCCAAGGGTATCTGAACAGCCTTGTTTTGTGGCGACTCTTTTTTCCTTTTAATGTCACAAAGCCATGTATTTGATCATTAATGACACTCAAATATAGTAGGCACTAGTGAGGGAGATTCCTTTCTCATTTCTTCACCTAAAAAAGGAAGGTTGGGTGGTGAAAATTGGGATCACTAGTGGTGATTCACTCATCGACTTGAAACCTAATTGAATTCTTAGACCCTTTGAACTACTTAGCCCCTACAAAATTGGGAGAATAAAACTAATGCAATATAACTCTAGAGACCATTCCTTGACCATGAGCAAGTGGAGAGGGAATTTTCCGTCACCTCCAAAATCACTGCATGGGAGTGGCCACAAGGAAGATAGTGGAAATCCTTAGGGAGAGGAAACCAATCTAAATCAACCTAACCTTAAATTTTATTGGAGTTTTGGAGATGTAAAGGTGGGTATGCCATATTATGATTGTAAGTTAGACTTGGATGAGTTTTTTGAAGGGTTAAGGATGGTTTAGAGAGTGTTTGACTATAAGTCAAATCACGAGGACATCAAGGTAAAGCTAGTGGCTTTGAAGCTACAAAAGTATTATTCAATTTGGGGTGGTAATATGTGTTAAAGAGGGATAGAAGGGGCAATAATAAGATTAGGACATGGAAAAAGATGAAGAAGCACTTGAAAGATAAGTTCATGCCTAGTTACTACATCTAGGAAAGCTTCACCCTACTTCATAACTTTAAGCACGGTTTGAAATCTGTTGAATAGTATGCTAGGGAATTCGAATACCTTTTGATAAAGTGTGATGTGAGTGAGGATGAACCCAAGACTTAACGATCTTTATACAAGGGTTAAATGTGAGGATAGCTAATATTGTGGAGTTATACTCATCTTCTACACTTGAAAAGTTAGTCATGACAACTTATAAAGTGGAATAACAATATAAAACCAAATGCAAAGTTTAATCCTCATGATCCGTTGCTAAAACCTCCTACCAAAACCACATTTTTGAACCAAACCCCAAAAATCCACCCAAACCACCACCAAAAACTAAAAACCCACTTACCTTAGTGAGATAAGCAAGGAGATATTTTAGATACCAAGTGTTAGGTCATATTTATTTCAAGTTTCCTAATAAAAGGATTACGACTTTAGTAGAGTTTGAGGAAAAAGTAGCTCCTTAGATGTGTTCGTGGAAGGGGCGTGGGTGAGGATTGTTGTGAGAAGGAAGAAATTGGTGTAGATGAGGGTGAGTTCTTAGTGATTCAAAGGGATTTGAATATGCATGTAGTGGTTGAAGAAGAGTTGCAAAGGGAAGCCAATTTCCATACTAGATGCACTGTTCAAAGCAAAGTGTTCTATTTGATTATTTTTGGGGGTAGTTGCACCAATGTGGCTTCTCAAGAACTAGGTTGAAAGCTTGGGTTAGTAAAAAAGGATCTCCCATATCCTTATTTGATTCAATGGCTCATTCATTGAAAGAGAATCAAGGTCACTCAGAGGGTTCTATTGTATTTTAGCATTGGCTAGGTATATAAGGACTCGATTATGTGTGATGTGGTTCCTACGGATGCTAGTCATGTCTTTTTTGGGAAGACTATGGATGTATGATAGGTAGGTTACTAATGATAGGCATAATAATATCTATTCTTTTACTTAAAGAGATCAAAAAAGTAATCTAACACCGCTCACTCCAAATAAACCAAAACCAAAGGCACATGCTACATCGATTTAGGCTGATTAGAAAGGAGCACTTGAAAAGGATAAATGGACCTTAGAAGAGCACAAAATAGGGGATGAGTGGGCTGAATATTCTCTTAAAACTATGGCACTTGATGGGCTTAGAGTAGAGAGGGCCAAAGATGGGCCTAATGGCATGGAGTTTACTCATGGGATGAGAAGGAGTGGGCCGTTCAGACATGGAGAAATGGGAATTAATTAGAATAAAGCCTTGCTTAGGTATCAAACTTTTTTTATCCTAACCTTTGCTTTTCAAATCCCATGTTCGAGTAGATGAATGATTCTTTCCTTTCGAAGATCCAAAGTTTGAGGACCAACTTCCTTTAAGAATGGTAGGATGTTATTTATGGATTCGTGGACCTAATACATGGAAATCCAATGTGCTAGTCATGGGCCTAGGTTCTGACTTGAGTTTTGAAGTTCCATAACTTCTTCGATTTTTATCCACATCATGTGATTTTTTCCTTTTGCCAGAATTTTACTAAGTTGTTTTTAGAGTTTCTTTTAACGTTGGAATATTTAAAAAGAGAGGAATTTGGGTATTAAATGTCATTGAATTCTAAGCTATAACAAATTCCAAGTAAGAAAAAAGTGGAACAATGTATTCTTATCAGTACGTGAAAAAGATAATTACTAGTAAAGAATGGGAAGTGAAGATAGCATTCTTGGAGCAAGAATTAGAGGGCATTAAATGTAGGAAGAGTTACATAGAAAATTAGGTAAAGGAGATATCAATAATTACTAAAAGGTAAAGAATATATTTATCAACACAATGCCATCCACAACTAGAAATTTTTTTACCCTTATAAAGCGACCCAATTTTAAAATATATGAGAATCTAGTGTATGATGAGAGTGATGTAGAGGAGGAACGCCTTGAAGAAGTATAGGTTGGTTAGGATAATGGGGAATGCCTGGACATGGTAATAAACAAAGATGAGGTCAAATAAATGACACAAGATACTTTGAATTGGGCTTACTAGGTTGGAGTATTTGAAGAGGAAGCTTGGGTCATGGAGGATTACGAATTGGGGAGGATTTGGAATGCTTGTTCTCATGTGTTCATGACATGTGATGGGCTTGAAGAGTAGAGGTCCAAAGTTTAGGTTATTGATGAGTGACATTTATATTACTCATTTGTATCTTCCTAGCACAATTTCGTAATTTTTTGGCCCGAGTTTGTGCCCTTTTATTCCATTTTGCATCATTTTCTGCATAGTCTAGGCTAAGGAGCATTATTTATGTTTTCTTATATTGATGCAAGAATCCATTTGTCATGAGCATGAGAACCGAGGAATACGAGTGTATAGTAGAAAAGCCAAGAAGAAAAGCCAATAGGTTGCTTAAGAATTGAACCAAGAGGCCTCTTAAGAGAAAAAAAGGCTTGAGCAAACGCTTAGAAGAATCCAAGGGACCACTTAATTCAATGGAAATTGACAGGCAGAGAATCACGAGCAGGCAATGAGCAGATTCCAAGAGGGCGCTTTGAGGCTAGAGCGGGCGCTCAAGGTTGAACTGAGCGACCGCTCAGCTCACTAGAATTCCGAATTTTGCCTTATGAGCGGGTGCTTGCTCTAAAATAGAGCAGCCACTTAGGTCCATTTTTGTGAGTTTTGTTTTCTGATCAAACTATTCTACGAAAAAAGGAGCAGGCAAATAAGCATGAGGGAATCATCACTCAAGCATTAGTTTAGCATAGTTTAGGGTAGAGAGCATAGTTACAGTGTTTCATACTTTCCATTCACAAAAACTCTTAGATTATTGGTAGATTTATTATTAATTTTCATTATTCTCATCGAGATTACAATGAACGCTTCTCAAATATTAGTTCTTCATCAATATATTAGTATTTCTATTACTCTCTTTCTCTTTATATTTTGTAGTTTTAATATTTTTTTCTATTTTGTTGGTTAATGTCTAATTATTTTCATTTTTTCACATTATTTTGTTAATTGCTATTCGTGAATTTGGTAATATGTCTAGTATATTTAATTTTACGATGTTTTCTAATATTAGATATAAATAGTTAGATTAGTTGGGGGATAGGGTGAAAACGCAATCTCGAGCATGGATTTTTTTAAAGTTTGGTGCTTCTTTATTGATGAATAATGTGTGATTTAATGTTGGATTTTGGTTGGAGCCTAGATTGGCCATATAGGTTGCTTCCATTTACGTTCCTAGGGCAAAGACATTGAGAAATGTTGATTTAGGTAGTGACCCGATATTAAATGTTGTTGACTTTTGATCTATTGGGTGTTGTTTTGAATTTATTGTATTGCTTAGATGCCTTAGAACATGATTAGTCGAGAAATCCCAATTGTAATTCTTTCTTCCTTTAAGATAACAAAGAGGTTAGTTCTTGGTTAAATCCCATTCCCTGCAACATATTTTAGATTCACTACATAAACCGATAGTGAGTCTGTGAGCCTCATATTATCTCATTTTAAACCCAATTTCTAGCTTTACCTCATTTATGTTAGGAATCGGTGTTGAATCCCACACCCCTAGAGCTTTTATCCCATAGAAAAAACATTTTAGTAGCTCACATTAGATCTTAGTTAGATTTAAACCCTTTTCTTACCTTAGTTTAAGCTAGCTTGTAGTCTAATTGCTAGAGTTCAGTGCTATTAGAAGCCTTTCCCTTTAGATTCGAGCCTTACTTTCCCATTACTTATAACAGGGTTAAGTCGAGGTTTTGCTGATAGAAGGTGTCGTAACGACCCATATCTGAACCTGTTAGTTATATGTGGATTAGTAGAACTGATGCTTGGAAATCTATATACAAGTCATGGGACTAATTTCCCATAAAAATGGGGCTAAAAATGGCTTGGATTACATGGGCTTAGGCTTTGGCTTGATTAAAGTTGGGATTAACCTTGAAGTTGACTTCAACTAGTTGGACCTTGACTTTGACTTTGATGGATTTGACCTTGACTTGTATTTTGACTTCCTTAAGGATGTGTTATACATGTAATGAAGGGAAGGTCAAGAAGTTTTGGGCTTAGGGAGCATAAGAGAACAAGAAAATAAGGGCAAAGGGAAGTGGGATGGACTCCAAGCAAGTGATATTACTTAAAGAGTCCTTGGACGTGATTTTTGATGCTTTTGAGAGTCCTAAGTGCAACCAACAATCAAAGAGTCCAAGTGCTTCATGTTTTCTTTTTGAGTTTGTTTTAGTTTAAATTCCCTTAAAAACTGGACATTAGTTGCTGGTCAGTTTCCTTTGTTTTAGGTAAGTATTCTAGTTAGAGTATTATTTGTTCTAGGTTATTGCCTTTTAGCACATGAATTTAGAGAATCTTAGAAAGGTTTCATTTTTAACAAACTTTGTAAAGGCTCTCCTTTATATAAGGCAGCCGAAATTTATAATGATCAATTGATGAAATTTTGAAAAAAATCGTTTTTTCTTTGAGTTTCTAGACCTGAGGGAGAGAGGTTTTAAGTGTCCAGTGTTAGTCCATTTTGGAAAATGGATAGTGTTCTTGTAAACCTTGAATCTAAAGTGGTGGCTGTGTATTTTAATCATTTAAGGGAGCCAAAAGATAAGCCTAAAACTTGGTGAAATCATATAGAGTTTTGGGTCCTTTGATCTATCTATTTTTTTCTTTTTAATTGGTTCATTGGGAACTTGATTATAAGTAGATAATTTATCACTTAGGCTACGTAGTTTAGCCTATAATTACATGATATTCCTTGCATTAAATCTATTATAATGGCTTGAGAAGTGTGTGGGTTTGAAGCTGGGTAACGTTAGCTTAAGTCAAATAATAATCAAGTATAAATATAAGTTGTTGTGTAAAATCATTGATAGGAAGTGTGTCTCTTTGATTTTCAGAAATTTTGTGAATCAAAGTGTTGAAAATTTTTCTTAAATTCCGTGAATAAAGATTATGAATTTATTAATACATCAAAACCATATTAATATGGAAATTCACTGGAGCTTACTTGAAAGTTTACGTAACGCTGTATTATTGAGTGCTATTTATGGGAAATATTGTATTGATTCTCTTGTTGCTAGGTTGTGTTTGATTTCAAATTTAAAATCTTTATAGTTAGATTTTAATTTGAGGTTATTAAATCATAATCTATAATCTTGATTTACTATAACAAAAATCCAGCAAATAGGCTCCGAGTAACTGCGCATATTTGGTTTGATTTGGTTGTGCGTGATTTTGGTTAGATTTAACAAATATATTATGAGAGTTGGCTTACACTCCTTTAGAATTATCTTGTTAAGGTTTTGATTGAATAGAGAAAAGGCATTTGGGGCTTTGGGAAGGCATGTAGCTATAGGGGAAGAACGAGAAGTTGCGGTTTTGCAGGGTATTATTGTGAGCACTATTTGGGTTTGGGGCTTTAATCCTTGATTCGAAAACAACCCATTAACTGAAATACCCACCGGGAATATTCCACTACCCTTTAGGAGTCTGAATGGGACTAATGGTATGGAGAATTCATATGGGCATGAAAAACTTTTGTGGGCCACGCATGGAAGAATTGGAGTTGATTGGAGTGAAGCTTGCCTAGGCTTCCAATTTTTTTGTACAAACCTTTGTGATTAAAGGTTCCAACATCGATTATGGGAATCATTCTTTCCTTTGGAAGATCCAAAGTTTGAGGAAAAACTTCCTTCAATAAGAAGTGGATGTCGTATGTGGATTCACAGAACCAAAGCAATGAAGTCCATTGGATGTAACAAGGGCCTGAATTCCCATAAAAATGAGCTTGGGACTAACAATAGGCTTGGGCTTTAATGATTTGAATACGTCAACCCACGTATGATAATTCTTTATTCTTACATAGAAGATATCTTCTCCTAAATTTGAGTCTAACTTATGTGAATCTAGATAAAAGAACCTTAATTCACATGAGTTAGGGAAAACTAGAAAACAAACCTTATAGTTCTACGCACCAATGGATTGTAATCTAGGTCCAAAAAATCCTTTAATTGATTAAAGCTAAATCCACCCTTAATTCTTGAATTCTCTTCACATGAGTATAAGCCTTGAGTGTCTTATTTCTATTAGGCTAATGAGTACTAGTCCTAATAGAATGAGACATGGATTGATTGGCTCACAATTCACCAACTCTCCCACTCACACTTATATTAGGATTCTAACATTACCACCTAAGCAATCAATCCTAGTGGACTTTTAATTATATCCTATTAAAAGATAAATATAACTCAATTATCTTGTCAAATCATCATATTCGACTTTTATTTAACCTATGACTCAATTTCCATCAGCCATGTAAGCTACCATGTCCTCCTTGACAAGTCACCAAATGCCACATCACTTGTCAAGTCAAACCCTCATTTAAGACCCCACTAACTATGATCCTAAAAATTTCAACCATATAGCTGAAAATTTCAATCTTTAATCAACCCTTTGAAGTTAAAAATCCTCCTATATATCATCCTCCTCTTCTTGAAAAGATTTGTCTTCAAACCTCAATGTTGATCATCAGTCACATAAGGTGCTAATTGCCTATGTTAATGATCTTGTAAGCATTGTCACCCACTTTGCTAGTACCTTAGTATTAGCATATTTTTATATTAATTGAACCTTTCCTTCCTCAAGTGTATCCAAACCAAGTCTCCTTCCATTTAGGTATGTTGACTCTTCGCTCATGCTACGTAGATGTCATTGACTTTCTGTATCCTAAATCTCACTTGGGTGTGTAGCTTTGGCATATATTCCACCTTTTCCTTATAATCCTTGTGAACTAATTTCCCTTTGGGAATCTTCATGAAATCAAAAGAAAGTCTTAGATTTGCTATTTTGGATAAATCCTATTTGTGAGATAATACCCTTTGTTGTAGGTATTTCCATTCACGTTAAACTGAACTTGTGGATCTCGACCACTAAGAATATCAATAAAAATCGGAGAATGCTAAAGTACATTTATAATCCTTACAAGACCATGGTATCCCAAAAAAGCATGCTAAATCCATAAATCTCTAGAAGCAATGGCTTATAAGATTATAGTCATTGTTCTATATGATCTTCATTACTACATCCCTTTCCAACAAGTGAGACAATGTTTCCATTCCAAATACATGCAATTGATGCTCCCTATCATATAAGGAAACCTTTTGTCTTCCCCTTCTCTTGACTTACTTTGACTTTTATGGACTTGGGCTTAACCTTGACTTCTATGAATTAGACTTTAATTGTGACTTTGACTTTAAAGATGGGATACATAATGAACCAAGAACATAGATGGGCTAAGCAAGGAGTCAAAGATGGACCAAGGAAGAAAAGCTTATGGGCTAATCCACGACACAAGTGGTGTGACAAATCAAGACCACAAAGGCTTAAATTGAAGATTATATGGGCTTTGAAGGATACAAGATTTGGTGTGAATTGAAGTCCAAAAAAACATAGATCCAAGGAAAAAGTGGTGTGGGCTTCTACATAAGAAAAGGAGCACCAAAGAGGCATTGGAATTGGAGAAACATTAAGGGTTTGAAGACTCCAACCTTCATCAAACATTCAAGAGTCCAAAAATCTTGGAACTTTATTTATTTTCTTTTTTTAATAAGCTTTAAATAAGAGTTTTATTTTCCTAACAGTCCAGTGTAAATGGACAATTTTAGCAATGTATTTAGCTAAGTTTATCTAAGTCTAGTTTATGATTAATTTTTAGTTAGGTCTTTTAACTAACTTGTGTTGCTTCAGGTATGCATTGTGTTGGTCAATTAGCACATGAATTATAGTAGGTTATAGTTAGGGTTTCTTCAGTGGTTTAATTGTATTTAAAATTGGAAAGCCTAAGCTTAAAAGGGGCAGCCAAAATTCAATAAAAAGATTTAATGAATTTTAAGAAAAAAAGCATAAAAACTTGTTTGCTTTGACTATTGCACATGATTGTATAAGGGCTTGAGTGTTCCATGCTATTTCAAATCTGGCAAGTTGAAAGGTGATTTTGGAGACCTTAAGAACTTAGGTGGTGAATCTATCTCCTAAACCATTAAGGGTTGTCTAAAGGTAACATATACTTGGTGATTTTCTATTTAGTATTTATTCTTTTGATCAATCCGGTTACTTGTGTTACTTTTATTCGAATTCTTATTTTGATTATCTTGTTGGTTTGATTAATAAAAGCTACATTATTTAAGTTATCATATGTCTATGCTTTGTTGATCATAATCTTATTAAATTAGCATAAATTTTATGGCTATAAAATATGGAAATTTATGGGTGTTATATAGATTAGTTCAATGCATTGTTGAAGAGTAAGCATACTGTTGATGTATAGATTCTTAGGATTCCTATTTATGGGTTATTTTTTAATTTTGTGCATCTTGTATTTACTATTGGTTTACATTTTGTGGGAAAAATATTGTAAATCATAAAGTTTTCTTAGATTCACTAAAATATGGAATACTTCTCTTTTGGCACAATAATATTAAACTAAGTAGAATATTTACTTTTGAATTTTAGCTTGATTAGAACATTATTTGAGAAAGTGAATGCACATCTTCCTTAGATTAGTATTCCTTGTGTCATGGGTGATTAAGGGAGAGGTGAGTGAGATATCTTATGGGCGCGTGGTATACTTAGTTCGTGTGATAATTGTTGTATGTCTACGTGATTTGCTGTGAAACTCTCTAGATTTTTAGGCTTTAATCCTTGATTCGAAATAATCCCAATAGCCAAAATACCCACCAAATTTTTTTTTCTAATATTTGGCATTGGAACAAGAGGTTATTTGAAAGCCTAAAGTTGTATTCTTTAACCCATAGAACCTAAAGAGCTCAAAATTTGGAAAAATTTTCACTAGAGTTTTCAAGGGGCCTAACTCCTTTGTTTTCAATCTAAATTAAATCATTTTTTTTGTGTTGATCTCTTTATTTATTAAAGTTTATTTTCCTAAAAGATCGTGGATTTCTATTAAGTGACACATTATGTGGAGACAAGAACATTTGGAGGGAATCTAATCAGGTAGAAGTGGGATAATCTGAAAATTTTTGCCTTTTGCGGGAGTTCTACATAGTATTTTTCAATGTTTACTTTTACGTTAGAATACTTAAAGAAAGAGGAATTTAAGTATTAAAATTCATTAAACTCCAAGCCATAATAAATTCCCAATAAGGAAAATATTAAACGATGTATTATGATCAGCACCTGAAGAGGAAGCTTTGGAAATGGAGGATCACAAATTAGGGAGGATTTGGTTGATTCTTCTCATGGGTTTCTGGCATTTGATGGTCTTAAAGTGGAGAGGGCCAAAGTTGGGAGTTGTAGTGGGCTCATTGGTATGGAGAATGTTGATGGAGTTTCATAAATTGGGTAGTCCATGCATAAAGAAGGTGGCACCAAGTGGAGTGAAGCCTTGCCATGGCTTCAAAAAATTTTTTGTACTAACCTTATGATTGTAGTTTCGAAATCAATTATAGGAATTATTCTTTCCTTTTAGAGCTACAAAATTTAAGGGTAAACTTCCTTCAAGAAGGTGAGGATGCTGTGTGTGAACCGACAAAACTAATTTATCAAAGTCCGATTGGCATGACATGGGACCAGGTCCCAATGAGAATGGTCTTGGGCTTATATAGGTATAGGCCAAAAATAGGTTTGGTCCTTCAAATAGGATTAGGGCTACAAATAAGCTTGGGGATAATGGGCTTGGGCTTGCTTGGGGACTAGGCTTGGACCCATTGACCTGGACTTGATCAAGTATGGACTTGGATTGGACTTTGACTTTTGTGGACTTAGGCTTGACCTTTATTTTAATGGAGTTGGACTTTAACTTGACTTTTAATTTTCCTTTAAAGATGGGCTACATAATGGACCAAAGACATAGATGGGATAAGCATGGAGTCAAAGATAGACCAATAAATAAAAGCTTATGGGCTAGTTCATGGCAAAAGTGGCATAGCTAAGCAAGATCCCAAAGGCTAAAAGTGAAGATAATGTGGGCTTTGAAGGATCCAAGACATGGCATGGATTGAAGTCCAAAACAATATAGATCCAAGGCTGAAGTGGTGTTGGTTGAAGCATGAGAAAAGGAGCAACAAAGAGACGTTGGAATTAGAGATATATTGAAGGGTTTGAAGACTCCAACCTTCATCAAACATTAAAGAGTCAAAAAATCCTTTAACTTCCTTTTATTTTATGATTTATATTAGCTTTTAATTATAGTTTTATTTTGCTCACAGTTGGATAGTTTTAGGAGTGTATTTAGCTATATTTATCTTAGTTTAGTTTGCTGGTCAACTTTAATTAGGTCTTTTTCTTACTTAGCTTTTTTGAATAAATAATTTGTAAATAGTCTTCGGACCAAAATAGTGTCAAAAATAATCTTCTGCAAGTTCTAATGATAATTGTAGTCTTAAGCAACGATTTCACTTAAGCAAAATTATTGCCTTAGGCAACGATTTTTGGTTCAGCCTTTATTGGGTTGACCCAAATATAATCTGTGCGTTTTTTAAAATTCAAACTGTTTCAAAAAAAATTAAAAATAAATTCAATTAGGATTAAATACTCAAACAGACTAATATCGTTGCCCCAGGGCAACGATCTCCTTGGCGAAATCGCTACCTAGGGTAACGACTTTCTTGTTAAAAAAATGGGCCAGCCCAATTCAATAAAGCCAAAATAGTTTTGAAAATATTTTGTTCCGAACCTACAGAATCTTATTTTTAAAAATATTTTGTTTTGGAGCTTATTTTTCAATTTATTTTTAAATAAAAGCTTAAAAAATAAACACGTGCTTTGTGATAATTAGCACGTGAATTAAAGTAGGTTAACATACAAATTTCTTAAGTGTTTTAGTAGTAATTATACTTTGCAAATGCTAACCTTAATGGGGCTGCCAAAATTAATTAAAAAGAGTTGATGAAGTTTAAATAAAAGTGTGAAAATGTGATTTATTTGAGTGTCGCACTGGATTTTGTGAGATTTAAGTGGTCCATGCTATTTCAACTTTGGCAAGTTGAAAGGTGATCTTGAAGACCTTAAGAACTTAGGAGGGTGAATCCGTATCCTAAGCCATTAATGATTGCCAAAGGTAACATATACTTGCTGGTTTGATTGATAAAAACTTCATAGTTTGAGCTATCATATGTCCATACTTTGTTGATTAAAATCTAATCAAATTGGCATAAATTTTATGGCTATAACATCTGGGAATTAAGGGCTGTTAAACAAATCAATTCAAAGCTTTGATTAAGAGTAAGCCAATTGTTAATGTTTGGATTCTCGGGATTCTTATTCCTAGGTTCTTGTTTAATTTCATACAGCTTGGCATTACTATTGATTTAGATTTTGGGCAGAAAATATCTAAAATCATTAAGTTTTCTTAGATTCATTAAAATGTAGAATTACTTTCTTTTGGCACAACAATACTAAACTGGGTAAAATAATCTCGTGTATTTTGGCTTGATTGGGACCTTATTTGAGCAAATGAACGTACACCTCTCTTTCTTCGCTTGTGTCATGGATGAATAAGGGAGTGGCAACTAAGTTAATTTAGGGGCAAGTGGTTTTCTGGGTTTGCGTGATCATTGATGTTGGTCTGCATAGTTTGCAGGTGAAACTTGCTGGGTGTTTTGGCTTTCATCTTTAATCCAAAACAACCCTGATGCCCAGAATACCTACTGGGAAACTTTCGCTAATAATACACCACCTAATTCATTTCTTTGGGATATGCGATCTTCAAACAATGAATTGAAAGAGTCGATATTTACTAATGACATTGAAGAGGTAGCAACTTCCTTTTGTGCTTTGTCATCTTTAAGCCGTCGAGTATAGTTAATGTGACATCTCTCTTTTCCTCAATTGGTGTATCAGTGCCTGATCTTTTATTGCTACCTCCACTTTTAAAAGTACTTGCATTATTTCAGGGCTATATTTATCAAATTTTCTCATAAGAGAGAAACAATGCATCAATTGAAATTGTTTATCGTTATTCGGTTTTTCGTACACTTCAAGGGCACATTTCTCCACGTTTGCTTTTGATTCTCTAATCTTTTTTGTGGAGTAACTCAGAACGGTAGACCTCAAATCCATTTTGAAACTCTACCATTAATATGATCCTAGTGTTGTTGCATGGACATTGGGGTTCGTTCACAAATGTCACTAGGATTCTAAGATCGTGCCATCTCATAATATTTAAAGATTTCCATCAACATGCTGACCTTTCTTATTTTTGTGTTTCGTACATCTCCTCCAGCGTTGATGTAGCCCGAAACAATTGCATTATCCTCAACTATGCTCCAAGTCACCTTTTGTCTGGTTTTCTATTTAGCATGACAAAGAGTTCTCATGAACCGCTTCAACATCAGCCTCCTCTATATTTTCAAGATATCTTGCTGCTTTATTTCCAAAGTTGGAGTAGCTTTGTAAGGACCTTCACTGCCTAGAGAATGCTCCATTTGTGAGTAAAATGTTAAAAAATGAAAATTGATGGATTATTTTCAGAAAATAGTTGGAACTAACAATATATAGCCTTGCTAAGTTGGATTCATTGGTCTAAGTTAGTGACCAAACCGTTGTAAACAACTTAGTACTGAGGATGTTTGGAATAAAATGGGGTGTATTTGGGTTATTTTGAGGGTTTGGATGATACAAAAAGTTTAAAATTCTTCCATAATTTGGATTTTTTGGATCCATAACTAAGGATAAGTTGAAATTATGAATAAGACAATAAGATCTTTAATTGATGATTTCTGAAAATGATGCTAAGAATAAAGGAGAGAAAAAATACAGAAAAATAAGTATGTGAAATATAAGCAAATTTAGGTTCATTTTATAAAGAAAAAAAATAAAGCTATTGGTGAAATTATTTTAAAATTTTACTTCACCGTTTTTTAATATCATTTTAAATATAACCTTTGCAAAAAAAAAAAAAAATACTACTAATCAAATGCTCACACATGTACCACTCTTATTATAATTTGTGAAGCCCATTTACATTAATGCATTTTTTTCCTCCGTTCCTCATTGACACTCCTTTCCTTTTCTTTATTCTTTTTTGGAGCTTTCCTTCCCTTTTCTATGTCTTCTTCCTCCCTTTCCTTCCCTTTCCTTTTTTTTCCTTTCCTCCATTCCTCTACTTCAACGAGGCTTAATTCCTCTTCACATTAATAAGGTTTCACATTATAAAGAGAGAGAGAGTGCTTTGAGGATAGTTCATCCTCATGGTTGTCCTTTCTCTAATCAATCAAAATGATCTCTTTACTTTCATATTAAAATAATTTTTAAAAGTATGATTGTAGGACAATATATCAAAAGATTAATATGGATAAAAAATTCAAACTTTTAGACAACTTTTTTACATCAATCTCATTATTGATTTAACTTAGAGTGGTTCAATTTTTAGAGTTGTAATCTCATAATAATTGAAGATAATATTTACCTCATTAGAGCGGTGCCAAAAATGTAAAGTACAAGTCTTCATTCCATAAATTTTATGGGAATATGACCTCCAAAGTTCAATGAATGGTAAGTAGTTAATCCAAAGATGGTTTTGAGTCGATGTCTAAAAGCACGGTATATTATAGTGATAGTAGTAATTTATTTATCGATTTGATTGAGCTTGCCTAGGCCATTGCAATTAGCACATACAATTTGAGCTTGATCCTTGCGAGCTGCATTTGCCCTCAGCGCGCTTCCTGATTTCCTTACAAAACCGGCCCCATCACACTCTGCCACCTGTGTAAGTACCACAAACTATTATCAATTACCCCGTACTTTAAAATTAATTGACGAGTCCCTAGGAAAAAACACAAGTTCTTAAACTACACTCCGTTTTTGTCTATGTATTAGCATTGTTCTTATGAATTAAATAAAACTTTTGTAATTCATACATTATATACATTATATAAATTATATTATAATATTGAGATATATCAAATATATATATTATTGTATCAAATAAAAGTATTGTCATATCAAATATAGAAATACGAAATATATAAAAATACAGAAAAAATTAGCTTTTAGATATAGAAATGAAAATACGAAAATAATTCTTAATATATTTATATTATGTATAAATTAAGAATTTCTATAAATTAAATTATTGCTGCTAAATACACCCTAATAGAAGAAAAGGGATGAGAAGAGGGACAGTTAACGTAAGTGTCCTTGCGGGAAAAGAAGATGGGAAATGAGTACCAAGAAGGGCTACAGCAGCAGCACCAGCTATCAAATAGGTGTTGCTGTCAGAGGATAACTCACCCACTACTGCCTTAAACTAATTTTGCAGTTTTCAGTGTGAATGGATTTATTTGACAAGGTGAAGCAAGCAAGATGGTTTAAATTAACAGGGTGTTGAATTTATGGATAAGAGGCCACGTCAGGTATTTCATACTCTTCTGAATTCTTGGATAAGTTTTTATGTTCCACTAACCTGTGGAGTGCGGAGGATATAAAAATTCAAAGCTCGGTCACGAAAACTTAAAATAAAAGATAATATTAAATTCTGTCAGAGGACAGTGACTGGTTTAGGATTATCCACTGTTTAAATTTGATAATAATTCATAATAAAGCCTGGTAATCAATTGTGGGACAACTGTGTAAAAAAGAAAAAGTTACAGAAAGTAGCTGGAGATTGCCATTCCCCTATCGACCATTGTAAGAGTAGAACTGTAGGCACGTGTTAATTATCTGCCTCTTTATTGAAAAATGCAACTCGTGAAACTTCTGCTGCAACAACATTACGTTAGTAAACTTATTAGGAAATGGGCAAAACCCAAATATTAACAATTAATCTATTTATTAGGTAATATCCCAAAGTCCCTCTAGGATTTCCTTGAGAGGGTTATCTCTCGGGCACACGCTGCTAGGTTTTCTTCTACGTGGAAGTTTTCATCTTGGGACTATATCAAGCGTTTTAATCTGGGATGGAGAAGGAGGCTTTGGTCCAGGATAACAATACGTCCACCATGCCGACAAGGGAGGAAGACACAAACGCAGAGGTCGAATGGGTGGGAGAGGAGGATGCACAAGTAGAATTATGTCTTACTGGCAGAGTTTGGACGGATCGTGGTGTAAATGTGAAAGCCCTAATCAACACCATGAAGAAGGTATGGAACCCTAGGCATAGTATGGAGGCAAATTGTATTTATCAAAACGTCTTTATTTTCCAATTTTTCCATTCGAGAGATAAGGATCGAGTTATGGAGATGCAGCCCTTGCATTTCAAAAAGTACGTAATTCTTCTCAAAGACGTTCAAGGAGAGGTTAAACCGTCGGACACCCCTCTATTTTCGATCCCTTTCTAGATACGTGGATATGATTTTTAGTTTTAGGATAGAAGTAATGAATTGAATGCATGTATGATTAGAAATAACTTGGGTGAACACCTAGGTTGGGATGATACGGATGTTGGGGGCATTAATAGGTTCTCAAGGCTGCGAGTGCTCATAGATGTTCGTAGTCCCTTAATCAGTAGGCTGCGTTTGAGAGTTAAAGGGGAGTTGATTATGGTGGCTTTTTAATATGAAACACTTCTTTTAATTTGCTACTTTTATGGCATGCTTAGACATGGGGAGAAGGATTGCGGATAAGCACATGCGAGGATAATGTTCAGTGATGAGTTGAGAGCATCATTATGAGAAGTTAATGGTGAAATTGCTGCGGATAGAGAAGCGAATGGCTCAAGCGTGAAAAAGGCTATCTTTGCCACAAGGGAGGATGAAAGAAACTCAAGAACAAGGGTGACTAGGGTGGAGTAAGTGGTAAAATAGCTTGAGAAGATTACTATATCAAGTACTGGGGAATCAAATGGAGGAAGGAGCTGAGGGTAGAGTATGTTGCTATTGATAAAGAGAACATGAGTGGGGGCGGGGACTGATGTGTTGGAGACAAATATGGCTTGGAAGAGAAGTGCTTTAGAGAAGAGAGAGTGGTTATAACAGTAGTGGAGTCAGGTTCGAATGAGAAGATTCAAGGTGAGCGTGGAGTAACTAAAAGGGTGGGTAGAAAATCAAAGGTAATCAATAAAAGTGCTCAGAGGGGTCAAGGGAAGAAGGTTAAGGGGGAAGTAGGTAACGTGGTGTGTGTAGGGGCCAAACGAAGGCATCGGGTGGATATGGAAGAGGGGGTAGCAGGACGCATGAAACGTTGCTGGATGGATGTCGAAGAAGATGTAAACAAGAAGATCAGATTTAAGTCTCAACATGAAGTAGTGGAGGTGGATTGTGATGCACCCCACAAACAACAATAAAAATACTAAGTTGGAAGTGCCAAGCAACCCTTGGGCTATGAGAGCTCTCCGAGATAGGTGCTAGAGAGAGCAGCCAAACTTGGTGTTCTTAATGAGACAAAGATTGAAGGTGAGAGAAATAAACGTGGTTTTTCTTAGGGTTTGTGCTTAGGGAGTAGAGGGCAAGAAGGTGGGATAGGGTTATGGTGGAATGATTTGAATGTAAATGCCATCTCTTTTTTGGATAATCATGTAGCGGTAGATGTTAAGGACTAAGAGGGGAGGCTTCAGTGGAGGAGAGTGGGGATTTAAGGGTGGCAAGAAGAATTTTTTTTTATTTATAAGCTTTTAAAAAAAAATGAAAAATAAGCTACCTTATACAGTAATTTAAAAAATAAGCTAATTTAGGTTTGGATTAAAAACTTTGCCTTAGGCAATATTTTGCATGAGGGTGGAATTATTGGAGTTAAATTAGGTCAGACAAAAACGTGGCCTAGGGCAAAATTTTAGGTTAAAAAAAACGTTGCCTAGGGCAATGTTTCTCTTTAGAATATTTTAGGAATATTTCCATGGAATCTGGTTAGTAAAAAATGTTGCCTCGGGCAACGTTTTTGCTATTAATAAAAACGTTTTAGTTTAAATGAAAATGTTGCCCGAGATAACGTTTTCTCTTAGACCCAATTTTTTTTTTCTTTTTCTCCCTTCTTCCTCCCCTTTTCTTCTTCTTCCCCATTCGCTTCGAAACTGTCAAGCTCCCTCTTCTGTCTTGGGAGATGAGGAAAGAAGACCCCATCACTTCAGAAATATCGAGATGTTGTAATTCACTCTCTAGGTGGGCTAGAGCTACTTTTGGGGATGTTAAGAAGGCGATTCGCGTGAAGGAAAAAGAAGTCAAGTGCTTACAAAAGGGGTAGGTGGATGCTCAAGTGCTATAGTAGTTCAATATGGCTTCAAAGGAATTGTATGTTCATTATATGTTGGAGGAATCGTACTAGCATGCTAGGGCGAGAGTCTAAGAGCTAAATGGCGAGGGTAAAAGTACCTCTTATTTCCTCATATGGCATGTCAAAGTTAGAGGAGGAATAATATTCAAGGACTTGAAGATGACAGGGGTAGCTGGTGTATAAAAGCAAAGAAGATTGAAGGAATTATTTATGACTTTTATGATAAGTTGTTTTCCTCTTTGGGTCCTTTAAATTTTGATGAGGTTATACAAGGCATTGATTTTGTGGTAATAAGCAAGACGAATGAGGTTTTAAGCTTCGTGCTAAAAAAGGGAGAAGTTGAGGGGGCTCTGTTCCAAATGCACAATAAAGGCCCCTGGTTTATATGGTCTTAACACTTTTTTCTTAAATTTTGGCATATTATAAGAGATGATGTAGTAAGTTTTGTGTTTGAGTGCTGGAATGGGATGATTGATTTGAAAGAAGTGAACAAAATGGGCCTAGTACTTATTCCCAAAGTGTAAGGAGTCAAGAAGAATTGGGGAATATAGACTAATAAGCCTTTGTAACATCCTCTACAAAATCGTGTCCAAGGTCATGACAGATAGACTGAAAAGCTTTCCACCAATAATCATTTCGAGTGCATTTGTGTTGGAGAGGTTAATAATAGATAATGCACTCATTTATTAGATAATGCACTCATTTATTTTGAAATTTCCATGGAATGAACATAGGAAGAGAAGGAATAAATAGAGTTTTCCTTAATGAGGTGATGTATAAAATGGGGTTCTCTAGCAATTGGATTGACAAAGTTATGGTGTGCCTAGCAAGTGTGAGCTTCTCCTTTAAAGTTAATGAGGACATAAAACCTTAGCGTGGGTTCAGACAAGGGTACCTAATCTCACCATACGTCTTCTTGTTGTGTGTTGAGGCATTTTTGGGTCTTCTTACAAGAGCGTCGAGGGCTAATATGATCCACAGAGCAAGAGTATGTAATGATGTGCCAAGAATATCACCTTTGTTCTTTTCTAACGGCAATATTTTGTTTGCGAGAGCATCCTTACATGAGTGGTCCAAGATTGCTAATATCATTAGGGTGTATGAAGGAGCATCTGGTCAAAAAATAAATCTTGATAAATTGGAGGTTACTTTCAGCAGATAAGTATCGTCAACAAGAAGAGGGGAGATCTGTGGAACCTTGGGGGTTTTAGAGGTAAAAAAAACATAACAAATATCTAGGGCTCGATACGGGGATTGGTAGGTCAAAAAGTGGTTTATGATAACATTAAGGAGGAGTTAGGAGAAAACTTTAGGGTTGGAAAAGAGAAAAGTCTTTTAAAACCAAGGAAGGGGACATTGATAAAAGTGGTAATGCAAGAAATACCTACATATGTGATGAGTGTGTTTTAGCTTTCAGACGGGCTGGTCGATGAAATTCATTCCACGATTGCTAAATTCTGGTGGAGCAGCAACTGTGATGTGAGGAAAATGCACAGGCTATCATAGGATAAATTATGATTCCTGAAGTTAATGAGAGGGATGGGCTTCCGGGAATTAAGAATTTTTAACCTCGCTATTCTAGCTAATCAAGGGTGGAGGTTGAAACAAAAACCGAATTCAATACTAGCTTATGTCTACAAAATGAAGTATTCCAAGCATCCCTATTTTAAGGAGGCTCAAAGGGGTTATAACCCCAACTATTCTTGGAGGAGTTTATGGGGTGCAAAAAGTCTCTACTTACGGGCCTTCTATGGAGAATTCGGAATGGGCAAAAGGTGAGAATATAGGACGAAGCCTCTCTCCTTGAGGAGAGTGCGAGACTAGTTCCAAATCAGCTAACCTAATGTGATTCTTTAATGCTAGGGGAAAACTTAATTGAATTTGAGTATGGATTTTGGGATGAGGACAGAGTAAATTCACTCATGGTCGAAGAGGATGCGATTTTTGCAATGAACGTACCTCTACTGCCCACGTTTCTAGAAGATACTAGATATCGGGGGCCAACAAAGGATGGTGTCTTCGCTATTAGATCAACCTATTGGTTGGGAAAGATGGGTGCATGGGTCCCAAACATGGAGATTATCAAATGGGGATGAGGTGAACAACTTATGGAAATGAATCTGGAACCTGGGACGACCTTAAAGATGCCATTTTAAATGGAGGACGTGCTCAAAATCTCTAGCTGTATGGGATGGTCTTTGAAGCAGACATGTTTATGATGACAGCAAGTGCCCAAGATATGATTATGCAGTGGAGAATGTCGTCCGTGTAGTATTTCTATATTCCCATGCATGTAATATTTGGGCATCAAGCAGTTTTGATAGCGTCCTTAATGTTTCTCCCATGGCCTCGTTTACAGAAGTAGTTGTGTGGATTGTTCAAAAGCTTAACAATGAAGAGTTGTGCGGCTTTTTCATGTCAGCTTAGGCAGCATGCACTCAACAGAACAAAAGTGTCTTCGAAAGGTACAATGCTGATGGGAGGGAGATAACAATAACATTTACTCAGATGGCGTAAATTCAATGGTGCACCTGGGCGTATGGGCGGACGTGGCTTGGGTGTCACATGCAATCGGGTGAAATGCGTTGGGGAAGTGGAAATATTTGGGGCGACCGAGGTGCAGAAATTGCTGTGGAGATCAGAGAAGTGGGGATGGCGGCAGTAGGATAAGATTTGACAGGGATTTTTTTTCAGATGCAACTAGAGTAATGATTACAAATATTTTTGATTTTGAATCAAAAATTTCATATACTTGAACTGATTTAACTTATGTAAACATCATCTATTTCTTTGTCAAAATTTGTATGAAAGCCTTTGCTGGTTTTAGAGGGTGATTTTCTTGAGGAGCTCTGTATTTTCGGAGGAAATAATAAAATCTAATTTGGTGTTTGAGGTTGATGAAGACTTCCATGAAAACAGTGGAGGTAAGTATTTTTCGTGGTTAATAAATGTACACGGGGCTTGTTGTTAATGTACATTATATATTAGGAAAATATACATTATACGATTTGTGTTGTTTAGTTCGCAAAAAAAAAATGTTGGTATATTAATTTTGGTATGATGGATATTTAATGTGATTTGTGTTGTATAGTTTGTGTAGGTTTATATGTTTGTATAGTATTAATATGTACATTTATCATATACCTTATACTAGGTTGATATTGTATTATTACATTGTGTGAATTGGTTATATGGGCATATCGTAAAATATACATTATGCATATCATAAATGTACATAAGGTATATGATAAATGTACATGAGGCTTATTATAAATGTACATTGCATATCATTAAATGGGCATATCATTAAATGTACATAATGCAGTATTGTAATGTACATATCGTATTAAATTATGTACATGAGGCATGATTGTAATGTACATAATGTGTATAGGGTTTAAAGAGACTGCTAATTCTGAGCTTATGTACAAAAGTAAAGTTTGATGATGAAACTCATGAATTGTATAATAGTTATGCGTTTAATCATGAGTTTGGCACACATAAAGGGAAGCTAGAGATGAGTGCTGACAAGAAAACAATACGGCAGCGGATATTTGTATGTTGTTACGCAGGGCTTAAGAGAAGTATTGTGGAAAAGGTTTATCAGAAAAGGGAAGTGAGAACTAGTTGTAAGGTATTTATTCAGTTTGACGTGGATAAGGATTCGGGTTTATTCATAGTTAGAAAGCATAATATAACTCATAATCACAATAGGATTGATGTGTCAAAACGACATCTAATAAGATCCCATAGGAAGATTTTTGAGGATTAGATGGCGATGCTGAACAATCTAACTGAGAATGGAATATCAGTTGCTGATGCAGTTTGTGTTCTAAAGAAGCAAGCAGGAGGTGAAGTAAGTCTTGGATTTCTTAAGAAAGATGCATATGATGCATTGGCTGGACAAAAGAAAATGAAGGTTGATGGGTGTGATGCTAGAGGTTTAATTAATTACTTTAAGGAAAGAAAAACAAAGGAGATTGACTTTTTTTATGATTTTGATATAGACTGTGAATGTCATCTTGAGGCTTTTTTTTAGAGAAAGTCGTATGAAAGTAGACTATGATATATTTAGGGATTTATTACTTCATGATATGACATACTGCACAAACAAATATAATATGATTTGTGGTCCATTTGTTGGAATGAACCACCAAAACAAAAAATGTGATGTTTGGGATTGGATTTTTACTTAACGAGAAGGTGGAGTCTTTTCAGTGGTTATTCAGCACCTTTTTAAGGTCCATGGGTGGAAAGTATTCGGTGACGATTATGACGGATCAAGCACAGTCAATGACAAGAGCAATAAAAGATGTGTTCCCAAACACTCGTCACCGTTTATGTACATGGCATATTGGGGAGAATGCTAAAAAGAATATAAAGGGATTGAGGTCTATGGAGGGTTTTAACAATATATTCAACATTGTTTTGAAGTATACAGATACAATAGCTGAATTTGAGCACTACTGTCAAGGTATCATTGGAACTGAATTAAATGAAATACGTACAGTTTAAGGCATCATAATTATTATTCTGTGTGTTTGGCATGTTGTTATAATATAATGTTCAATACATAATGAGATAATGTACATTATAGATGTACTAGAATTTAAGATATGTGAAATGTACATCCTTTAAATGTGAAATGTACATCCTTTATATGTGAAATGTACATCCTTTATATGTGAAGTGTACATCTTACATATTTGAAATGTACATCCTTTATATGTGAAATGTACATCCTTCATATGTGAAATGTACATCCTTTATATGTGATATGTACATCCTTTACATGTGAAATGTACATCCTGCATATTTAAAATGTACACCTTTTATAAGTGAAATGTACATCCTTCATATGTGAATGTACATCCTTTATATGTGATATGTACATCCCTTACATGTGAAATGTACATCTTGCATATGTGAAATGTACATCCTTTATCTTTGAAATGTACATCCTTGCAAAATCTTATTTTTCTGATACATTATTGTCCTGCATCCTTTGGCATGTGTACTAATGGTTTTCTTTAATGTTTTCTTTTATAAGGTTGGTTGATGTTGGGCAACATGATTTGGCCGCACGAAATGTCATCGAGAATTGCTTAATTGAATGTAAAGAGAAGATTGATTTCTATATGATCAAGAAATCAAAAATTTCTAAGACTGAAGAGGGTACCCATGAGAATACTATATTGGGTGAAAAAGTGGAAGTCAACGACCTAGTGAAAAGAAGGAAAAAGGGGTGTAGGAATATTCGGCTTGTATCTATGCACGAGAAGATATCTAAGAGGCTTAAGGGGCAGAAAGTGAAATCATGGAAAAAAAGGGTTGCAAAGGTTGTTGATAAAATGAAGCTGAGGACTAATTGTTCTATAAAGTTATTGCATGCTTTATTTTCGTTCTATAAAATTCGTTAATTTTTTATTTTGATGTATAAAAATTCCACTATATGATTTTGAACGAACAATGTTCATTGGTGTGTGTTGTTACCTAATTATGCAGGACTTCTTTAATGTTTCCGAAGGAAAAGCAGTGGCTCATCCATTGTGTGGTGACTCAGATCTTAGATGTTTCCAATACGATCAATATTTTGACTTAAACGTGACGCTACACGGTGAATGAGTTTGATTATGTTCAAGTTAATGGCAGGCACATATTGTTATTTTGTTATTTATACAAGCGTCATATATTTTTTGAACGCAGACATTGTATAGCTAAAAATGTTCATTACCTTATATAAGAATGTGCATTTCTTACTTGAACAATGTACATTTATGAATTTCTACAACTTCCATATATACATTACATTATATTAGTAAGTTTATTTCAGTGTTATCTTTTACATAAAAGCATATTACCTGATCGAAATATGTACATTCTTAATCAATAATATATACATTTTTAATCAATTATATGTACATTATCAATCTAGTTAGTATGAATATCAAGCATTGCATTTTTTTGAATGTAGACATTCATATAGCATAAATGTACATTAACTAATATCAAAATGTACATTACCTACTCTAGGAATGTATGTTTCCTACTTGTAGAATGTACATATCATAAAGTGTTACCTTTTATAGAGAAACACATTACCTAATAAAAACATGTACATTCTTAATCAATAATATATGCTTGTAGAAAGTTAAATGTACATTACCAACTTTATGAATGTACATGAACTACGTGAAGAATGTACATTTCTTAATTGTATAATTTACATTTCTTAAAGAGTATGTGTATCAAGCGTTGCAAGTTTTTAGAGTAAACATTGGACAAGTTTAATGTACATAACCAAATACAGGAATGTACATTACCTAATATAGGAATGTACATAATCGTTACATGTCCTTGAGTGTAAACATTGTGTACAAATTTAATGTACATTACTAGATATAAGAATATACATTATCAAATATAGGAATGTACATTTCCTACTTGAAGAATGTACATTTGTTAATATTTTACGGCTTCCATATGTGCATTTCATAACGGGTAAAAACGTACTTAAAATAATATGGTCACATGTGTTTGACAATAGTAAATATAATGTATGGTTGGAAGTCTAACACACGACTATCTACATGTTAGGAAATAAAGTAATGAGATTGTTAGGAAATAATTAAATCATTCTACATGTTGAATTCTTATCCTTGGAGCTTTTCATTGCCAAGTGATGAATATCTGCCTTCTTCTTGTTTGATGGATCGTTGAGGATCTCATGTGTATACCGCAACTGCAACCCTTTCAACGCATCAAACTATAATGAAATAAGTGCAGAGTGAGGGTTGGGAATTACGGTATTTAAAGTTTAGATTAAATGGGAACAACTCACATTATCTAGAAGGAGTCCACATTCCCACTTTACTCTTCCTTCATATGTTTCCATGTGGCGCATAGTGTATATGCCACAGTCGACTTCGTTGTCATGTGATCTCCATGGAATCTAGACGATCCTACATGTGAAATTTTGGTATTGCACCTTACTCCCCTTATCTTCCATGTATAATTAGAAGGCATCCAACTTCAAATATTACAACGGTGAGATAATATGTACAATACAGAAAATATGGAGTTGTACCAAAAGATAATGTGTATTAGATGTATACTTACCAACTTATAGGGATGATCATGGTACTTGTTTTCTAGCGTTACGCTTTCAGGAAGTAATTTGTTGTTGATGACATCTATGGACCTGGCGTTGTGGTTGATGCAGTACCAGTAAAAGTGTTTTGATGCATATGCTGGGAAGAAGACCTTAAACATTTAACGAAAGACATGTAGAACATTAATACACATTAGTTGTAGAAATTGTACATTTTCTAACCTTTAAATGTATATTTTCATTATATATGGTGCACATTTTCTAAATATGTAATCAGCATTTTTCAGAGCATATTCCATTCAAGTACATTACCATTATATACTTTTATACATTATCAGTGTATATAATGTATATTTTCTAAATATGTAATGTATATTCTTCGAAACCTTATAATGTACATAATCAATACACATTGCATTTAAGCACATGATACTTATTCCAAATGTAATCTCAACTATATAATAATGTCTTACCAATGGATAACCCTTTATTATGCGAATACCGTTATCAGCCATGTAGTTTTCAATGGATTCTTTGAAGTTTGCACACCTCAACTCCAAGGTCACTGCTTGACTTATTTCATCGTAGGTATCATTCATACAAACCACATTCTGCCAAAGGGAATCATGTGGTAGGCACAATTTTAGTTAGTGACAATTCAAATATTTGTTCAAAATGGTGGGCTTACAACAAAAAGGTTGTTAGAGAAGAAATTTTTTTTCTTGTTGAGTATAGTTTCCCATGCATCAATGATTTCAGTGTATATGTATTCGTCGAGCCCTATTGGCTGGACATGTTCCCTTGTGAGGAACGTATGTCCATCATCATAAAGTAGCTCACTACAGTAGGCGTTTTACATATGAATTCAGTAATGATTACTATATAATTACTAGAACATGGAAGTATAGGACACTTACTAGGGATCAAAATCATTAACAAAGGCGTAATCACAAATTTCTTGTGCCTCGTCTATTTCATCTTCAATCAAATGAAAGTACTGTGCCAAGAGTAGAGATGATAACATGAGCGACACTTTCTTCTTTCTCTTTGCATCCATCTGTCCCACATAACTCGCAACATATTTGATGAGTAGAAGTTCATACATGTTAGATTAAGTGCATTTACTATTAGTTAAATCATGTTACCTATCTTCAGTGGGTTTTATCTGTGAACCCCCCTCATTTTGTGGATGGTCTTCTTGCTCTGGGGTTTCTTCAGATCCCCTATATATAAACAAATGTACAAAGTTGTATTCAATAATGTTCATTGAACACGAAATAAAAGACTTTATATTTTTATAATGGATTATTAACGAATACTTACATTTGCCGGTTATCAACGCATACGATGCCAACTCCTTCTTCTCGAAGCACATCAATGGGTTTAGTTGGATGGTCACTGGAATATGTAAATGGACATTATAATATAAAGAAAGGTACATTATAATAAATAGAAATGTACATTGTAATCGTAAGAAATGTACATTCCAATCAAAGTAAATGTACATTAGATTAATAAGAAATGTACATTATAATCAAAGTAAAATGAATTATGTGCATTGATTTTAGTTAAATTGTACCTTTTGTCTATACAGTCAATCTCATTCTCTTCCTCTTGGGGAATATCAACATGATCCTCAACATAGTCACTAAACACGTTCAAAAACACTAGGTTAGGCCTTAGAAATATAATGATATGTACATTTCCATCCAATAGCATGTACATGAAAGGGATAGAGTTCATTTGAAATATAATTATGATGACCATCAATTCTAATGTGTACATTACTTTTTTTTATATATGCACATTTCCCCATATAAGATCGTACATTATAAATATACATACAACCCACATTGTACATGATACTGTCATTGATCAGGCCCCCGGGGTAAAACCGTTCATCCAATCTCAACATGTTAGTGAGGTCGACGAAGTCTGCTGCAATTTTCTCCGTAAGGGACCTCAACATGTTGTTGTATTCCTATTCAAAATAGGGAAACCAATACCCATAAAGAGAGAAAGGATTACATTCTAATAAAATTTAACATATGCAAGATGTACATTTCAAATATAAAGGATGTACACTTCAAATACAAATGATGTACATTTCAAATATAAAGGATGTACATTTCACATATAAAGGATGTACATTCCACATGTAAAGGATGTACATTTCAGATGTAAAGGATGTACATCTCACATGTACACGATGTACATTTCACATATGATGGATGTACATTTCACATATAAAGGATGCACATTCCACATATGCAGGGTTTACATTTCACATACAAAGGATGTACGTTTCACATATAAAGGATGTACATTTAACATATAAATGATGTACATTTCACATATGTAAGATGTACATTTCAAATATAAAGGATGTACATTTCACATATGCATGATGTACATTTGACATAAGCAGGATAAACATTTGACATAGTAAAGATGCATGTTCCTATACCTGAATGGTTTGGGGGTTGGGAAGATAATGTTATTGTTTATTTTCTTGCTATTGTTGGGATTATTGCTGCTGCGGTTGTTGCTTGTTGTGGGAGGGTTGTTGCTGCTGTTTTTGGGCTTGTTTTTGTTGTTGCTGTTGTGAACTTTCCAGCAAGTGTTCGGGTATGGGGATATCTAGATTTTGGGGTGCTGAAATCATGTGTAGACCCATTGCGAACCCACTTGAGCTCGACAGTAATTCTCTCTAGCAACAACTAACGTTTCCAAACAGAGACTAATGAGAACGTCCTTGGTACAGTGTTGTTAAACCTCTATAACCGATCAAAGTAAAATATCTATAAACCAACTTATTTAGTCCTAGAAATATAATGTGTTATGGGATGTGCATTGCAATAAAATATGATGTGCATTATGAATTTGAACACAAAATAATAGTAAACATGTTTAGTTAAACTAGTTTAGGAAAATAGCGTAAAGAATGGGAGAGGACCACAAAAAAATCGAGAAGGTTTCTCTTTCCAAGCTAAAGAGCACTCCACCAAGCTGCTAAGTGTGTATTTGCTCCAATCAAACTTAGAAATTTGGTTTGTGTCATAGGTTGTTGTTAGGAACTTGATGAATGAGTGGGAATTGGTACTTGACTTTATGTAGGTGTTAACTGCAAGGACTATGAAACTTCTCTTCTAGTTGTCGTCTAATGGAACTGCATCCTCCATTAGTTTTTTTCCATGTCCTTTAGACTTGGCATTGTACCTCCGTAATAAGCCTTGAACTGTCTAACAACTTTAGAGAACTCATCACTATGTCCCTTGGCTTTGACAATCTTCTCTCCATTCAATGGTAACCCATACACTTAATGGACGTCAACATCCTAAATTTCAATGGATCTATTACGGTCGATTAGAATGCATATTTCGTTCGACTCAAAATTCCCAATTAGGTCAGCTACAAACAAGGAATTGTTTGCGGGTAAATCCAAGTGTAGCATGCCAGCAAACCTCATGTCTTTAATGGCTTGCAGTTTTTCGTGCTTGTGGGCAAGAGACTTGTCAACATTTTTAATTGGTTCCAATGTATGCCTAAGACTCAAATAATTTGAGTTGCTAGTTGTAGGCATCTTACGCTTCTTCATGAGTTGGGGTTCTTCGGTTGGGGCCAGAATTTCCTCGGCTTCTTGGTGTCTTAATGTATCTTCGGTCTCACTGCAGTTGTAATTATGAAATAAATATTTATAATTGATGCACATTAAATGCAACCCAAATGATCATAACTATATTTGACATTACATAAAGGGACAAACAAGTTTATTGGTCCTGTAATAAAACATGAATATTTTCTTATTCAAGTATGTACATTTCATAACCAGTGTATGTACATTTTTCGTCAATGTCATGTACATTGCACATATATAAATATAATGCTCTTAAGATAATATATGTACATTGCAAACTTGCTAAATGTACATTTTAATATGAATGTATGTACATTAAATATTAGTCCTATGTACATTTCTAAATGATTACAAGTTTCCATAGGCCAAAACAATATACCTTATTTAAACAAGGTTATTGGTGCTTAAACTACAGATATGTATATTTCATGAGTCATAAACATATATATTATGACTCATTGATTTATATATCCATGAATGAGACATGTACATCCCGTAATTGATACATGTACATTTTGTGATTGCTATATGTACATTTCATAGAAAGTACATGTACATTTCAAAACTAATACATGTACGTTTCATATCTGATTAATTTACACTTTCATGACGACACTTGTACATTTCTCTATTGGTATTTGTACATTTTATGGCTTGTCTATGTACATTTATCGAGTTATTAATGTACATTTTATCCTTGGCTCATATAGTTAAATTTCCATGTATAAAACATATACATTTCACAATTCATATATGTACATTTCTTGCCTCATACATGTACATTCCAATATAGTGATATGTACATTCCAATATAGTGATAGACACATTACATACACAATTATTATACATTCTAAGGACAATACTCTACTACTCTACCACTGTACATTACACACACATTTGATGTACATACAGATTATAAGCTCTATATATCAAGAAGACTCAAGTATTTCATACCAAATACATGTACATTTCAAAATGACTACATGTATATTTCATGACACTTACATGTACATTTTAAGAATAGTATATGTACCTTTTTTCCCTCAAACATGTACATTCCAATATAGGTGTATATACATTTCCAATTTGACCGACCATGATTCAATTACTCGACCAAAATGCATTTCAACAAGTTCTTTTGTAATTTAATTTTAGCATTACACTTAAATTAGACATAAGGGAATTACTTAGAGAATAACAATTCTACTTCTTCTTTAATTGCAGCAAGCAAAGAAGGGTCGACAATCGGTTCTTCAGTCGTGTTCTTCCTTATAGTCCTTCTTTTTGTCAACATTTGAGCAATTGATTGGTCATCAGTGGGATCAAACACAACCCTACACCCAGAAAACAGAAATTCAAGGGTTTTGCAAAAAAAAAAAACTTAATCCCAAATGGTAATGGCAAAATTCTTAATTAAAAGAAAATAAAAATTAAAATATAAATACTTACTTCTTCGTCGAGTGACCCATAAATTGAGTTGAAGGAAAGCTTGAGTTGCAGAATAATGGAAAGTTGCAATGGAGTAGGGAGTATGCTTCTGTAAGTGCTCAGTTGGAGAAAAATGGAAAATTGCAATGGAAAACTCAAAGTGCGAAGACTTGAAGTTTTTGTTTTACTGTAACTGCTCATTGGAGAAAGGAAGAGAAATGGGCGCAATGGGAAGGAAGGAAGCGTTGGGAGAGGAGAAGTTTAAGTTTTTGAAAATGGTAATGATTGTGTTCCTGACTAAGCCTATTATAGATTTTCTTTCCCATAAAAGTAACTGACAGTTACATATTACAGAAAAAGGGGCGGTTGAGTGTGGAAAGCAGCGCACAACTGAGGCGGTTGAGTGTGGGGACACGCATTTGACTCAGCATTATAAGTTGACATTCACATGTAAATTTTCAATGTACTGCGTGTACAGTCCCACCTGCGTTTTGTTCAGTACTTATTGCGTTTTGGCTCGGGTGTACCATGCGCATGGTACACCCGGGTGCAATGTCTATACATTGGTCAGATGGTGGATAAATATAATAAGAGATATGCTGCACATGTTTGGGAAGAATATATAGTTGGCCTCTCAATACAATGGTATATAAATGTCAACTACCCCCAACAAATACTGTCAAGGTTAACACGGATACTACTATTTTTTGGTCCAAATGGAATGGCATTAAGGGCTGTCTTATGAGATGAGCAGAAGATCATTATGGCTATGCAAAGCAAAAGGCTCTCAAAACACTGGTATGTAAAAATGGCAGAGTCGAGGTAGCTGTAGCTTATATGGGTATTAAATTGGCACGAAAAATGGGAATAAAGAGGGTAATATTAAAGAATGATATGATGGAGGTGGTATCAAAGGTCTGAGACAAGTTTAAAGGGTAAAGCCCAATTTTCCTTTTCTTGGACTAGATTAGAACCTTATAAGGATGTGTTTGATTTTTAATTTAATACATGTTAAAAGGACGGGGAATGTTGTTGCTCACTCAATAGCCCATTCAATTCCTCCTGATGTAGAAGACATAGTACGTACTTACGTCAAATTTCCCGAAGAGCATCATATCTCTGGTGAAACTGATTTATTTTAATAAAAGCTTCCCATTTTTTCAAAAAGAAATAGTAAACTTGTTAGACAATATGCTAAAATCTACGAAGGGTTTTTTTTGGTAGTATAATAGATTTATACTCTCGTTCCAAATTGGTTTTCCATTTGCCTTTTTACGTAGACGCACATAATACTCTTTTGGCAAAAACGGCTGCAACTTTATTTATTTCTTGCCATATAGAACAAAATACACTTTATTATCACCTCCATATATCACCTTTCTATTGTATTTCCATGGTCTTTTAAGTAGCAAATGACATGCATTGATGAGAATCACATTGAACCATATCTCCTCTTTGTAACTCCCAATAAAAAAGTTTACCAAGGCATGTTTCTTCACCTTCATATGCTTGGAATCATCTAACTAATTCAATATCTAAGGACAAATATGATCACGAGTTAGAAGATTCAACTTTGACACTTAATCCGTTGAATCAACATTAGTACAAAACTCACTGTCCACTTTTATATTGCAAGTTTTATCTCCAACTTTACAGTGTATGTGGAAAAGGTTTTTCCTTTGATCAATGTTAGGTAAAATTTCAGAATGTAGAAATATTCTAATGACTAGGAGATGTTGTGGATATTTGGCGTATGCTACTTCTTCTTTGTCCTTAGATTGTAATCTCATGTCTACTCCTTTGAGCTCCTCCAAAAACACGTACCTTTTCTCCACCTCTTCCAAAGCACTCTTAGTGGACGCCCTAGTAATGTGGCCTTTACCTTGAGATTTAAAGCACTTCCTACTAGTGTCAAACTCTATATTTGAAGCATAGATACGCTTCTTTTCTTTGGGCTTTGTAGACACAAAATGATATATCTCCTTGTAGCAAGTCCAATGACGAACCAACCCATACAGGTAAGACTTTTCTTATATCGAGTTGAGTGCGTATGATCCTAAAAACACCTCAATGTTAAATGTTGAAAGGGCCAAAACACAAACCCGAGACAGACACAAATTGGTCCAAACACATCACCTAAAATCCACCCAAAAACCAAACCTAAAACAATGTAAATCCTGAAACTTCAAGCGGTTTAGGTCGACACTTGAAGCTCGACATCAAGCGCACAAAAAGAATCTTCTTTAGCATTAAAATTCAAGCGCCAACTTTTGGCATCAAGCACATATTTCTAGCACCCAACGCACAGTAGGCGCCTGGTGCCCTAAGCAAGTGTTCAGCGTTCGAAGCCAACATCAAACGCTTTGCCTACTTCTAGCACCCGAACTCTTACAGAATCACTAGTAGAGAAATGTCTATATATGTTGCGGTTTTCTAGCTTTAAATGTTGCATTTATTGATACAAAGCACATATAGGCAAAGCACATGGAAAAGCAACAAATGCTGCGATTTTTTAGACGCATGCGCAACAATAAAAACAACAAATGTTGAGGTTATTAAAAAACCGCAACATATATAACTAATAATTGGTGCGCGGTAAAACCGCAGCATATATTTTTAAAACCGCAACATATATTTTTAACTAATAATCATTATATGCCGCGATTTTTCGAAAAAACCCCAGAAATTAATAGATATATATGTTGCGGTTTTTCTAATAACCACAACATTTAATGAGTTTTTTGATTTTTTTTAGTTTTTTTTATTCTGAAATTTATATATGCTGCAATTTTCTAATATAACTGCAGCACATATAAATTAAATCACTAGTGGAAAAAACCTTATATGCTCCGGTTTTATGAGGGCTTTATGCTCCGGTTTTGACTCGAAGTAGATATAATTGGAGTATATTTAAAATGACTTTACGCTCCGTTTTGAACCAGAGCAAAAAATACACTTTATGCTCCGGTCCACTGAAAACCAGAGCATAAAGTTTATATATATATATATTTTTTAAAATGCTGATATTATTATTGGAATAATATAATACAATACAATAAAGTCTATATATATTATATATTATATACAATACAAAAGAAGCTCACGAAGAGCCCTCCTGTTACTCTCTACATTCTCAACATATATATTGATGCTGGCAAACCATTTTCCAATTAATGGTGCCAATTGACTCATGTAGGCTGCGTTGACAATATAATGAGCTCATCTGCAAAGGAATCAACATGGTTGAATTAGCTTTACAGACATTTTATTCTTTCATTTAGAGACAGAAGCAAGCAATGGGAATATAAAGGAAATCAAAGACTTAACAAGGAAGAGGAAAGACTACAGTACAAAGGAAAGACTACAGTGCAAACCATTTTCCAATTAATGGTGCCAATTGACTCATGTAGGCTGCGTTGACAATATAATGAGCTCATCTGCAAAGGAATCAACATGGTTGAATTAGCTTTACAGACATTTTATTCTTTCATTTAGAGACAGAAGCAAGCAATGGGAATATATATATTGATGCTGGCAAACCATTTTCCAATTAATGGTGCCAATTGACTCATGTAGGTTGCGTTGACAATATAATGAGCTCATCTGCAAAGGAATCAACATGGTTGAATTAGCTTTACAGACATTTTATTCTTTCATTTAGAGACAGAAGCAAGCAATGGGAATATAAAGGAAATCAAAGACTTAACAAGGAAGAGGAAAGACTATAGTACAAGTGATGAAATATAAGGAACAAGCTAACAAAACCTAGCTAGAAAAGATCACAATCAATATATAAAAAGTATCTAGACCAAATCATACTCATCAGTGAGGAGAAGCATACACAATATTGAACATATGAGAGCTACATACTTACATATTAACATATACACAATAAGTTAGAAGATTTTATGACAATAAACTTTAAAAAATATGATTGTGAATTATATAGAACAACAAAGCAGCCAGTTAATAAACTTTAAAAAATATGATTGCGAATTATATAGAACAACAAAGCAGCCAGTTAACTCCTTAAAAAGGAAAATCAAGCCATTTATTACAAGACAACTAGTAAAAATTAAAAAAAATATCTTGTCCACATTGTATTACTCATCTAGTACGTCAACACATCATGCTTTAAGCATATATACGTAAAAATGAGCTTCAGAAACATAAATAGCACCAGTTAACCAGGTATCCTCCCCCTTTCTAATCTCAGAAATTAAGACATTGAAAAGTAAAAAGTCAAGCCAAATTGATACTCTAGGTAGTCAGGTAGATGGTTCTAATTCCATAAGTAGAACATTTTAGAATAAAAGGAAAGTCAAGAGGAAAGGGATATTTGATTGAATCAAATTTTATACAAAAAATGTATAGAAAAAAGTACAAAATGAACAAAAGGGAACCTATATATAAAACCCACAAGCATGGAGACATGGAGGCAGAATCAACTCCACAAAAGGAAAGGGAACCGATAATAGAATCCTTACCTTTGGTACCCTCGAAGTGGTTAGCATGGAGGCAGAATTGATACTTAATACAGTTATTGGCAAGGAATCGTGCAAACTTGTCTCTTATTTCTTTGATTTCGTCAATGGTGAAAGGCTCATCTCTTAATCTGTCGAAAACCTAAATGTAGCCACCATATAATAACGCAATTAGATTACGAACCTCTATTACTTCTTGTTCAATTCTTAGCATGAAGGATACAAGCATGGAGGCATTAATTATAAAAGTTTTCAAAAAAATTCGGCAGAGTTTCCCTTGTAAAACGAACATTTTCCCAATTTTTAATCCAAAAAATATGTTCAATACAATTCAACAATTCAACATACAAACACATAACAACAATACAATGCCATACCACATCAATCTTTTGATTGATGCCGGCCATACAATCCCATCCTCCATGTTCATAAACATCGACTTTACTTCATAGGACGACATTGCTTACTATATAAATATAAATAAAGGAATTAGATATACCATTTCTATATCATCAACTTTTGTGGAAGAAGTGACTAAATCATACATGAATCTCATCACATAATAGCCACAATCTACCCCATTTTGTTGTTGTGCATACTAAGTGGAAATGAAATGAATATTCATGTCAAAATCAAAGTAATTCAAAGGTTAGGCTACCACAAAACATTTAAATTTCAAAAACATGTACCTTCACTGGTTTCCATTTAGGAAATGTAGCTCTTGAATGTAATCCTAAACTTCCACGTAATTTCTTCATTGTACTACACTCGACAAGAAAAATATAGGTCATATCAATGTGATATTAAAGTTAATAATCAAACTAAAATGCATTATGTCAACTTAAAGATACCTAGTCAACAAGGATTTGATAAGTAAATGTTGAGATGGTTGTAGACACCCAGAATCGAATTGATATACTGTGTGAGTCGAAGGACATATGACTAGGAGCAACCAATGTTTACTACAAACACGAATTTGAAGTCAATAAAGAGAAACATGATAACTTAGATAATGATATCAAAAGACATATATAGCTTGTTGGGACTAAAACATACTCTTCAATATACGGAGCCAAAATAAATTTATCCCCATCTTTGATTGATTTTATCAAACTTTGTTCTGTGTATTCCTTCACCTCGGGTTGGCTTGTCATGCATTGTGTGTCACAGATCTGTTGTGGACATAACTACCCAACTTTGAATTCAGACTCCCATTCACTCAAATCCTCGTGAAGTGCACTAAACTCATAACAAATAAGATATGTTAGACTTGTACACAACCACCCAATTATGAAGTGCACAAAATGAGGAAATATAGTAGTGTAAGTATATTTCACCTCATGAAGACTTGTATTATGGATACATTCAACATTTCTCCTGATAGAAATTCATGAAAATCCACTTTATATACCCATGTTAGTGTGTCCTCCATGTAGTGGAACTGTTCTTTTGCCAAATCCACTTGAATTGGCTTGTCATCAAGCACATTGCTAACACATGTATGCAACCATAAACAATCCTTGCTTAGAGTTTCAAGCACTTAAATACTCACAAGTGGATCTCCCTTTGTTTTTGGAAGAGGAGTAGACCCTTTTGATGATACCACTCTCTTGTTCCTACTTCTTTCCTCCGCTTCCTTCTCTTTTACTTGCAACCCCTCTTTATTTGCCTCATCTTTGTTCTTTATTTTCCGCAAAACCTTAATAGAAATTTAAACTCTTTATCAATTGAAAAAAATGATAATATAGAATAATAAGATGAAAAAGAAATAATATAATTATTACTTCCTCTGAAAACCGAACCCAAGCACATGTCCATGTCACAAAACTACCTTGCGCATCAGACATTTTATTAGGGTTCCATTCTAACCTTGGAATCGGGATTGAGAAATCTTCAAAACCATTAATAATAGTCTCTATGACACACTTAATTGACCACAAGAAACAGGCAATCATTGGTGGTTGCTCCCGTCCATATGCAACCTCAACTAACTCATCGCCATTGGCCACACCTAATTGGGGTAGTAAAAGACAACAAGGGGTCTCTTCCTAAAGACAATTTTAAACATAATTAACATCATAAGGAGATGTCATCCAATTAACTTATTAAATATATTCAAATTATTACCTCTAAAATAGGCATTGGTGCATCTATAGGGGGTCTCGGCTGGTCTTCAACTCTCTCTATAATAGCTTCTAGGTCTTGTTGGCTTAATTTGTCCCCATGATCTATATCCAAGAAGTCAAGACTGGGTAATCCCATTCTCTCTAGGATGGTTGCAAAT
Source organism: Dysphania ambrosioides (assembly GCA_026401315.1). NCBI lineage: Eukaryota > Viridiplantae > Streptophyta > Magnoliopsida > Caryophyllales > Amaranthaceae > Dysphania > Dysphania ambrosioides. The sequence goes on from CM048659.1 coordinate 14,506,929, forward strand.
TTCTTGTTCATCTTCTCCATAACTTGCTCTTCTATCTTAGATGTGATGGCCTCCAAATCTTGTGGTGTCATTACGCTTGTACGTGATTGTGATGCAACACACTCTGTTCCAAAGGCCTTTTTCACCCCTAAACACAAGCCTTCTTTGCCTTTCATGCGTCCGTTATGGTCTTTACCTAGCACCATGTGTAAGGCATTAACATTGCCTTTAGGAGTGAACTCGCCTGTAGCCTCTTTGGCCTTCCATCCCATCTTCTCAAATAAAATATGGTATTGCTTAGTTAACAATCTAATAAAGTGTCTTTAATATATGTCATAATTTTGGTGAACTCACTACTGCATCAGCTATCTTCTTTATTCCCGGCTCGGAAATGGTTCTTCTACTGCTTGAATCTCGAACATGAAGCGAACAATACCAATCAAGAACCCAATCTCCCTTTTTTGTAACTATAGAACTAGTTGTCACCGATGAGGATGAGCTCGAAATAGGGTAAAACCCAGTATCTATCCACTCCTTTCGAAACTCATCATATGTTCTACGACCCATGGGATGGTAAAACATCTTTTGGCTCGAACATTATGAAGCTTTACTACGCTTTTCTTGATAAATCAATAGAAATCAAAAGAATTAAAGTTAAATGCTAATTTAATGAATTTTTAAGTGAGTAAATACCATTTTAAATGCTACTGCTTAGACTTACAACTTCTTTTAGAGTTGTTTTTTTTACAACAAATGCTTTCCATTCATCCTTAGTGATGTGACCCCATATTTCATAAGGTATTGATTGTGGTGCTTCCTTACTACTCGGATCTCCCTCTTCATTTTCCATTCCTGTCTTCATCTTCTTACAAGACTGAGATCTATCTCTCTTCTTAGAAATCCATCCACTCACTAACTTCGACTTGAAATCTCTAAATCTCTCTGCAACAGCTGAAAGGAAAATATCCTTCTTGCTTTGATCGGGTTGAATATGAAATAAATTCTACAAAAAAGGAGAATTTGGATAGTTAGCATTTAACTATTCTATCAAAAAAATTGAATTCAACAAATCTAGCAACAATGCGTAGGTTAACATTAAGTACTTGCTTACAACTGTATCTTCCCATATTGATTTCTTTAGACCGTTTGGCACCTCACTCCATGCATACAAGATGGAAATTTTGCGCATAAAAATGCCAAGTTGTGTTCCATATTGTCTACGCTACTTTCCACATGGTTGACCCAAGCTATTGTACTCAAGGTGCATTGGTTCTATCACTTTAACATTCTTTGTAGGACCTCTCCCTTTTCTCTTCTTAGAACTCCCTTTACTAGTAGAAGAAACTTGATGGGAAACTTATGGTTGTTGAGGTGTCACCATAATACCACGTTCTTTTGTGGTTATGTCAATTGGTAGGGCTTGGTCTGCCATCAGTTCATGTTGATCCCACCTAGACGAAACCTCATCGTAAGCCCTATCTTTGGAGTCTCCTTTATCCTCCTCCATCTCTATATGATATTATTTATCATCATGGCTATGTCCATCCTCAACATCTTCCTCCTCAGGAAGTATGCCATCTATAAATAGATTCATCATATTGTAGATCTCAGTGCAAGTGACAATAAAGAAACTGTAGCATAAATTAACAATATAATCCCTGTGTGAGTAACAACAAAAATTCATGTTAATGCATCAATTAATATTAAAGGATTATAATTTATGTTTATACTTTACCTTTTTCAGCAAACTCTAGACCTTTGACACCAAACTCAAGTCCGTTCTCAAGTTTGGTTTTCGTCAACTTCAACAATTAAGGACTGCTAAAAACCTGAAAGAAAAGCAACATCATAAATTGTATATCGAAATAAATAACACAAAAAAAACAAGTATAAAACAAGTGGGCACAACAAGTCTAAAATCAAGTCAAGTTTGACAATAACTAATTAAGTTTATCATACCTAGTACATTACTTATCAAAATTCAAATGTATTCCTTCTGTGTGATCTACATGCATGTAACCTATGTCACCATCTCCATCGTCTTCCACACTGGATTTTGGATTAGTAAATGGTGGGAAGTCTTCAAAAGCATCATACTCTTCCTCATCATCGACATCACCTATACCGAGGATACTCCTTTTTTCCGCTATAACAATAGACCAATTTTTATCATTGGGGTCTACAATGTAGAATACTTTCTTAGCATGTGTAAAAAGTATAAATGGTTCTTCACTATCACGCAACCGACTCAAGTTAATAAGAGTAAATCCACAAGGGTCATCATTTTTAACTCATCGTCGATTGTTATCTACCCACTTGCATTTAAAAAGACCAACAATGAAACTAGAGTAGTTAAGCTCCCATATTTCCTATACTCTCCCATAGTATAATAACTTGGCATCTACCGGTGTTTGATCCTTGGCACTCGCATAAAATGTAGATGACGCCAAAACGGAAACACCACTATTCAGCAAGAAAGAGGACATCTGATCTTGACCCTCTGTCTAAAAGGTGTACCCATAGACATCATAACCCTCATATTTGTTGACATCTTCGTGAGGACCAAAAGCTAACCACTTCATAGTTTCTGAAACATCCTCGAGTTGTTCACATACAACTCGATTATGAAACCAATCAATAAATGTCTTATTATGCAACTACATCAAAGATCTACCCCCTTTAGAAGGATTTCTAACACGCAATTCCTCATAATGCTCATTCAAAAAGGGATGGACATCTGGAACATGATGTAAGACATACAAGTGTGCTTGTAGGCGCTGTTCTCTAGGAGGTGTGATTAATTTTGAACCAATTATTTACTTTCCCTAAAGTCTCCCTTTATGTCAAGAGGAAGGAAGACCAATATGCTCTACACTGGCTATATACTCAGCTATAAAATTACCAATCTCATCGCTCACACTGCCTTGAATCATACTACCCTCGGGTTGTGCCGGATTCCTCACTTTGTTTTGTAAAACCCCCATATGTCTTTCAAAAGGATAACACCACCTCAAATAAACGGGACCTAAAAGCTTGATTTCACGAACGAGATGGATAATTAGTTGAACCATAGTATCAAAAAACGAAGGTGGGAAATACATCTCAAACTTGCATAAAGTTTCAATCATATCCGCTTGAAGGGCATCAAGTTTAAAGGGATCAAGAACTTTACAACATATTGTGTTGAAGAACAAACACAGTTTAGTAATAGTATATCTCACATGTTTTGGAAGCATCCCCTGAATTGCAATTGGTAGGAACACTTGCACCATGACATGGCAATCGTGGGATTTCATGCTTCCTAACTTCAACTCACCATTCAGGGAAACAAATCTTTTCATGTTAGATGAGTACCCCAATGGAACCTGAAGACTCCACCTTGATTACTAATGTTTTTATGTTTAATGATGGAAGTCAAAATGCAAGGTCAAATAGAGTTGAAAACTTGTTGGAAACCAAAATGCATAGAGTTGACAATGTGTTGGAAGTAATGGAAGCTATAATGCAAAAGCTTTATGCATTCTGTCAAAGGACGAGAATAACTCTTGAGCCACGTCTTCAAAAGCTTGAGCCACGTCTTCAAAAGCTTGAGCCACGTCTCAAAACAGTCAGCAAAGTTTAAACACTTTGTCAAAGGATAAGAATATTCTAATTGCCTATCTTGTGTTTTATCCTTTCCCTATTTCACTTATTTTATACTCTAACCTAACTTATTTATACATGATTTGACTGTCAAAGATATATCTTATTTTCAGCAAATAAGTGATGCTCATATATGTTGAAGATTGTTCAAGTTAATTTTGGTAAATACCAAAATTCAAGCATTGTGGTTATGGAAGACGAAATCTGTTTTGAAGCTTCAAAGTGCAGCAAATAAAGTGGAAATATTCTTGCTATAATATATTCAATGATATCAATCTTCTACAGCCAAAATGAATTATTCTCTACAGCCATATTGGAGGAAATATTGCTGAAAGTATTGAAGACAAATCAGATTTTCAGCAGCCTATTTTGAGCCTCCTTTCAACGGCCTGAAATCAAGTTCAGTATATATTCAAAGCTTTGAAGCTGAAGAAAGGTAGAGAGACAACGTAAGACACAACGAAACAAAAAGAAAAGAGCAGAAGCTTTAATCGTGAATTTCAGTCACAAGCACATCAACAAAGCTTCATTATTTTCTCTCTAGTTCCATAAACTTTTCTTGTATTTAGATTGAGAGAAAATCAAAGTATAATCTCTTGAGCGTTTAAAAGAAATCTTTTTAGAGAGTGTTATACTAAGAGTATACCCATAATACTCAAACGTATAGAAAAAGAGAGAGCTTTTTATTACTAGGATCTGAGATGCTAAAGTGTAGCTGGGGTGCTATGGAGTAGAAGATGGGGTTAAGATCTTCTAGGGTGCTTTAGATCTCTAAAGGAAGTAATAAAAGAGCGAGTTAAATCCTAAGGGTTGGACAACCCTAGGCGGAGACGTAGGCAAATTAGTTGCCGAACTTCGTATCAAATCTCTGTGTTTTGTCTCATCTCATTTCTGCCTTCATTGCTTAAGTTTTATGTTTGCTTCGCTCATCAATCAAAGCAGCGAACAGTCAAAGCCTGAGTAAAAGCCTTTGAAACCAATTTCAAGGCTTTGACGTCCAGTTTCAAAGATAAGCCTTAACGCTTATATTCCGCCTTTGAAAGTCAGTTCAAGGCCTTGAGACCCTGAACGCGAAAATCGGTTATACTCTATTCACCCCCCCTCTAGAGTATAATTAATCATATTCCATCTCCTTATTGATTCTTCAATTGGTATCAGAGCTAGACTCACAAGGAAAAGATTTAATCATCTGTGAGGAAAAATGAATTCAATAGGTGATGGTGGTTTTGCTCAAGGAAGGTCTACCAATCGCCCTCCTCTATTTTGTGGTAATAATTTTGCCCATTGGCGTTCATTGATGCAAATGTTTGTTATTGATCAAGATTTGGAACTCTGGGACATTATCAAGAAAGGTCCTAGGGTGCCAATGAAGACTAATGAAAGCGGCACAATGGTTCCTAAAGAAGATGATGATTTTACGCAATCAGATTTGGAAAGTGTTGCTAAAAACTATCGAGCCATGAACCTTCTCTATTGTGGTTTAGATGCAAATGAATTCAATAGAGTTTCTGCATGCAAAAGTGCTAAAGAGATATGGGATAAATTGGTGGTCACATATGAAGGAACGAGTCAAGTCAAAGAAAGCAAGATAAGCATCTTTCTTCGACAATATGAGTTGTTCAAAATGACGCCTAATGAAACCGTGAAAGAGATGTTCACAAGATTTACCCAAATAGTGAACAATCTGGATTCTCTTGGTAAGGTATTCACAAATGAAGAAAAGGTGAGAAAGATTCTACGGTGCCTTCCAAAATCAAAGTGGGGTCCGAAGGTAACCGCGATAGAAGAAGCTCAAAATTTGAGAACCTTGCCTTTGGATGATCTTCTTGGAAAATTGATCACACATGAGATGTCTCTTAATGAAGAAGATGGTGAACCAGCATCTTCAACCAAAAATTTAGCACTCAAAGCAAAGAAAGAAGAAGCTACAATGGACAATGAAGATAGTGATGATAGTGATGATGAAGATCCATTTGCTCTTATCGCTAGAAGTCTTGCCAAGATTCTGAAAATGAAGAAGAATTACTCAAGAGGCAGAGACTATCATTCAAATAAATATAAGGGTAAGTCATCCAACTCAATGAATAAAGTTAATACACTAACATGCTATGAGTGTGGTGAAACAGATCACTTAGTGAAAGATTGCCCTCAACAAAAGAAGAAGCCTTTCCCCAAAAAGGATTATAAGAAGAAAGCTATGGTTGCTTCATGGAGTGATTCAGATTCATCTAGTGACTCAGAAGATGAACAAGCAAACCTATGTCTTATGGCTAATCATGATGATGCAAAGAAAGAACATCTTGAGGTAATGGTGAAAAATTTAATCTCAAGTCCAATTGATGTTCTGTCCGAATTCTTGCAAAATATGATTATAAATGAAGAGAGTTTGATTCTTGAATCCAAGATTCTTAAGGAGAAGCTAAACCAACAGGTAAGTATTTCTGAAAGTCTCGCTAAGGAACTAACTGATCTCAAAGCCTCTCAGTCAGCTTTTAAACTCAGGGTTCAAGCCTTGGAGTCATCCTTTGACACCCAGGTCAAGACCTTGAAAACTGAAAACACTATTTTAAAACGAAAGCTCGCCTCTTTGAGTTATTGTAATGATAACTTGGAGAAGGAAAAGAAGCTACTGGCTGGGAAGTGTAGGGAGCAACATAATTCCTTGGTTAGATTTGCTCACTCCAAATCTACTCTTAAAAAAATGCTAGGTGAGCACCAATCATCCTTGAATAAAAGCGGTCTTGGTTACAACAAAAATTTTCCAAATAAAACCATGACCACGTTTGTAAAAGCAAAGGATAATTGGCAAACACCTACATGTTTTTACTGTTGTAAAAAGGGTCATACTAAGCTAACTTGTCCTTTTCGTAGGAATGACCCTCAAATTCTTAAAAATTCATTTCCTATTGTTCTTCGAGACCAGATCAAGCAAGTATGGGTTCCTAAAGGGACTAGACCACCTAACATGGTCCATCCCGATTATGAATCTAAATTTGCAATTTGGTCTAGTCGAAAGGTTTGATGTTTTGTTCTTTTGTAGGAAATCACCAAGAGCAAAGATTATAAGTGGATTCTAGATAGTGGATGCTCACGGCACATGAGTGGGAAGTCCTCTTTATTTTCAATGATCAAAGAGCAATCTGCTGGAACAATTACACTTGGTGATAAAGGAAAGTGTAGAATAATTGGTATTGGAAAAGTTGGAGATAATGCATCAAACACCATTGATGATGTGTACCTAGTTGAAGGTCTTAAATACAACTTGCTTAGCATCTCTCAATTATGCGATAAAGGTAATAAAGTCATCTTTGATGAAGAAAAATGCGAGGTACAAAGAAAGGTGGACGGTAAAATTATTTTAATTGCTCCTCGTTGTAATAATGTTTATGCTTTTCATACTAACTAAGTTGCAAGTACTAGCTTAAAATGTCTTAAGGCCTTGACCAGCGACTCAAGGCTTTGGCACAGAAGGTTAGGTCATATTAATATGCATACCATGAAGAAGCTTTTCTCAAAGGACTTAGTACGTGGACTACCAAAGTTAGATTTCAAAGAAAAAGAGCTTTGCAAAGCATGTGCAAGGGGTAAACAAACAAAAGGATCCTTCAAAGCCAAAAAGGTTGTAAGTACCTCTCGCCCAATAGAGCTTCTACACATAGATTTATGTGGTCCTATGCGTGTTAAATCACCTAAAGGTAAACAATACATCCTTGTTGTTGTTGATGATTTTTCCCGTTTTACTTGGATTACATTTTTGCGTGAAAAATCAGAGGCTTTACTAGAGTTTTCAAAAATTTGCAAAGAATTACAAACATTAAAAAACCTACCCATAGTTGCTGTGAGAAGCGATCATGGTAGAGAATTTGATCAACTAAAGTTTGACAACTTTTGTGCTAAATATGGTATTTCTCACAATTTTTCAGCTCCTAGGACACCTCAACAAAATGGAGTTGTGGAACGAAAGAACCGCACTCTTGAGGATATGTCTAGGACAATGCTTTTGGAAAATGATTTGCCAAAATACTTTTGGGCAGAAGCTGTTAATACAGCAAACTATATTTTAAACCGTTGTTTGATTCGCCCTATTTTAAAGAAAACTCCTTATGAATTGTTTAAAGGTAAAAAGCCTAATATTTCCTATTTCAAACCTTTTGGATGTATGTGCTTTGTTCATAATAATGGCAAAGATAACCTTGGTAAATTTGATGCACGTAGTGATGAAGCAATTCTGTTAGGTTACTCCTTGAATTCTAAAGCTTATAGAGTTTTCAATAAGCGTACTAAAGTTGTTGAAGAAAGTATACATGTGATCTTTGATGAAACCGAGAACGGTATCTTGAGTGATGGTTTTACAGGTTTAAACTTGAATAAGCATGAAGGATATTCATTTGAGACAGAAGGAGAAGAAAGTTCGTCAGATAATGAAATAGAGAAATCTGCCCAGAATATGCAAGAGCCAATTTTAGACGCAGATGAATTAGATCAAAGTCTTAACCAGCAGCCTCAAGATCTTGAAACTCCTCATCTCATCCAACAAACAATATAATTTCAGATCCAAAAGCTGGTATACAAACACGCTCTAATGTTAAAAATTTGTGTGCATTTCACGCTTTTGTTTCTCTTGTAGAACCGAAGAATATCAATGAAGCACTTCAAGAGCCCGATTGGATTTTAGCTATGCAAAGTGAGCTAAATGAGTTCGAAAGAAATAAAGTGTGGACACTCACACCAAGACCAAAGGATCATTCAATTATTGGAACAAGGTGGGTGTTCAGAAATAAGCTTGATGAAAATGGAAAAATAGTGAGGAACAAAGCAAGATTAGTAGCCCAAGGTTATAATCAAGAAGAAGGGATAGATTATGAAGAGACATTCGCTCCCGTGGCTAGAATGGAGGCTATTCGAATGCTCCTTGTCTTTGCTTCCTTTATGCGAATTAAGTTATTTCAAATGGATGTTAAATGTGCATTCTTAAATGGTTATTTACAAGAAGAAGTATATGTTGCTCAACCCCCCGGTTTCGAAAATGAGAAATTTCCAAATCATGTTTTTAAACTTGACAAAGCGCTCTATGGTTTGAAACAAGCTCCAAGGGCTTGGTATGAGCGTCTTTCAAAATATCTTTTAGAAAATAATTTCAAAAGAGGGTTGATTGACAAAACTCTTTTTGTGAAAACGAAAGGTAAAGATTTATTAATAGTTCAAGTTTATGTTGATGATATTCTTTTCGGTGCTACTAACGATTCCCTTTGCAAAGAATTTTCTGAGATTATGTGTAGGGAATTTGAGATGAGTTTAATGGGTGAGTTGAACTTCTTCCTTGGATTGCAAGTTAAACAAGAGAAAGGAGGTATATTTATAAATCAAAGCAAATACGCAAGAGATCTCCTTAAGAAGTACAATATGACTCAATCTAAAGAGGCTAAGACTCCTATGAGTTCGTCATTACTTTTAGATCAAGATGAAAATGGTAAGTTAGTAAATCAAAAGGAATATCGAGGTATGATTGGATCTCTTCTCTATCTCACGGCAAGTAGGCCAGATATTATGTTTAGTGTGTGTATGTGTGCTCGTTTTCAAGCTAACCCCAAAGAATCTCATTTGAGTGCAGTTAAGAGGATTTTACGCTATCTGAATGGGACAAAGGATTTCGGTCTTTGGTACCCTTGTAATAGTAACTTTGAACTTGTTGGATATTCAGATGCTGATTTTGCAGGTTATAAAGTAGATAGAAAGAGTACTTCAGGTTGCTGTCAATTCTTGGGATCATCTCTCATTAGTTGGCATTCAAAGAAACAAAATTCGGTGGCACTCTCTACTGCCGAAGCCGAATACATTGCAGCTGGTGCTTGTTGTTCACAAATTTTGTGGATATCTCAACAATTAAGAGACCTTGGGTTAGACTTCAAAGGCATACCTATTAAGTGTGACAACACGAGTGCAATTTCCATAACAAAGAATCCAGTTCAGCACTCTCGCACTAAACATATTGATGTTAGACATCACTTCATACGTGATCATGTGGAGAAAGGAGACGTATCTATATCTTTTATTTCTACTGATTTGCAACTCGCTGACATTTTCACCAAGCCTTTGAGCGAAGAACGATTTAACTTTATTCGTCTTGAGCTTGGAATGTTAAATGGGGAAGCATCCTCGTAGGGGGAGCTATTTGAGTAAGTCGTATATGTTTATTTCTTTTTGCATGTGTATGTCAAAGTCTTGACACTCTTGTCATTGCCTTGACGTACTGTCACTTTTTAATATTAATATTGGATCAAAATGTTTGGTACTTATCCTATAGATAATTATCAAATATTTATTAAATGATTTTTGAAATGTTTTGGATACAAAAATTGCAGATGGATCTGTTTATTTTGCTTTCAATGTTTTTAAAATCTCATTCCATTCGTTTTAAAAAATTCTCATGGCCTTGAAGCTGTTTTCAAAGTTTTCCACGTATTTTATTTTTAGCTTTCAAAGCCTTGACTGATTGATTTTTTTTAAACAACGCCTTTTTGTTTTCATGTCTTTAAAGGTTTTACTGTTTTATATCTTTTTGTTATTTTGAACAAGTCTTCTTGTGATCCAACATTTATATTTTCCCACCTTGTCGGAAGACAAAAAGGGGGAGAGTATTTATTATCTATTTAAAGGGGAGAATATTTTTTTTTATGCATTTTATTCTTTGACGTTTGCATATAATGTTTGGTCTTCCATCAAGGGGGAGATTGAAGACTCCACCTTGATTACTAATGTTTTTATGTTTAATGATGGAAGTCAAAATGCAAAGTCAAATAGAGTTGAAAACTTGTTGGAAACCAAAATGCATAGAGTTGACAATGTGTTGGAAGTAATGGAAGCTATAATGCAAAAGCTTTATGCATTCTGTCAAAGGACGAGAATAACTCTTGAGCCACGTCTTCAAAAGCTTGAGCCACGTCTCAAAACAGTCAGCAAAGTTTAAACACTTTGTCAAAGGATAAGAATATTCTAATTGCCTATCTTGTGTTTTATCCTTTCCCTATTTCACTTATTTTATACTCTAACCTAACTTATTTATACATGATTTGACTGTCAAAGATATATCTTATTTTCAGCAAATAAGTGATGCTCATATATGTTGAAGATTGTTCAAGTTAATTTTGGTAAATACCAAAATTCAAGCATTGTGGTTATGGAAGACGAAATCTGTTTTGAAGCTTCAAAGTGCAGCAAATAAAGTGGAAATATTCTTGCTGTAATATATTCAATGATATCAATCTTCTACAGCTAAAATGAATTATTCTCTACAGCCATATTGGAGGAAATATTGCTGAAAGTATTGAAGACAAATCAGATTTTCAGAAGCCTATTTTGAGCCTCCTTTCAACGGCCTGAAATCAAGTTCAGTATATATTCAAAGCTTTGAAGCTGAAGAAAGGTAGAGAGACAACGTAAGACACAACGAAACAAAAAGAAAAGAGCAGAAGCTTTAATCGTGAATTTCAGTCACAAGCACATCAACAAAGCTTCATTATTTTCTCTCTAGTTCCATAAACTTTTCTTGTATTTAGATTGAGAGAAAATCAAAGTATAATCTCTTGAGAGTTTAAAAGAAATCTTTTTAGAGAGTGTTATACTAAGAGTATACCCATAATACTCAAAAGTATAGAAAAAGAGAGAGCTTTTTATTACTAGGATCTGAGATGCTAAAGTGTAGCTGGGGTGCTATGGAGTAGAAGATGGGGATTAAGATCTTCTAGGGTGCTTTAGATCTCTAAAGGAAGTAATAAAAGAGCGAGTTAAATCCTAAGGGTTGGACAACCCTAGGCGGAGACGTAGGCAAATTAGTTGCCGAACTTCGTATCAAATCTCTGTGTTTTGTCTCATCTCATTTCTGCCTTCATTGCTTAAGTTTTATGTTTGCTTCGCTCATCAATCAAAGCAGCGAACAGTCAAAGCCTGAGTAAAAGCCTTTGAAACCAATTTCAAGGCTTTGACGTCCAGTTTCAAAGATAAGCCTTAACGCTTATATTCCGCCTTTGAAAGTCAGTTCAAGGCCTTGAGACCCTGAACGCGAAAATCGGTTATACTCTATTCACCCCCCCTCTAGAGTATAATTAATCATATTCCATCTCCTTATTGATTCTTCAGAACCTTAATTCCATATAAAGTCTCACAAAAAAATCGCTTCTCTTTTTTAGACAATGTGTAACAAGCCGGTGGTAAAAAAATCTTTTCAGCATTTTTAACCATCTTCTTTTCTACGTTCTGTTTCTTGTCACTTCTCACCTTTTCTTTACCGTTTCCCTTTCCCTTGTTCGTGTCACCTCCTTCTTTGGCTCTATTTCTTTTCTTTACCTCCTTAACCTATGGCCATAACTCTAGGCGAAGCCCCTTGCATTCTAAATAATCTTGCACGGCCTTCACATCCTTTGCCTTACCTGGAATGTTCATTAGTGTCCCGAGTATTGCATTGCATACATTTTTTTCTATGTGCATAACATCAAGGCAATGTCTAACCTATAGATCACTCCAATATGGAAGCTTCTAAAAGATTGACTCTTTCTTCCATAGCCATTCACCCCCTTGTCCTAGTTTACCAATAACCATTTCAACCCTCTTAACTTGTTTGTAAACCTCATACCCAGTTAACGGTCGACAAGATATATGCTATTCAACCTCTCCATCGAATGCCTTCTTTTTCTTATGATAGGGATGATCACGTGGGAGAAACTTCCGATGGGGCATGAAGACATGTTTGCACTCAGGAATCCACGTAGCTTCCATGTCATTAATACAAATTGGGTATGCTTTCTTCCCTTTATTCTTATACCCGGATAAGTTACCATATGCTGGGAAGTCATTGACGATGCATAAAAGTATTGCACACAATGTGAACATTTCATTAGCATGTGCATCATACAAAGAAACCCCTTCATCCCACATCTTTCTCAAATCCTCAACGAGGGGTGCAAGATACACATCAATATCATTTCCATGTTATTTAGGACCAGTGATCAAAAGCGAAAGCATAATGTACTTACGTGTCATGCACAACCAAGGAGGCAAATTATAGATAACTAAGAGTACCGGCCATGTACTGTGTTGAGAACAAAGAGTCCTAAATGGGTTCATTCCATCAGTACAAAGTCTGAGCCTCAAATTACGATCTTCATCCCCAAATGTCTTATGCAACATATTAATAGTCTTCCACTCGGGAGAATCAGCTAGATGTGCGAGGAGACAACCTTTCTTCACCCTATCTATATGCCACCTTAAATTTGTTGCATCTTTCTTTAGAGAAAACAAGCGCTTGAATCTTGGAATTATTGGAAGATACCATAACACCTTAGATGGAGGACCTTTAGCACCACGAGCCCCTTTACGCTTGTAACGCGACAACCCACAACAGGGACACTCTTCTAAGTTCTCATGTTCCTTCCAATACAATACACAATCATTCAGACAAGCATGTATCTTCTAGTACTCTAAGCCGAAAGGGCACATGAGATTTTTGGCACAATATTTCAATTTTGGAAGTTCATTTCCATCAAGAAACATCTCACCTAACACTTCCAACAAACTTGTGAAACTAGTATCACTCGAGTTGAACTTTAACTTAACATTGAAAAGTGTCAACACAGCTGTCAATTTGGTGAAATTTGTACATCCAGAGTAGAAAGGCTTCTTAAAGGCCTCTTTTAATAAGTCAAAAACCCGAGGACGTTTTCCTAACTCATCCTCGACCCCTTCCATCATCTCATCAACACGATTTATGTCCTCATTTTCATCATCCTCGTCATTCTCATACTCATTATTCTCCACCACATAAGCAACATTTTATTGAACATGGACATTCTATGGAACAACGTTTCCTTCATAAACTCCCTCCTCACCATGCCAAACCCAAAAATGATATTGAGGCCTAAATCCACGCTGAAGTATATGCTCCCTAAGGATGTTAACGCTATCAACCTTTGATACATTGCCACACTTGAAACATGGGCAATAGAATCCAATTTCCCCTATCGTAGCCTAATGTTCGAAAACAATACTACGAAATTCCAAGACCCCATCCACAAATTCTGATGATTCAATGCCCCCATACATCCAAGAATGATCTTTTTTTCTATCCTGGACTAATCAAGATCCCCAAGTAATGAGTGACTTTTGAATGAGCTTCTTAAAAAAAAGAGCATTTAGAAATAATCTGGTTTACTAACAATATAATAGAAATATTCCTAAAAAACTAAAAGGGGGTATAGAAGGGGTAAAAGAGCTATATTCTTATGCATGACTATTAGTGAGAAAATCAAATGCCTGTCTTTAGCCTTCTATCAATTTGAATAATTCCATTGATAATTTTCTGATAATAATTGGTATTCTAGTACATAGCCCAAGTGGTAAAATATAGGACAAACCCACTGAAAATGCACAACATCAAAGTAGACACTACACATATTCAACATCTTATTTGCTAGTGGGGCTCTATCTATCACCACTTATCACTTGTCATTTATTTTTTAATTATTGGTTCGATCATGAGATATCAATTTAAACCTCATCGTCATCAAATATACACCACATATATTTACTTTGCCAGTTTTTTTCACCTTTATACGTCTTGTTCTTTTCCCAACTCAATGTTACATGGACCAAAGTAACATAAATGATGCAATATAATATATATTACATGTTGTTGTGCTTCAAAAAAACGAAAATGTTATATTCTGGAGATGAAAATGTCTTAGCATTATTTTAGAAAAAAAAGGTGTTAAACAACGATGAAAATTAATGAGAAGTATGACCAATAATATTACATAAACTAGTGATCAATTAAACTTCCTATTATTATTTTATTTTTGATGGAATCCTATTAGTTTTATATATGATCTAACTATTCTTCAATAACAAAAACTTATCAAAATCTGATGTTATCATTTTCATCCTGTAAAGAAATAGGGGTGAATTAGACTTTTTTGTGAGGTTTACGAACAGGTTAAGGGGGATAAAATAGTTTTTGGTAAACCAGGACAAGGGGGTGAAGGGCTATGGAAGAAAGAGTTAATCTTTTGGAAGCTTCCATATTAGAGAAATCTATAGGTTAGACATTGCCTCGACATTATGCATATAGAGAAAAATGTATGCAATGCAATATTTGGGACGCTCATGAACATTCCAGGTAAGACAAAGGATGTGAAGGCCATGCGAGATTATTTAGAAGGCAAGGAGCTTCGCCTAGAGTTATGGCCACAGGTTATGGAGGTAAAGAAAAGAAATAGATCCAAAGAAGGAGGTGACACGAATAAGGGAAAGGGAAAGGATAAAGAAAAGGTGACAAGTGACAAGAAACAAAATGGAGAAAAGAAGATGGTTAAAAATGCTGAAAAGATTTATTTACCACCGGCTTGTTACACATTGTCCAAAGAAGAAAAGTGGTTTTTTTGTGAGACTTTGTATGACATTAAGGTTCCATCGGGGTACTCATCTAACATGAAAAGATTTGTGTCCCTGAATGGTGAGTTGAAGTTGGGAAGCATGAAATGCCATGACTGCCATGTCATGATACAAGTGTTCTTACCAATTGCAATTCGGGGGATACTTCCAAAACATGGGAGATATACTATTACCAAACAGTGTTCGTTCTTCAACACAACATGTTGTATAGTTCTTGATCCCTCTAAACTTAATGCCCTTCAAGCGGATGTGATTGAAACTTTATGCATGTTTGAGATGTATTTCCCACCTTTTTTTTTTGACATTATGGTTCACCTAATTGTCCATCTCGTTTGTGAAATCAAGCTTTTAGGTCCCATTTATTTGAGGTGGTGTTATCTTTTGAAAGATATATAGGGGTTTTACAAAACAAAGTCAAGAACCCGGCACAACCTAAGGGTAGTATGATTCAAGGCACTGTGAGCGATGAGATAGGTAATTTTATAGCTGAGTACATGGCCAGTGCAGAGCCTATTGGACTTCCTTCCTCTTGACATGAAGGGAGACTTCAGGGAAAGGGAACAATTAGAACAAAATTAATAACACCTCCTAGAGAACAGCGCCTACAAGCACACTTGTATGTCTTACATCATGTTCCTAATGTCAAACCCTTTTTGAATGAGTATTACAAGGAATTGCGTGTCAGAAATCCATCTAAAGGGGATATATCTTTGATGCAGTTGCATAATAAGACATTTATTGATTGGTTTCACAATCGAGTTGTATGTGTACAAGTCGAGGATGTGTCTGAAACTGTGAAGTGGTTAGCTTTTGGTTCTCGCGAAGATGTCAACAAATATGAGTGGTATGATGTTAATGGGTACACCTTTTGGACTGAGGGTCAAGATCAAAAGTCCTCTTTCTAGCAGAATAGTGGTGTTTCTATTTTTGCGTCATCTACATTTTACGTGAGTGCCAAGGATCAATCACCGGTAGATGCCAAGTTGTTATACTATGGGAGAGTACAGGAAATATGGGAGCTTAACTTCTCTAGTTTCACTGTTGGTCTTTTTAAATGCAAGTGGGTAGATAACAATCAATGTTGTTTTAAAAATGATAACCTTTGTGGATTTACTCTTGTAGACTGGAGTCGTTTACGTGATAGTGAAGAACCATTTATACTTGTCACACATGCTAAGCAAGTATTCTACATTGTAGATCCCAATGATAAAAATTGGTTTATTGTTATAGCGGGGAAAAGGAGTATCCTCGGTATAGGTGATGTCGATGATGAGGAAGAGTATGATGTTCTTGAAGACTCCCCATCTTTTACTAATCCAAAATCCGGTGTGGAAGACGATGGAGATTGGTGACATAGGTTACATGCGTGTTGATCACACAAAAGGAATACATTTGAATTTTGATAAGTAATGTACTAGGTATGATAAACTTAATTAGTGCGTGTCAAAATTGAATTGATTTTAGACTTGTAGTGTCCACTAATTTTATAATTATTTTTTTATTGTGTTATTTTTTTGGATATACACAATTTGATATTGCTTTGCTTTCAGGTGTTTAGTAGTCCTAAACTTTTGAAGCCGATGAAAGGGTCAATTTGAGAACGGACTGGAGTTTGGTGTCAAAGGTCTAGAGTTTGTTGAAAAAGGTGAAGTATAAAAATAAATTATCTTCCTGTAAGACTAATTGATGCATTAAGCTAAATTTTTGCTGTTACTCACACTTAGATTCTATTGTTAGTTTTTGTTACAGTTTCTTTGTTGTCACTCCAACTGAGATCTATTGTACGATGAATCTCTTTAGAGATGGCATACTTCCTGAGGAGGAAGATGTTGAGGATGGGCATAGCCATGATGATAAAGAATATGATGTAGAGACGGAGGAGGATAAAGGAGACTCCGAAGATAGGGCTTACGATGAGGTTTCTTCTAGGTGGGACCAACATGAATTGATTGCAGACCAAGCCCCACCAATTGATGGTATGCTTGACAAAACCACAAAGAAATGTGATATTATGGTGACACCTCAACAACCAGAAGTTTCCCATCAAGTTGTCACCACTAGTAAAGAGAGTTCAAAGAAGAGAAAAGGGAGAGGCCCTACAAAGAATCTTAAAGTGACAAAACCAATGCACCTTGAGTACAATAGCTTGGGTCAACCATGTGGAAAGTGGCGTAGACAATATGGAACACAACTTGGCATTTATATGCACAAAATTTCCATCTTGTAAACATGGAGTGAGGTGCCAGAGGGTTTAAAAATATCAATATGGGAAGATATAGTGGTAAGCACGTACTTAATGTTAATGAACACATTATTGCTAGATTAAATGAATACAATTTTTTTGATAGCATAGTTAAATGCTAAATTTCCATACTTCCTTTTTTTTAGAATTTATTTCATATTTAACCCGATCAAAGCAAGAAGGATATTTTCCTTTCAGCTGCTGCAGAGATTTAAAGATTTCAAGTCCAAGTTAGTGAGTGGATGGATTTCTAAGAAGAGAGATAGATCTCAGTCATATAAGAAGATGAAGATAGGAATGGAGAATGAAGAGGGAGATCCGAGTAATAAGGAAGTACTACAATCAATGCCTTATGAAATATGGGGTCACATCACTAAGGATGAATGGGAAGCATTTATTGCAAATAAACAACTTCGAAAGAAGTTGTAAGTCTAGGCATTAGCGTTTAAAATGGTATTTACTCACTTAAAAATTCATTAACTTATCATTTAAATTTAATTCTTTTGATTTCTAATGATTTACCAGGAAAAGCGTAGTAAAGCTTCCCAATGTTCGAGACAAAAGTTTTACCATCATATGGGTCATAGAACATATGATGATTCCCAAAAGGAGTGGATAGACACTTGGTTTTACCCTGTTTTGAGCTCATCCTCATCGGCGGTAACTAGTTCAATATTTACAAATAAGGGAGATTGAGTTTTTGATTGGTATTGTTCGCTTCATGTTTGAGATTCAAGCTGTAAAAGAACCATTTCCGAGCCGGGAATAAAGAAGATAGCTGATGCAGTGGTGAGTTTTTAACATTATGACATATATTGAAGACACTTTATTACAATGTCAACTAAGAAATTCCATATTTTCTTTGAGCAGATGGGATGGAAGGCCAAGGAGGCTACAGGCGAGTTCACTCCTAAAGGCAATGTTGATGCCTTATATATGGTGCTAGGTAAAGACCATAACGGACGCGTGAAAGCAAAGAAGGCTTGCGTTTAGGGGTATAAAAGGCCTTTGGAATAGAGTGTGTTTCATCACAATCACGTACAAGCATAATGACACCATAAGATTTGGAGGCCATCACGTCTAAGATAGAAGAGCAAGTTACGGAGAAGATGAACAAGAAATTTGCTACCATCTTGGAGCGAATGGGATTACCCATTGTTGACTTCTTTGATGTAGATCATGGTGACAAATTAATCCAATAAGACCCAAAAACTCTAGTCAAGAGAGTTAACGACCAACCGAGACCCCTTATAGATCCACTAATGCCTATTTTAGAGGTAATAATTTGAATATATTTAATAAGTTAATTGGATGATGTCTCCTTATGATGTTAATTATGTTTAACATTGTTTTTAGGAAGAGACCCCTTGTTGTCTTTTATTACCCTAATTAGGTGTGGCTAATGGTGATGAGTTAATTGAGGTTGCATATAGACGGGCGCAACCCTCACTAATTGGCCAAAAGGTGCATTTGTTGACTGTTTCTGGTGGTCAATTAAGTGTGTCCATAGAGACTATTATTAATGGTTTTGAATATTTCTCACTCCCGATTCCAAGGCCAAAATGGAACCTTAATAAAATATCGGATGCGCAAAGTAGTTTTGTGACATGGCTATTTTCTTGGGTTCAGTTTTCAAAGGAGGCAATAATTATATTATTTCTTTTTCATCTTATTATTCTATATATTCATTTTTTTAATTGATAAAAGAGTTTAAATTTCTAGTAAGGTTTTACAGAAAATAAAGAAAAAAGATGAGGCAAATAAAGAGGGGTTGCAAGTAAAAGAGACGGAAGCGAAGGAAAGAAGTAAGAACAAGAGAGTGGTATCATCAAAAGGGTCAACTCTGCTTCAAAAAAAAAAGGGAGATCCACTTGTGAGTATTCAAGTGTTTGAAACTCTAAGCAAGGATTGTTTATAGTTGCATACATATGTTAGCAATGTGCCTGATGACAAGCCAATTCAAGTTGATTTGGCAAAAGAACAGTTCCACTACATGGAGGACACACTAACATGGGTATATAAAGTGGATGTTCGTGAATTTCTATTAGGAGAAATGTTGAATGTATCCATAATATAAGTCTTCCTAAGGTGAAATATACTTATACTACTATATTTCCTCATTTTGTGAACTTCATAGTTAGGTGGTTAGGGACAAGTCTAACATATCTTATTTGTTATGAGTTTAGTGCACTTCATGAGGATTTGAGTGAATGCGAGTGTGAATTCAAAGTTGGGTGGTTATGTCCACAACAGATTTGTGACAAACAATGCATGACAAGACAACCCGAGGTGAAGGAATACATAGAATAAAGTTTGATAAAATCAATCAAAGATAGGGATAAATTTATTTTGGCTCCCTATATTGAAGAGTATGTTTTATTCCCAACATGCATTATATGTCTTTTGATATCATTATTATCTAAGTTATCATGTTTCTCTTTATTGACTTCAAATTTATGTTTATAGTAAACATTGGTTGCTCCTAATCATATATCATTTGACTCACATAGTATATCAATTCGATTCTGTGTGTCTACAACCACCTCGACATTTACTTATCAAATCCTTGTTGACTAGGTATCTAAGTTGACATAATGTATTTTTATTTTGATTATTAAATTTAATATCACATTGATATAACCTATATTTTTCTTGTCGAGTGTATTGCAATGAAGAAACTATGCGGAAGTTTAGGATTACATTCAAGAGCTACATTTCCTAAATGGAAATCAGTGAAGGTGCATATTTTTGAAATTTAGGTGTTTTGTGGTAGCCTAACCTTTTAAATTACTTCGAGTTTGACATGAATATTCATTTCATTTCCACTTAGTGCGCACAACAACAAAACGGAGTAGATTGTGGCTATTATGTGATGAGATTCATGTATGATTTAGTTACTTCTTCCACGGGAGTTGATGATGTTGAAAAGGTATATCTAATTCCTTTATTTATATATATGTAGTAAGCAAGTCGTTTTATGAATTAAAGTAGATGTTTATGACCGTGGAGGATGGGATTGTATGGCCGGCATTAATCGAAAGATTGATGTGGTATGGCATTGTATTGTTGTTGTGTGTTGGTATATTGAATTATTGAATTGTATTGAACAAGTTTTTTTTGATTAAAAATTGGGAAAATGTTCATTTTACAAGGGAAACTCTACCGAATTTTTTTCAAAAACTTTTATAATTAATTAAATTTTGTTTATGACGCAACTTTGAAGAAATATTCATGTTTATGCTTCAAACCGTATAAATTTCACTTAGAGGAAATATTAATGAGTTGCTAAGAATTGAGTTGTGATAACCTTTCTTTTAGGTCGTTTGACTAAAAGAATAGTTATGCAAACTAAATTTATAAACACCCTAATACTACTACAACTAGTGTAGTGGTAAGTCGGGGATCAAACCACAAGGATAAGGGGCGACAGCTTTTAGACTTGATGAAAGGATTTAAATGGGATTTGAAAGAATTATACTAATAGCAGAAAAGTAAAGCAAGAACTAAAACAATAATATGCTATGGAAGGAATAACGGGGATAGATCAGTTCCACCCTAGGAAGGACAATCGAACTATCCATACGCTAAATTAGGAGAAATCAGTCAACAATGAATCATGACACTCAAGATGATGAGAGGAAGTTTATGACCCTATAAATAACACGAACGACCTATAATCGCCCTATGTCTCCAAAGGAGTGGCAGGACAAGATTCGTATCGAATATCAATCAATCAATCATTAACAATCTCAAATCCTAACTCTACGCATGAAGAACGAGCCAACCTAGGGTTTCACCAATCAAACCCCTAAGAAAACAACTCACACATAGTAATAAAAGACATGATTGAAAGCATGAATGGAAATGAACAAGAGAACAAAAACTAAGAACTATAACCGAACCGACAACTACTATATCAAAACTGTAAACGAAACAACGATAATAGCTAAAGGAGTGAAATTAAGAAAAACAATACTTGAAAGCATTAAACGAACTAAAACAGAAAAGAAACAATACCTTGCATAAATGAAACTGCTTGAACGAAAGAGAAACCGAATCCGAATACAAAGCTTGAACACGAGAATAACGAAAGCTGTAAATCTAAACTAATGCATGAAAGAAATGAAAAGCTTTAAAGTGATGTTCTAGGTTGAGGCACAAGAGCTCTCAAAGTAGGCATAAGGTTATGTACAGAGAAACAGGGTATTTATACCCTAGGGACAAAAGGAGTAAAACCCTAGGAAAAACCCTCGAGCGCTGACTAAAGAAAGAACCAAAATCTGTGGGAAAGAAGGCCATTCGGCCGAATAAAGGGAAGATTCGGCCGAATGAGTGGCCATTCGGCCGAATGGGTATGCCATTTGCCTATATCAGAATCTTGGCGTTTTTGGACCCTGTCTACCATTCGGCCGAATGAGTGGAACCATTCGGCCGAATGGGTCTTGATTCAGCCGAATGAGTGTTCATTCGGCTATTTCCGAGAGCTTCATTGATGTACTTGAATCCCTGTCCACCATTCGACCGAATGGATGTCAGATTCGGTCGAATCTGAACCTAAACCTTGCTGAACAGTTCCTTTAAAGTGTCTAGTGGCTTCTAGAGTTTATGGGATCTTCGAGAGTGACTTGGAACGCATGCCCAAGCTATGATACGCGCATCCAAACTCTTGATAGAAGTGTCAAAGCCTCGAACACGTCTCATTTTACCTCGAAATCATCGAGATCACCTGAAATGACCTAAAAGTAGCTCGAGGACAAGATCAAGGTAAAATTAAATGTAATGTGCATAAAACCAATATAAAAGCACGAGACTCAATACTAAAATGAGGTTTTAAACGTGCTCTAAAATGAGCACATCACTTTGCTTTAATTTATCCTTCATGCTAAGAATTGAACAAGTAATAGAGATTGGTAATCTAATTTTGTGTTGTTATATGGTGGCTACATTTAGGTTTTCGACAGATCAAGAGATGAGCCTTTCACCATTGACGAAATCAAAGAAATAAGAGACAAGTTTGCACGATTCCTTGCCAATAATTGTATTTAGTAGATAGATTTTTGTATACGATTCCTTGCCAATTACATTTCTTTTGATGAGTTTGGTGGAGTTGATTCTATAGCAACATCCACATTAGTAGAGTTATTCATTAGTGCATTTTGGTGATGGAATTTTGTATGAGGACAGTTTCTAGCTATTTCATTTTCTCCCTTCTGTTTCTACTGATTTTGGACTATATTATGTAGAGTGGTAGCTTGAATTGTGTATATATCATTGTTTTGTATCAAACTATCAATGTATTGTATTGTTCCAATAACAATATCAGCTTTTCTAAAAAATATACATATGTAGACTTTATGCTCCTATTTACAGTGGACCGGAGCATATAATGGGGTTTTATGCTCCGGTTTTCAGCAGACCGGAGCATAAAGTGTATTTTTTTTATAAAATACACTTTATGCTCTGGTCCACTGAAAATCAGAGCATAAAACCCCATTATATGCTCCGGTTTTCAGTGGACCAGAGCATAAAGTATATTTTTTGCTACGGTTCAAAATAGAGCATAAGATCATTTTGATTATGCTCCGGTTATATCTACTTTGGGTCAAAACCGGATCATAAAGCCCTCAAAAACCTAGAGCATATAAGGTTTTTTCCACTAGTGTACTAGTGAACCTGACTAGTTGCTAGGCCTAACATCTGATGTAAATCTTAGTATAGGACGCCTAGCCTTGTGTACCACCCTAAATGAGCTAATAGTTTTCCTTAAGATTTTGTGCATCCAAGCAAAATATTCCCTTCTTGAGTGCTCAACAACAAGCCTAGTGGTTGACGAACAAGTTGTGCGCCTGACTCTCAATCTTAGCGTCCAACGCCCGAGAGATCTATTTTTTGCCTTTAAATACCCCTTTATTTCCCTAGACCAAGAGGTCAATAATTTTAAGATACTAGATCACTACTACTTTGCTAAAATACTCCCTCACAAACATAAAACACTCACAACTAAACACAATTACTAATCCTTTAGGCAACTCTCAAGCCTCAATCCAAGGACCAACCACTACTCCTTCTTCAAGCACTCATCAAACACTAAAGCAAAGTAAGAATCATAAATGTTAATCATTAAGTACCCCTAATCTCATTCAATACGATTTATTGTTTTGTCTACTTCTACTCCATTTACTCTCTATTCATTGGATCTAGTGGTCCCCATCCACTCAAGACCCTTAGATTAGACCTTTTTTGTTATTATTATGTGAGGAAAAAAACCCCTTCCCATGAACACTTTTTTCAATATTCTTGCAATTTGAATGAGGTTTGATCTAGGAAAGAGACCACATCTTTAATACTCTCTTTTGATCAACTCACATACTCTTGATTCAATGTCTTAACCTACCTATGATGTGAAGAGCAAGGAGAAATTCTTTTTCACTAGGTCAAGCATCCATATCTTTTTTTTAGCATCTCAATTATGGAACCATCTTAATAGATTACTCTCCTCTCAATCATTCAAGAATCTCCCCTATCCCTTGCATCTTACACATTTCAAGTTACATTATCCCTCTTTTGTCTCTTTACATTTAGTCTATGATGCTAAGATTTGGAAATCTCCAATCTAGCTAGACTTATCTCTTTGACCTAATTTCATGAGCAAACCATAAATATGTATCATCCTTAAATACATGTTTGCGAGTTAACCTTAAAGATCATTTCTTGCTTTAGATTTCATGATTATTACATTGATTTCTACTTGCACATTCAATGTCAATGGTGTTCTATGATTAAATCAATCTTGTCATTAGAACTAGACCCATTTGTAAGGTTGGAGAGCATTATGAGGAAGAGTCTCACTAGACTCACTTTTTTATTTGATCAAGCAATCTTCTCCAATTCATCAGGCATTACTCTTATTTTGCATTGCCTCTAACGCCTAGTTCGAAGTCAATACCGAGAGACTTGGGACTCAAACAATGCACCCCTTCTTGATGTCAGTTATTACAACGACCTTCAACTATTGGACAATCCACCTTATAATGAAGTCCCCCTTGGAAAATAGGCCTACCAAGCCTCGAAGGTGGCATGTTCAAGGAGTTTCCTCTACATTATGTACCCTTTTTATTTATAGGTGGCAAGATTTTCAAGAGGAGCCATTAGCAAGAGCCTCTCCATCAACCGAACCTTCAAAGAAAAAAGAACAAGCAAATGAGCACAACTCAATGTTCATTACATTGCAAGCAAAATAAAAAATCAATCAAATTATGTTTAAATTAAAACTTACTTGAAGAAGGGTAGGGCACCCTCCGAAACCAAAAGAAGGATCAACGCGATGAAGATCTAGGATGATATGATTAAGGGCTATGAATTTGAACCTATGAAAAAGGATGTAGCGATGATGAAATCATCAATTTATGGAGATACTAATCTTATAGGTGCATCCAAGAAAAACATTTGCATGTGCATGGTAACATGCAGTACTTAGCACATGTGAATGAGGACTGGTATATGTGGAAAGTAAGTTGTTTTTTCGTATGAGTTTTCTCCCACTTTGTTTGATAGGATTTTTCTCATTTTAGGCATAGTTTTTTTGGACTAAAAGGTGTGGAAGCCATAGAGATGATGATTGGTGGAAGGCCTTGATCAAAAGCTAAAATCTTGGATTGGTTCTTAAAGAATAAAAATTTTGACTAAGGAGGAAAATTTTTAAAAATTTTAAGATTAGGGGATGTGCTTATTACAATGGGCAATTCTTCTTACATCTTGTATATGCTTTATTACAACTTTACTAACATGACAAATGACATAGCCTGGGCATGGAGGTGGCTATGACATGATAAGGGCAAGAGATGTGACTACACATATGTGATTGGATATTTAGTGTTTTAATTTAAATAAAATAGGTTAAGAGTAATTAATTTATAATTTTATCTTTTTAGGTAGGATATAATTCTAATTAACATAAGATAGTGTTAGGGTTTTGGTAGGATAATGTAATAAATAGGTGAAAAAATCCTATTGGCTATTAGGTGGTTATTAGGAGTCCTTTTACATATAGGAGTCCTAATCTCAATGTGATTCAAACTCTCAAGCTATGGGTATAATTAGATGTGTACCCAAGATTGGAAAAATCAGATTTTGTGATTCAATCAATGAACTTTGAGGTTTTCTGGTTTGTTGAGTGATACAAAATTATTTGAGTTACTGTTATCTTTATAGTCATGTGTTTGAGGGTAGTTTGAGAGTTGAGGGTGCTTTGCTTTAATCAACTCAAAGGCTATTTGACCTAGAATTGAAATCCTTGGTGCGTTGCATTAGAGGATTTAAATTCTAGTTTCTATCCCTTTATGTGGATTAAGGTTTCAATTCCTAGATTCACATCAAATTCTGGTGCTCTGGTTGAGAGAATTCGAAGCATACTCAAGCATTATATATTCTAGTGGTGATGATATGCATGATATACCACGAGGCTTCAGAAAAGGTTTGACCTTGCAACAAGCCAAAGCCTTACGCATGGAATACAAGTTGAAGGATATGAAGAAACGTATGGATGAGTTGTTATAAATCGTTGGGAAAAAGGAAAAGGTCTTAAGCAAAGGTAAATACTGTTCCCATGAATCTAACTATAGCAAAAGTAATGGATGATCTAGTTTTAGGAGCTCAAGGAGGCCTAGAAAGAGGGAACTATCTCCTTCAAGTGATGATGAGGAATCATATGAAGGGCATAGGGAGAGGATTTAATGGGGACATGAGAAGTAGAGCTTGAGACTTGAAATCCCTAATTTTAATAATGGCAAATTGTGACCCATGCTTAGCCTTCACGCTTTCAAAATTGAAATAAGACACAATTAAACTATTTGTCTTAATAAACCAAAAATATTCGCAAGCCTTTCCCCCAAAGACCAACCTACAAATTTCCAGCACCAAACGCCTGCCAAGCGCTGACTTTCAGCGCCTGGTGCCAAAACCTAGTGCTAAATGCCCAAACCAAATGTTGGACGCCTAACCTTTGTTCTTGATACAATCGAATGCGTTGTTTCCTCGAGCTTTCATACCCTTTATGCTTCC
The DNA here is from genome assembly GCA_026401315.1 of Dysphania ambrosioides. NCBI lineage: Eukaryota > Viridiplantae > Streptophyta > Magnoliopsida > Caryophyllales > Amaranthaceae > Dysphania > Dysphania ambrosioides. The sequence continues at coordinate 14,533,294 of CM048659.1, forward strand.
CAAACCTCGACCAAGCTAATTAATTCTATGCATAATTGTCATATTCTTTAGGCATATGGGGCATTTGGATTCTTTTCGACCCATTTTGCAAAAAACGAATTCCTAATTTTACTAGAAATCACAAATTGAACCCCGATCAAATTTTTTACCTTAAACCTTACTCATTAACTAATTAAATTGTCATGCTTAGCCCTCACGCTTTTAAAATTGTAACGTGACATGATTAAAACAGTTGTCTCAATTAACTAAAACTTTTGCAAGTTATCCCCCCAAGGGGCTCATCCAATAAGTTAAAAAAATAGTTAGATGCATTCTCACACCTAGACATTACTCAACGGAGAGTTCACAGACTTCCGTACTAGCACATTGAATCATCAAAGTACAATAACACTAGAAATTCACAAATTTTCACTACATCACTGAAATTCTTAGATTTCAAGTCCAAACTTGGATATCACCCTTATAACATAGCCTAACATTAATTCCAATCCTAACCAAAACCCTACAAGACGTACATTGTCTTAACTAGCAAGAAAACCTAACATCATAGCAAACACTAATGTGAATTTAGGTATAAGAACCTTAATTAACACGAAGGGATAAAACAATATTTGAAACCTTCTAAAGCAATGCACCAAAGGCTCACAATCTAAGGCAAAAGTTTGGAAAATTGATTAAAGAAACACCCTCAATTCTACTTACTTCCTCACGTAAACTTAAGAAATACCTGTTCACAATCTTTCCTATGCACAAAGAATAATAAACTCTTTAAAGTTTATTGCATTAAACGAATAAGGAAGTACAAAATCTAATTTTTCTAAACTTAGGTGCACATCTATTTATACCCATAGCTTGATAGTTTTAATCACATTAAGACTAGAACTCCTTATGACCACCTACTAACCAATAGTATAATACCACCTATTTATTACATAATCCTACCAAAACTCTAACACTATCTTATGTTAATTAGAATTCTATCCTACCTAAAAAAGAAAAATTACAAATTAACTACTCTTAACCTATTTTATTTAAAGTAAAACACTAAATATTCAATAACATGTGTGAAGCCAAGTCCATGCCCATGCCATGTCACTGAAGTTGTAATAAAGCACCGACAAAATGTAATAAGCATAGTCCAATGTAATAAGCACCTCCCCCTGTCTTAAAATTTTTCCTCCTCGGTCAAATTTTTCAATCTTCAAGAAACTCTTCAAGATTGAATTTTTAATCAAGAAAACTTCCCTAATGCTCTTTTCCATAGCTTTCACAATTTAGAGAACCATAAAACTTAAAAAAGGAAATTTTAAAAAACACCTATGCCTAAAATGAGAAAACTCCATCAAATGAAATTGGAGAAAACTTATAGGCAAAACCAACTTATTACCCATGTCCACCAATCTTCCATATTTATGTGTGCTAAGTAAAGTTGTAGATGACCATGCACATATAAATACTCCCTTTATCTAATCATCAACGTCATCGCCTTAAATCATATCAAACACCGAAAATAAATGTTTTCTCATGCCTAACCTACATAAAATCCTAGATCCATAACCAATTTGGCACCAAAAAGTAAAGCCATTACTAGCCTACAAGCTTGAACAAACTTGGGGCTTAAAAACTAACCCACATCATCAAACTCAACCAAATGGGAATTTATGACTCCCAAACTTCCAAGTCAAATTTGGTCCACATGACACCAAGACTTATAAGTCAAACTCAACCAAAACACTTGCATCACAAAGACCCCATAAAAAATCAATCCTTGATAACCGGCTTTTAGCGTCGTTTACTAAAAGACTAGTTATGCAAACAATACTTATAATCACCCTAGTACTACTACAACTAGTGTAATGGTAAGTCAAGGTCAAACCTCAAGGACAAGAGATGCTAGTTTCTATACTTGATGTAAAAGTTTATTCGAGATGCGGTTGTTTGAACTACACTAATGATAGGAAAGGAATGCAAGAACATAAACGATGATAAATAGAAATGAAAGACAAACGGGGATAGATTAGTTCCACCCTAGGAAGGACAATATAACTAATAGATAAGCTAGGTCAAGGGAAATCAGTCAACAATCAATCAAGACACTCAAGATGACGAGAGGAAGTTTGTGACCAAAAAAATCACATGAACAACCTATAATCGCCCTATGTCTCCTAAGGAGTGGTAGGACAAGATTCGCATCGAATGTCAATCAAACAATCATTGATAATCTCAAACCCTAACCCTTCACATGAAGAACAAGCCAACCTAGGGTTTAACCAATTAAACCCCTAAGAGAACTACTCATGCGTAGGCATAAATAAAGACATAAAAACAACAAGAGTAATGAAATCAACAAAACCAATGAATAAAAACATTAAATAAAATAAATCAATAAAGGAAACAATAACTTACGTGAATGAAATTGCTTGAACGAAAGAAATTCTGAATCCAAATACAATACTTGAAAGGAGAGTAATGAAAGCATTAAATCGAAACTAGTGCATGAATGAAATGAAAAGATATGAAAGTGATGTTCTAAGTTGAGGCACAAGAGCTCTCAGATTAGGTGTAAGGGTTTTACATAAAGCAAGGGGGTATTTATACCCTAAGGACATAAGGGACAAAACCCTAGAAAAACCCTCGAGGGCCGGCTTAAGAAAGAACCAAAATCTGCGAAAACAAGGGTCATTCGGTCAAAGGAGATGAGGATTCGGCCGAATGGTAGTGGATTCGGTCGAATGATCCTGTAATTCGCCCAAAATAGAAAGCAGAGCAATATGAATCTAGGACCTGTCCACCATTCGACCAAATAGAACATTGATTCGGCCAAATGGAAGGTGATGATTCGGCCGAATGGGACCTGATTTGCCTATATCCGAGAGCTTGAGTCATATGCTTAAATCCCTGTCTTCCATTCGACCGAATGGCTGTCAGATTCGGTCAAATCTGAGCCTAAATCTTGCTATATAGCTTCTTAGAAGTGTCTACTGGCTTCTGAACTTTATGGGATCTTTGAGAGTGACTTGGAACGCATGCCCAAGCTATGATATGCACATCTAAACTCTTGATAAGAGTCTCAAAGCCTTGAACATGTCGTATTTTACCTTGAAATCATCAAAATTACCTGAAATGATCTTAAAACAGCTCACGGACAAAATCAAGGTAAAACTAAGTGTAATGTGCATAAAATCAATTTAAAACCGCGACACTCGACACTACAATGGGGTTGTAAACATGCTTTAAAATGAGCACATGAACTTCCCCCATGCCAAACCTTTGCTAGTCCCTAGCAAACGAACTAGCAGGGAACACAATGAGTAAAGCAAATGAAAAGCAAGGCGAGCAGAAAACAAGACAATGCAAGTCATGTATGTGTAAAACTCTTCCCTAGCCATGGGTGTGCAAGTACAATGGGCTCAGGAGAGCATAATACTAAGAAGAACAACGTTTTCCATAGACTCGGGATCACTAGAAAAGCTACAACACATGCCATGCCACCTATTACCTAATGAGGTCACAAGTCTACGCTCCCCAGGCTATTTCCCAAAAGATGTGGGAAATTTCTAATACGCTCGTGTGTTTAATAAGGTATGTGTTTTGCTCAGAATCATCCGACTAAAGATGAGCCAGAAATTAAACACTTAAACAGGGAGAAGTCTTGGGCATTGTATCTTATCTACTCTCCAGTACAGAACTTACCAATAAGGCCAAGTCAAACAAGTTTGGAAAGGGTTGCAATGTAGGCTAGGATTAAGGTAGGGTAAAATTTGGGGATGTGGAGTTAAAATAGAGGATAGTAAGCAATCCAAGGTAATGAAACCAAGGACAGCAACGACATCTGACAACAATGCCACTCCCAAAATCCTCAAGATACACATAAATGAACTCTAATACATTACACCAACCTTATTCTCGAATTTTTCTCTTTCTTTTTTTTTCTTCTTTTCTCTTTCTTCTTTTTTTTCTTTTCTCGTTCCTTTTTTTCTTTTTGTTTTCCCCCTTTTTTGTTTTCTGTTTTTTTTTTTCTTTTTTTACTTTTCATGGTCTTTTGCTAATAATACTAAAATATACTAAGAGTGATGTATAGAGTCATATCATTCGACAACGACTTTTCTAACCGAAATCCTACAACACAATGCAACGGACACCAACTTCACTATGATCACTTAACTATCCTCTAGGTAAAGAGAGGGGCCATTTGGGTCATGTGGAGTTAAATAGTGTAGCTATGAAGATAAAGGTAAAGGCACAAACTTGGCTTACCCTAAAGTCAATCAATATTCATGGTAGGAAATTTGGCCATGTAGCTGTAACTACAAATGTATTATCATCCCTGATCTTTAGAAAAGCAGACTATGCTGGAGGAGAACAGATATAATACTTAGATTCTCTAACTAGCACTCGATGACATAGGACTCATAATGGAGTCCTAGAAGGCTTTATCCTCACTAGGCTAGTCAAACCAAGCAAGCCTGGATCCCTAAGTCAGTTGGAAAACAGTCAATCATTTGGTCCCAAAACAAGTACAAGGCTAGGAAAACATGAGTATGCATAGGACCACTAAAATGTACACATTAGAAGCTTGCATGTTGGTTTCACAACTCAAGAACATCAAATTAACACAATTAAGCATGAAAAAATTATCACAAAAACAAATGAAATAGTTTCAATAATGCGAATATTTCAAAACATTAAAAATGCAAGAACCCTCCCCTAAGCTAGCACAAGAGCCGTCTCGGCACTTGGGAAAGTTGGATAAGAGAACCAAAAGGGAAAAAGATCAGCAATATGGAAACTAATGCTATACAAATAAACAAACAAAATAAACACTGGGTTATCTCCCGTAAGTACTTTTGTTTAACGTTGGTAAGTTCGACATAGTTAGCCACAAGCTTAGACAGAAAATGAAGACAAAGAAATTATACTTGCCCTAGGAGTGGACTCACTCCTAGCATCTCCATCACCACCAGTGTGGGGAGGCAAAACTCTCCATCGAGCAGTAGTGGCAGAAGTAGGCAAAGTGGAACCGAGGTCATCCGGAGGTGGGCTATAATACAGTGCTCCCCCAAGCCAGGGTGGAGCCATCGATCTCTTTTTTATTTTTCTTATTTTTTTAGCCCTCTTCCTTTTGGGGGTTGGCTTGTTAGTATCCTTAGATTTTTCACAATTTTCCTTCATCGGAACCATCTCCTTTCCATCCTCAAAAGCAACATTCTTAATCATTTTCTCCTCATCTAACACCTTAATCAACATTGGGGCAGCAAAAACATCACACTCCTCAACCTTTTATTCAACTACATTCTCAATAACCTCAAAGGAACAAATCTGCTCGACCATGGGTTCTTTGGAGGACTCAAAAAAGGTAAATACAACCTTTTCTTGGGCTATCCTCACAGTGATAGTCTCAGATTTGCAATTGATCAACGCACCCAAAGTCTTCAAAGCATCTCTCCCTAGGATGAGGGGGGTATAGGGATCCTCAACCATATCAACTACCACGAAGTCACATGGAACCACAATGTTCCCTACTTGGATCAGAAGGTCCTCAAAATCCCTACATGGCACTGTTATACTTCGGTCGGCTAGTTGGATGTTTTTCTTTGATAGCTTAAGCTCAAAGGTCAACTGTTTGGCAATGGACATAGGCATGAGGCTAATGGAGGCCCCAAGGTCAGCAAGTGATCCCTTAGAAATAAGTTTTCCAAGGGTAACTAGGAGCACAAAGGGTCCTCTAGCCTTTTCTTTCTTGGCCCAAGTGCCCTGAAAGATGGCACTTACCTACTCTAGCAAACTAATCACTTTGCCCTCAAGCTTTCTCTTGTTTCCAAAGAGAGTTTTCAGATATTTAGCATATTGAGGCATTTGCTCCATGACCTCCAATAATGGTATCTTCATTTTAAGTTACCTCATATGCTCTAGGAATTTAAGAAACTTTTCTTGCAATTGTTTCTCTACCTTTTTGTAAGGAAAAGGTAGTGGTGGAGCATGTTATAGCTCAAGCTTCCTCCTTTCCTGAATTTCTCTCCATTTCTCTTCTTGATCCTTCCTTTTCTTTTCCCGCCCATCTACTTCTTCAACATCCCTATTCTTCTTTTCAACTTCATTATCCTTTTTCTCACCATCTTCATCAACTCTCTTCTTTTCTCTCCCCTCAAAATCATCGTTATGCCCAATTTCTCTTTGAAGACCAAGATCCTTTGAAAAACCTTACCCTAAATGCTCTCTTTGAGCTACAACTGGAAGAGAGTATGAGGTTCCTGATCTTAGGAAGATCGCCTTGCATGTGTGATGTTTAGGGTTGGAGTCAAGAGTGTTTTGTGGTGGAGATTGGGTGGACGGGTTTTGTTGAGGGTGAGATGGGAATAGCAATAGTGGAGGTGGATTGGCCATCTAAGCAAGCTGGGACTTAAACAACTTCTATTGTGCTTGAAGTTGTTGTATTTCAGTGATTAAGGTTTTATTGATTTGAGAGAGGGTTTGATTTTGTTGCGCAAGGGAGTTCACTTGAGTTTAAAGGTAATCATGATTTGGAGGCGGGTTTGGTGGTGGTTGTGTAGATGGGTAGGGTAGGGTAGGCTAGGGTTGGGCCTTGGCATTTGAGGATTAGGCCTATTCCCATTTGGCCTAGGAAAACTCCCATTTGCTTGATTTCTAAAGGGACATTATTGTTGGAGTTGTAACCTTGGTTGAAGTTTCTTTGGCTAGAATTCAGATTGAAGGGAGGTCTAAAGGGTTGATTGTTGTAGGGACCTTGTTGAGCAAACCCTTGGTTTTGACCACCATAACCCACAACTGCCACATAATCAGGATTGTACCCATAACCATCACAGTTCATGGCTGGAGGTCCTTCTTGGTTGCACTCTCCATAGTTCACAGCTGCCACATGTTCAGAATTCAAACCCCCATAATAGGATGTATCATGATTGGTGCCCCTACAGATTCTACATGAAAAGGGCTTCTCATTAACCGAAGATACATTGGAATTACTTTGAGCTAGTTTGAACTTGGACAGTTTCTTATCCATGATAGCCTCAATTTTTAAACTAATCGTGTCCAAGTTACTTGAGTCAATCATCCCCCTCATTAGTCCATTACCTTTTGCTCCACCCTAAGAGCTATTTTTGGCCACCTCTTCAATCTTAGACTTCACCTGATTGCATGGGACTTTTGAGAGTTTTCCACCAACTGCCGATTCTAGAAGTGCCTTGGTGGAGTCATTTAGACCATCGTAGAAAAATGTATTGAGATGGTTCTCCCCATACTCATGATGGGGGCATGCCTTAATCATTCTCTTAAACTGACTCCAAGTTGCACTAAGGTTCTCATCATCCTCTTGAGTAAAGGAAGCAATTTTCTTGTGCCAATCTTGCTTTCGAACCGTGGGATAGAACCTCTCTAGAAAAGCTGTTTTCAATTGAGCCCAATTAATGATTAAGTTTGGATCTAAGCATTTATACCAATCCTTAGCATTGCTAGCTAGACTCAAGTGAAATAGGTGCATCCGCACATAGTCCAAACTGTTGGGGCATGGAGGAATGAGCCCACAATTATCTGAGAATGCTTCCAAGTGTTGGAGGGGCCATTCATTTTTCAAGCCAAAAAAGGGGGTCTCCTTCACCATCTGGGTGAATTGTGGATGTATTTGATAAGGAGTTAGGGTTATTGGTAACACGACACTTCCTTGAAATTCTTGGGACCCAAGTGTACCAAATCGTCCAAATAATTGCTAATTTTCGTCCATTGGTGGTGTAGGAGGGTTGGGAGTATTTGGTTGTAACGGGGTTTGGGATAGAACTCGCCGTTTACTACGTTGAAGCCCAGGGTCATACGGTACTAGTTGTTGATTTGATCTATGTGTGCTATAGGACATGCAAACAACACTAGAGACTAAGCGTAAGCACTGACAAGCAAGATCAAAACACAATAACGAAAATAAAACAAAAATAATGAATTACAGCAAGGCTATAATCTAAACACTTCAAATACATTGATTTGAGTCAATATAGGTTAAATGAGATCAATTTTAGGTAGATATTGACCTAAACAATTCAAATAGATCGATATCGGTCCATATAGGTCAAATTGGGTAGGTTTTCGGTAGAGAGTTACGTATTTCCCCTAGAAATTGTCCCAAACACTTCGAATAGGATGGTATGAGTCAGTATAGGTTAAATGTGATCAGTTTTGTATATAAAATGACGTATTTACCATAAAATATGTCATAAACACTCTAAATACATCGATTTGATTAATAAAGGTCAAATGGGATCGATTTTGGGTAGAAAATGATGTATTTACCCTAGAACATGTCATAAACACTTGAAAAAAATCGATTTAGCCAATATAGGTCAAATAGGATTAGTTTTGGGTAGAAAATGACCTAAAAATTTTAAATACATCGATTTGAGTCAATATAGGTCAAATGGGATCGATTTTGGGTAGAAAATGACCTAAACACTTGAAATACATCGATACGAGTAAATATAGGATAAATGGGATCAGCTTCTGGTAGAAAATGACCTAAACAATTCAAATACATCGATATGAGTCTATATAGGTCAAAAGGGATTTAATTTGGGTAGAAAATGACATATTTACCCTAGAACATGTCACAAACCCTTAAAATATATCGATTTGTGTGAATATAGTTTATATGGAATAGGTTTTGGGTACAAAATGACCTAAACACTTCAATTACATCGATATTAGCCAATATAGGTTAAATCAGATCAGTTTTGAGTAGATATTGAGCTTAACACTTCAAATAGATCGATAAGAGTCAATATAGGTCAAATGGGGAAGGTTTTCGGTAGAGAGTTATGTATTTCCCTAAGAAATTGCCCCAAACACTTCGACAGGATGGTATGAGTCTGTGTAGTTCAAATGTGATCAGTTTTGTATAGAAAATGACGTATTTACCATAAAACATGTCATAAACACTCTAAATACATCGAATTGATTAATAAAGGTTAAATGGGATCGGTTTTGGGTAGCAAATTACGTATTTACCCTAAAATGTGTCAAAAACAATTAAAATACATCGATTTAGCCAATATAGGTCAAGTAGGATCAGTTTTGGGTAGAAAATGACCTAAACATTTCAAATACATCGATTTGAGTCAATATTGGTCAAATGTGATAAGTTTTGAATAGAAAATTTCCTAAACACTTGAAATACATCAATAAGAGTAAATATAGGTTAAATGGGATCAGCTTCTGGTAGAAAATGACCTAAACAGTTCAAATACATCGATATGAGTCAATATAGGTCAAATGGGATCAGTTATAGGTAGAAAATGATGTATTTACCCTAATTCATTTCATATACACTTGAAATACATTCATTTGAGTCAATAAAGGTCAAATGAGATCGATTTTGGGTAAAAAATGACCTAAACACTTGAAATACATCTATATGAGTAAATATAGGTTAAATGGGATCGGCTTACGGTTGAAAATGAACTAAACATTTCAAATACATCGATTTGAGTCAATATAGGTCAAATGGGATCGATTTTACGGTTGAAAATGACCTAAACATTTCAAATACATTGATTTGAGTCAATATAGGTCAAATGGGATCGATTTTGGGTAGAAAATGACCTAAACACTTGAAATATATCAATACGAGTAAATATAGGTTAAAGGGGATCAGCTTCTGGTAGAAAATGACCTAAATAATTCAAATACATCGATATGAGTCTATATAGGTCAAATGGGATCGGTTTTGGGTAGAAAATGACCTATATACCCTAGAACATTTTATAAACACTTGAAATACATCGATATGAGTCAATATAGGTCAAATGAGATCGCTTTTTGGTAGATATTGACCTAAACACTTCAAATAAATTGATATGAGTCAATATAGGTCAAATTAGGTACGTTTTAGGAAGAGAGTTATGTATTTCCCCTAGAAATTGTCCCAAACACTTCGAATAGGATGATATGAGTCAGTATAGGTCAACTGTGGTCGGTTTTTGTAGAAAATGACCTATTTACCATAAATCATGTCATAAACACTCTAAATACAATGATTTGATTAATAAAGGTAAAATGGGATCAGTTTTGGGTAGAAAATGACGTATTTATCCTAGAACATGCCATAAACACTTGAAATACATCGATTTGAGTCAATATAGGTCAAATGGGATCGGTTTACTGTTGAAAATGACCTAAACACTTGAAACACGTCGATACGAGTCAATATAGGTCAAATGGGATCGATTTTGTGTAGAAAATGACCTAAACACTTCAAATACATCAATATGACTCAATATAGGTTAAATGGGATCGCTTATGGGTTGAAAATGACGTAATTACCCTAGAACATTTCATGAATACTTGAAATACATTGATTTGAGTCAATATAAGTCAAATACCATCGGTTTTGGGTAGAAAATGACCTAAACACTTCCAATACATTGATATGAGTCAATATAGGTCAAATGGGGTCGGTAATTGATAGAAAATGACATAATTACCCAAGAACATTTCATAAACACTTGAAATCCATTGATTTGAGTCAATATAGGTCAAATGCGATCTGTTTTGGGTAGAAAATGACCTAAACACTTCAAATTCATCGATATGAGTCAATATAGGTCAAATGGGATCTGTTATGGGTAGAAAAATATGTATTTACCCTAATTGATTTCATTTACACTTGAAATACATTAATTTGAGTCAATAAAGGTCAAATGAGATCGATTTTGGGTAAAAATTGACCTAAACACTTCAAATAGATCGATATCAGTCAATACAGGTCAAAGCAATCGATTTTAGGAAGAAAATGACCTAAACACTTCAAATACATCAATATGATTCAATATAGGTATAATGGGATCAGTTTTGGGTAGTAAATGACCTAAACACTTCAAATACATCAATATGTGTCAGTATAGGTCAAATGGGATCAGTTTTGGGTAGAAAATGATGTATTTACCCTAGTTCATTCATAGACACTTGAAATACATCAATCTGACTCATTATAGGTCAAAAGCGATCGTTTTAAGGTAAAAAGAGACATAAACAAATCAAATCTACCGATATGAGTCAATATAGGTCAAATGGGATTGGTTATGAGTAGAAAATAACCAATTTACCCTAGAACATTTCATAAATACTCGAAATACATCATTTTGAACCAATATAGGTCAAATGCGATCGATTTTAAGGAGAAAATGACCTAAACACTTCAAATACATCGATTTGAGTCAATATAGGTCAAATGGGATTGATTTTGGGTAGAAAATGACCTAAACACTTGAAATACATCATTACGAGTAAATATAGGTTAAAGGGGATCAGCTTCTGGTAGAAAATGACCTAAATAATTCAAATACATTGATATGAGTCTATATAGGTCAAATGGGATCGGTTTTGGGTAGAAAATGACCTATTTACCCTAGAACATTCTATAAACACTTAAAATACATCGATATGAGTCAATATAGGTCAAATGAGATCGCTTTTTGGTAGATATTGACCTAAACACGTCAACTAAATTGATATGAGTCAATATAGGTCAAATGGGGTATGTTTTAGGAAGAGAGTTATGTATGTCCCCTAGAAATTATCCCAAACACTTTGAATAGGATGATATGAGTCAGTATAGGTCAACACTCTAAATACAATGATTTGATTAATAAAGGTCAAATTGGATCAGTTTTGGGTAGAAAATGACGTATTTATCCTAAAACATGCCATAAACACTTGAAATACATTGATTTGAGTCAATATAGGTCAAATGGGATCGGTTTACGGTTGAAAATGACCTAAACACTTGAAACACGTCGATACGAGTCAATATAGGTCAAATGGGATCGATTTTGGGTAGAAAATGACCTAAACACTTCAAATACATCAATATGACTCAATATAGGTTAAATGGGATCGCTTATGGGTTGAAAATGACATAATTACCCTTGAACATTTCATGAATACTTGAAATACATCGATTTGAGTCAACATAAGTCAAATGCGATCGGTTTTGGGTAGAAAATGACCTAAACACTTCCAATACATTGATATGAGTCAATATAGGTCAAATGGGATCGGTAATTGATAGAAAATGACATAATTACCCAAGAACATTTCATAAACACTTGAAATACATTGATTTGAGTCAATATAGGTCAAATGCGATCTGTTTTGGGTAGAAAATGACCTAAACACTTCAAATTCATCGATATGAGTAAATATAGGTCAAATGGGATCTATTATGGGTTGAAAATGATGTATTTACCCTAATTGATTTCATTTACACTTGAAATACATTGATTTGAGTCAATAAAGGTCAAATGAGATCGATTTTGGGTAAAAATTGACCTAAACACTTCAAATAGATCGATATGAGTCAGCACAGGTCAAATGTGATCGATTTTGGGGAGCAAATGACCTAAACACTTCAAATACATCAATATGATTCAATATAGGTATAATGGGATCGGTTTTGGGTAGTAAATGACCTAAACACTTCAAATACATCAATATGTGTCAGTATAGGACAAATGGGATCAGTTTTGGGTAGAAAATGATGTATTTACCCTAGTTCATTTATAGACACTTGAAATACAACAATCTGACTCATTATAAGTCAAAAGCGATCGGTTTAAGGTAAAAAGACACATAAACAAATCAAATCTATCGATATGAGTCAATATAGGTCAAATGGGATTGGTTATGAGTAGAAAATGACCTATTTACCCTAGAACATTTCATAAATACTCGAAATACATCATTTTGAACCAATATAGGTCAAATGCGATCGATTTTAAGGAGAAAATGACCTAAACACTTCAAATATATCGATATGAGGCACTATATGTCAAATGGGAGTGGTTTTGGGTAGAAATTAACTTAGAACTTGAATACATTTATTTGAGTCAATATAGGTCAAATGGGATCGGTTTTGGGTAGAAAATGACGAATTTACCCTAGAACATGTCGTAAACACTTGAAATACATCATTTTGAATCAGTTTTTGTCAAACGGGATCGGTTTTGGGTAGAACATGACAACTTTTCCCTCAAACATATCCTAAATGCTTGAAATACATCGATTTGAGTCGATATAGGTCTAATGCGATCGGGTTTTGGTAGAAAATAACCTAAGCACTACAAATACATCGATTTGAGTCAACATAGGTCAGATGGGATCACTTATGGGTAGAAAATGACGTATTTATATTCGAACATTTCATAAACACTTAAAATACATCAATTTGAGTCAATATAGGTCAAATGCGATCAGTTTTGGGTAGAAAAAGACGTAAACATTTCAAATTCATCGATATGAGTCAATATAGGTAAAATGGGATCGATTTTGGGCACAAATTGAACTAAACACTTCAAATACATCGATCCGAGTCAATATAGGTCAAATGGGATGGATTTTTGGTATAAAATGACCTAAACACTTCAAATACATTCATATGAGTCAATATAGGTCAAATGGGATCAATTTTCTGTAAAAAAAATGACCTAAACACTTGAAATACATTGCTACGAGTCAAAATATGTCAAATGGGATCGATTTTGGGTAGAAAATGACCAAAACACTTCAAATACATCTATATGCGTCAAAATAGGTCAAATCGGATCGGTTATGGGTAGAAAATGACATATTTACCCTAGAACATTTTATAAACGCTTGAAATACATTGATTTGAGTCAATATAGATCAAATGGGATCGGTTTTGGGTAGAAAATGGCATATTGACCCTAGAACATGTCATAAACACTTGAAATACATTGAATTGGGTCAATATAGGTCAAGTGGGATCGGCTTTGGGTAGAAAATGACGTATTTACCCTAGAAAATTTTATAAACACTTCAAATACATCGATTTGTGTAAATATAAGTCAAATGCGATCGGTTTTGGCTGGAAAATGACCTAAACACTTCAAATACATTAATATATGTCAATATAGGTATAATGGGATCGGTTATGGATAGAAAAAGACGTATTTACCCTAGAACATTTCATAAACACTTGAAATACATTGATTTGAATTAATATAGGTCAAATGCGATCAGTTTTGGGTAGAAACTGACCTAGACACTTCAAATACATTGATATGAGTCAATATAGGTCAGATGGGAGCGGTTATGGGTGGAAAATGACGTATTTATCCTCAAACATTTCAAAAACACTTGAAAAACATTGATTTGAGTTAATATAGGTCAAATGGGATTAGTTTTGGGTAGAAAATGACCTATTTACCCTCGAAGATTATATAAACACTTGAAATATATAGTTTTAGTTAATATAGATAAAATGCGATCGATTTTAGGGAGAAAATGACCTAAAACTTTCAAATACATCGATATGAGTCAATATAGGTCAAATGTGGTAGGTTTTCGGCAGAGAGTGATAGCCGGTATTTTAGGTCGTTAACTAAAAGATAGGTTATGCAAACAATATTTATTCCAACCTACAAACTATACGAGTATAGTGGAGTAGGGGGTCGAACCACGAAGACAAGGGATATCAAGACTTCAACTTTTAACACAACCGGACTAGTTGGGGTTGGAAATTCAATTAAAACTAATAAGCAGAAAATAGATGACAATAAATCACGAAGTAAAGCAAGTAGAGAAAAGCGGGGACAAGATTGGATTCACCCTAGGAATGAAGCTTTCAAAAACCGAACATGATAGATTACAGAAAATCTGTTAATAACTAGCATGGACATCCAAGAATACGAGAGGAAGTTTGTGACCCTATAAATCACACGAACGACATATAATCGCCCTATGTCTCCAAAGGAGTGGCAGGACAAGATTCGCATCGGAATCCGAAACTACTTATTTACATCGTTTCTATAATCTTGAGCAATAAAGATCATAGCTTTCCTAGGGTTTCACCAATCAAAACCCCTAAAGGAATTACTCACTAATATTCATGCTTAAAGACATAAAGATATTATAAGAAACGAACATGGAAGGAATTTACGAGAATGAAAACAAAATCAGAAATTATACTAATAAACGATAAACTTAGAACTAAGCATGGAATGAAATAAAGCAATGAATTAAGATTAAAGGAAGGAATCAAACTTACAAAAAGCTTCAATTGGATATCCAAGAAAAGAAATCGAACTACAAAGCTTTGAAGAAAAACTGAAAACCAAAAGCTAAAACTAAAACTAAAAGAATTTGGAGGCTAAGAATTCTAAAAGTGCATAAAAGTATAAAATCTAGCTCTCCCCCTCCTCATCAGAGGAAGGGGGTATTTATAACAAAATAAGAAAAACCTACGAAAAACCCTAAAATGCATAGGAGCCGGCCCTAAAAAGAAGTAGTTGATCCGGAGGAAAACACTGTCATTCGCCCGAATATAGGTCTCATTCGGCCGAATGTGATCCCATTCGCCCGAATGGTCTTCCATTCGCCCATTCCAGAGGCTTCAAGGAATCGATCCCTGTCAAGCATTCGCCAGAATGTACAAGGTGCTTTGGCCGAATAGAGGCTCATTCGCCCGAATGAGTTCCATTCGGCCTTTCCAGTAGCGAGGCTCGAGAACTCTGAAGACTGCCTCTCATTCGACCGAATGAGTCTCAAATTCGGTCGAATCTGCTACCATTCGGTCGAATGTCTCTCAGATTCGGTCGAATCTGAGAGCATTCTTTCCTCTTTTCACTTCCCTCTTTTCTAAACTCCGTAGAATCTTCACGAGTGACTTCAAACACTTGCCCAAGCTAAGATACGTGTTTCAAAGGCTCGAATGTATCGCCTTTCACCTTAAAATCATTAAAAGTGCCTGAAATGAACTTAAGACAACTCGAAAACAAGATCAAGGTAAAATCAAGCATAATATACATAAAACCAATACAAAACTACGAGACTTGACACTAAAATGAGTTAATAAATGTGCTCTAAAATGAGCACATCAACTTCCCCCAAGCTAGACCGTTGCTAGTCCCTAGCAAACAAAATAGAAAGGTGAAATGACAGCTTAAGGCAATATGAATGAAGAAATGAATGAAGAGACTAATGAAAAACATGGGAAGTGAAGCTCAAGTCAATGCAAGCCGTGCACGTGCGAAACTCCTTCCTAGCCATGGGTGTGCAGGTACAATGGGATTTAAAGAGCATAATCAACTTTTTACACCTACTCGGGATTGCCGAGCAAGCCACATCATAATTCATTCCGCCCACTACCTAATGAGGTCGCAAGTCTACGCTCCCAAGGTTATTTCCCATGAGGTGTGGGAAATTTCCATTACGCTCATGTGTTTATAGGATATGTGTTTCACTCGAAATCATCCGACTAAAGATGAGTCGGGAATTAAACACCTAAGCAGGGAGAAATCCCGTAAATCGTGTCTTATCTGCTCTCCAGCACTGATCTTACTAATCAGGTTAAGTCGAACAGGTTTGAAAAGGGTTGTAATGTAGGTTTGGATCGAGGTATGGTATAATTCGGGAATGTGGAGTTGAAAAGGGTATAGTAAGTCCCAGGAAATAAAACCAAGGAAGATTACGCCTTCCGACAACCATGTCAATCCCAAAGTTCCCAATAGTAGACTCTAATACACTATGTCAACTTTATTTTTTTCTAATATCTTTTTTTTTCTTTTCTCTTTCCCTTTTTTTTCTTTTTTTTTTCTTTTGCTTTTCAAGCTTTTTTTTAACTTTCTATGTGCATATTTCTTTGAAATGCACTAAGACTAATGTACGTAGTCAAATCATACAATGATCATTTCCCTAAACCAAAATCCTATATTACAATGCTACAAATATTAACTTCACTATGATCACATGACTATCCTCTAGGTAAAAAGAGGGAGCATTTGGTTCATGTGGAGTTTAGATAGCGTGGCTACAAAAAAAAAAGGCAAAGGCACAAATTTGGCTCAACCTAGAGTAAATTGATTTTCATGGTAGGCACTTTGGCTATGTAGCTTTTAACTACAAACGTGTTATCATCCCTAACCTTTAGAAAAGTAGACTATGCTGGAGGAGAACAGACACAATTCTTAAGATTCCCTGACTAACACTCATCAATATAGGACTCATAATAAAGTCCTAAAGGCTCAATCCTTACAAGGTTAGTCGAAATGCACCTCAATAGGTAGTCATCCAAACCACTATACCAAGCAAGCTCAGATCCCCCCAAGCTAAGTGAAAAACAGTTAATAAACTCATACCCAAAACAGGCACAAGGCTACAGGAATACGAGTTTGCACAAAGTCGGTGCACAACAGAGGCTTGCATGCTTGTTTGGGATATATGATGGGAAAGGGGGCATGTGATGCAAAGAAGGGTAAAAACAAATATAAAAATAACTAAAATACATAAATTTGGATTTTCGCATAAGAGATCATACTAGTACTGGGTGCAGCGGCATGTGGAACTTCTTGTATATATACCTGAAAACAACACCAAAAAGCAAAGCGCAAAGCACAAAATAACACCTAAAAATAAAACACGAAGCAACAAAACGCTACACAACACTAAACTGACAACCAAGACCAAAGGACACGCGAAAGAATGAGTAGTGGACTTTGGATATCCTCCCTAAGCTAGGATGAAGCCGTCCTCATCGCTAAGGGAGGCCGTTAGGTCTATCACTACTCATCCCCCATAAATTCTAGGAGCCGGCGGAGTGAAGTTATTAAACCTATGCCTACCCACCCGCAACCGGTCAAACCCATGACTTAGTGATATCTCGTTATAGTTGTCATGGCGAGGGTACCAGGAAGGGGTGGCCATGCTTTCGCTGACCATGTGGGAGCGATAGCCCATATCATACCATGGGTAGTTCGCCCGCTCGAAGTTTTGTTCGAGGTGTTTGAGTCGGGCGGTGTGGTGCGCTTGGGTGGTGAGGACCTGATCAAGCCTTCTCTCTATGCGTCCTAGGGAGGACATAATGTCAGATTCAGACTCATCGTCTGAATCGTCATGGTCCGGTAGGACCGAGGTAGAGGCTCTAGGTCGGTCATGCATAGAGAGGGTGTGAGGGAGAGGAGGTGGTACGAGTAGGGGCTCAACAGCGTATCTCGGCACATCGCCTTCTAAGAGATACGAGGCCCCAAACTGGACCAGGGGAGGTAAATAAGGGCAGGGAAGGGGGATGGTGCAGTCTTTCAAGTACCGCCATCGCAAGGGGTCCGCAAAAATGAAACCAGCCCGTACGAGACATTGCTCGTGAAGGGTAGTAGAACTGGCATATCTTTCGCTGAATTCCACAGGATTCATGACGTTCAGGAATTCAGCAATGCAGAATATGTGTCCCCCTAAACATAAGTCAGTAGTAGCGTTTAGGGTGGCTGTGTTGTTTAGAAACTTCCACAGCGTCATTGGTAGGGTTAGTGCAGTGTCGTTGTGTGGTGTAAGATAACGGTGCAAGATGTGCACCTCATGTGTTCGGACTAGGTGAGGGCTAGGGGAAGGTAACAAAGTCTCCCTAGCAAATTTAAAGAACATGCGCAAAACTGGGTGTTGCACATCAGAAGCATATATGTTCCTATTCGGATAAACAAGCCGGCCAGCTATTTTAGGCCATAGCTCGGAAACCCGAGAGTTGTTCGGTTGTTTATCCAGAATAGGCTCATTGTTGAAACCAAATACGGCACAAAATGCAGCATAATCAAGGAAATAGGTTGCATTCCTTAGCCTAAAAGATAAATGCAACCTACCATCCCATTGGCACGGGGTTAGGGAACTAATGAACTCATAAGTTAAGAGCTTATGAGTCGGGTGCCACATGTTTATCCAGTTTTCTAACCCACATGCAGTTAATAATGCAACAAATTGCTCGTATATACCCATTCGTTGAAAATTGAAAGGTCTAAATAACGAGTAGAGTTGATTTTTCGTACCTTAAGTCTTTGGAAGCGCTCATATTGCTCCAAAGATACAAAAATTACCATAGGATGGTCCTCATCGAACCATAGTTCCTGGCTGGGAAGCCTTTGTGGACCCTCCTTGAATTGGTTCCTTAAGGTTCTCCTTGGACCCATGGTAATTGAGGATGATTTGGAGGGGAGTAGAGGAATTTGAGAAAGAGCAAGAGTGTGGGGGAAAATCGGCCGAGTGGAAGAAGTAGAAAGGTTTCGGTGCGATTTTACGTGGAATGAGCTGATATTTATAGAACTGACTTCCATTCGGTCGAATGGAGCTTCCATTCGGTCGAATGGTGATCTATTCGCCCGAATGGATACCCTGTTCGGTCAAATGGAGTAGTGTTATGAAGAAATCTTCGCTCTCATTCGACCGAATAGGTTTCGTATTCGGTCGAATGTAACTACATTCGCCCAAATGTTACCTTCATTCGGGGTTATCAGCGGCCTCGTAAATGTTCCCATTAGATCTATTCGACCGAATGGATCACTCCATTCGGTCAAATGAGATTCATTCGGCCGAATTGATCCTTCATTCGGCACTATCAGGAACTTGGCCAAAATTGGATTTAGCTCCATCTTTAATATGCATTCGACCGAATGGAACTTGCATTCGGCCGAATGGGCATCGATTTTGCACTTTCTTAGATCAAATCACTTGTGCCCTCCCAAAATCAATCAATGTACCATGATTAAGTTGATGAAAATCCAAATAAACCGGGTTACCTCCCGTAAGTGCTTTGTTTAACGTCGTTTAGCTCAAAGTAGCTCGGGTAATTAAACAAAGACAAAAGTGAAACTAAGTATTTAAAGCCTAACAAAACGCTAAAGAACGATGATTCAAAGTAGGGATATTCCATAAGGGTCAATGATTATACCAATCATTCGACTTTGACATCATCTAACTTTATAAGCTCAATGGTGTTGACATTGTGAACGCTGCTCTCATGGAAGAGTTTTAACCGATGTCCATTAACAATGAAACGTCCTCCATGATGGTCTTTCAGCTCTACCGTTATATATGGAAAAACTTGTGAAATCTCGAATGGCCCAGACCATTGTGATTTTAACTTTCCGGGGAATAACTTAGCTCTTGAATTAAAGAGCAGCACTTTATCTCCTACAAGGAACTCTCGTTGGATGATACGTTGGTCGTGCCAACGCTTAGTACGTTCCTTGTAGATGTGCATGTTATGGAATGCATCGAGCCGTAGTTCTTCCAGTTCTCGTAATTGGGCAGCTCGCTTCTCGCAGAATAAGGTAGGGTCCAAATTTAGAGTTTGGATCACCCACCAAGATTTGCATTCCAGTTCCACCGGTAGGTGACAAGATTTCCCAAACAAAAGCCGGAATGGGGTGGTGCCAATAGGGGTTTTGTAACACGTCCGGTAGGCCCAAAGAGCGTCATTTAACTTTAGAGACCAATCTTTCCTATTTGGGTTTACCACCTTCTCGAGAATTCTCTTGATTTCCCTATTAGCTACTTCCACCTGTCCTTGAGTTTGGGGATGGTAGGGCGATCCGACTTTGTGCACGACCCCATAATTTTTCAATAATTTATTTAGTTCGTGCTTAGCAAAGTGTGATCCCCCATCACTTATGACTATTTTGGGAACACCAAATCGAGGAAAGATTATGCTTTTAAAAAGCTTAATAACCACTTTGTGATCGTTCGTAGGTGAGGCAATGGCTTCCACCCACTTAGACACATAATCAATTCCTACTAAAATATATTGGTTCCCATGAGATGAAACAAATGGACCCATAAAGTCAATTCCCCAACAGTCGAACACTTCACACTCAAGGATATAGTTTTGAGGCATCTCATTTCGCATTGAGACATTGCCAACTTTTTGGCACCTCTCGCAACTTTTCACAAAATTTTCAACATCCTTGTGTAATGTTGGCCAATAGAAACCTGCGGTGGCAACCTTAGCAGCAGTGTTCATTATACCATGGTGACCGCCACACGCGTATGAATGACAGTGAGTTAGAATTTTTGGAACTTCCTCGTCAGTGACGCAGCGGCGGATTATGCCGTCTGTGCAAGCATGAAATAAATAAGGATCATCCCAAAAGAAGTTCCCGACTTTACCAACGAAAGCCTTTTTCATAGCCCTTGATTCGAACTCTGGAAGTTCTCCACAAGCTAAATAATTCGCAATATCTGCGACCCAAGGGGCTTTCCCAACTACTATTGCTGTCATTAGGGTTTCTTCGACCATTTCGTCTTGGATAGGTACGGCATCGTTATTAAGCTCGGGTAGCCTAGACAAATGGTCAGTTACCACATTTTCGATTCCTTTCCTATCTCTTAACTCAAAGTCAAACTCCTGTAATAGGAGCACCCAACGGATCAACCTCGGCTTTGCATCTCTCTTTGTCATTAAAAACTTCAAAGCCGAGTGATCAGTGAACACTACAACTTTTGAACAGATCAGATATTGGCGCAGTCTCTCAAAAGCATAGACTACTGCCAGCATTTCTTTTTCAGTTGTAGTGTAGTTACGTTGTGTAGGGTCTAGTGTTTTAATGATATAACATATAACATAGTGCTTTCCCTCCTTTTTCTGCCCAAGGACAGCACCAACAGAAATATCACTGGCATCGCACATCAATTCAAATGGCAAACTCCAATCCGGAGCTTGCACGATGGGCGCAGAAATTAGAGCCTCTTTTAGCTTGTTAAAGGCATTCATGCATCTCTCATCGAAGTAAAATTCGACATCTTTATGAAGAAAGGATCGTACTCTTGTAACTGAGGTAGGTACAGGAAGATTCCTTATCACATCAATTTTGGTAGGATCCACCTCTATGCCTTTGGAAGACACTTTGTGGCCTAGGACGATGCCTTCTTGAACTAAAAAGTGACATTTCTCCAAGTTTAGTACAAGATTCGTTTCTTGACACCTTAATAGTACTTTCTCAAGATGTGTCAAGCACGTGTCAAGAGAGGACCCTCCAACAGAAAAATCATCCATGAACACTTCCATAAAGTCCTCTAACATATCAGCAAATATAGCCGACATGCACCTCTGGAAGGTGGATGGAGCATTGCATAAACCGAAGGGCATTCTCCTGTAGGCAAAAGTCCCAAAAGGGCAGGTGAAAGTTGTTTTCTGTTAGTCCTCGAGGTGGATTAGGATTTGAAAGAAACCCGAGTAACCATCTAGAAAACAATAGTACCTATGCCTGGCGAGTCTTTCAAGCATCTCATCGATGAAGGGTAAGGGAAAGTGATCCTTTCTGGTTGCCTTATTGAGTTTGCGATAGTCAATGCAAACTCGCCATCCTGTGGTGGCTCTTGTTGGGATCATCTCTCCTCTGTCATTCTCGATGATGGTTATTCCTCCCTTTTTAGGAACAACATGAACTGGGCTAACCCATCTACTATCTGAAATTGACTAGATAATGCCGGCCTTGAGGAGTTTGAGGATTTCATCCTTAACATCCTCTTTCATGTTGGGATTCAGCCGTCTTTGAGGCTCAACGGAGGAAAATTGTTCATCATCAAGATGAATCCGATGCATAACAAGGGATGGACTAATCCCTTTTAAATCACCTAGTGAATACCCGATGACATCTCGATATTTCCTTAATAAAACAAGTAGTTTTTCTAAAGAAATGTCATCAAGCTCAGAATTCACTATGACAGGGCTTCCTTCATCTTCATCGAGATAGGCATATTTTAAGCTAGGAGGTAGAGGTTTCAAAGTCACTTTGGGGAAAGGTTTAGGACTTTCCCTTTTGTGCGTAATACTTTCCTCTACCTCGTAAAGGTGCTCATACTCTGCTTCTTTTTCAGAATCCTGGGCCGTATCTAATCGGCCTTCCAACAGCTCATTTATAGTAGGGATATCCTCATCAATCATTTGACACCCAACCTCTACTTCCTTGTTCCCATAACAAACCTCACTCTCCCTTTCACCTTCTTCAAGGCGATAGACCTGCTCAACCATAGGCTTCTTTAAAAGGGGAGAGATTTTGAAAACTACCTTTACTTGGACAACTTCTACCGTTATGGTATCATCATGGCAATTAATAACTGCCCAAAGCGTTTTTAGAACGGCTTTGCCCAAGATAAGTGGAGTATAAGGGTCCTCTTCCATTTCCATTACCACAAAATCACAAGGGACCACTAGTTCTCCTACTTGTATAGGTATGTCGTCAAGCTCTCCACATGGCACTTTAATGCTCCTATCAGCCAGTTGGATTGTTTTCCTTGAAGGTCGGAGGGCAAAGGGGAGCTTTTTGGCGATCGATAGAGGCATAAGACTGATCGAAGCCCCTAAATTGGCAAGCGCCCCTTTAGGATCAAGGTTTCCCAACTTCACAGGGAGGTTATAAGGACCGGGATCTCGCTCCTTCATAGGCATTTTCCCTTGCAGAATAGAGCTAACTTGATGGGGCAGACTGATTACCTCTTCCTCAAGCTTTTTCTTGTTGGACAGTAAGTCTTTCAAGAACTTAGCATACTTTGGCATTTGTGCCATAGCATCGAGGAATGGGATTTTCATCTCCATCTTCTGAAGATGTTCAAGAAACTTCTTGAACTTATCATCAAGTTGCTTCTCAACTTTTCTGTAGGGAAAAGGAAGCGGTGGTGTATATAACCGTTCTAACCTCTTTCTTTCCTCAGCTCCTCATCACTCTCTACTGGCTTCTCACTCCCTGCCTTAGCATTGTCGTCCTCCCTACCTCTTTCATCCTCAACCTCTAGCATTTTACCATGTTCCTCCTCTTTTTCATCTTGGTGTACTCTCGTCTCATCACTCACCCGCACCAAAGATGTATCAACCGGATATGAAGGACTGTTATACTGAGTCCCTGATCTCAGGTGGATAGCCTTAGCAGTGTGCTGGTTTGGGTTCGGGTGCTGAGGTGGAGGCCGTATAGAAGGGTTAGGTTGAGGGTGAGATGGGAATAGCGGTGGTGCAGGGGGATTAGCCATTTGGGCTAGTTGAGTTTCAAACAACTTTTACAGAGCTGAAGTTGCTGCATTTGTTGGATGAGAGTCTGATTAATTTGCGTCAGACTCTGATCCTGCTGAGCAAGAGTTGTTACTTGGGAGGCTAAATGGTCATTGGTTGAAGCGTGACCATGTTGTGGTTGAGGACCCACATGATGAGGGTGACTAGGGGGAAAAAGTAGGTTTGAACTATTTCTAGGTCCTTGGTGAAACCCTGGGGGTCTATACACATTGGCCCTAGGTACGTTCCCATTAGTCTTGTTCCCCTGGAAACCTTGGTTATTAAATCCACCTTGACCATTTCTGTTGTATCCCGGGTGGAAGTTTCTTTGGTTTTGGTTTGAGTTAAAGGGAGGTTTGTACTATTGGTTGTTCGGGAAAGGTTGCTGCCCATACCCTACTCCTTGGCCCTGTCCACTATAGTTAAGGGTTGCCACATGATCAGGGTTATACCCATAACCGTCATAGTTCATCACCTGCGGTTCTGGGTTATACCCTCTATAGTCAACTGCAGCTACGTGCTCAGAGTGCGAACCACCACAATAAGATGTATCATGGTTGGTACCCCCACATATGGCACATGCAAAGTGCTTTTCACGCACTGGGGGGTTGTTCGAACTACCGGCTAGGCTTAGCTTGGACAACTTTTTATCAATAACGGCTTCTATTTTGGCGCTAATGTTGTCCAAGTTAGTTGTGTCTATCATCCCTCTAGGTAATCCCTGACTCCTAGTTCGTCCCCAGGTACTATTCTTAGCAACTTCCTCTATTTTGGCCTTTACCTGGGTGCAAGGAATTTTGGAAAGCTAGCCACCTACAGCTGAGTCTAGAAGTGCTTTGGTGGAGTCATTAAGACCATCGTAAAAGAATGTGTTGAGATGGTTTTCCCCGTACTCATGGTGGGGACATGCTCTAATCATTCTTTTAAACCTACTCCATGTAGCACTAAGGTTCTCATCATCCTCTTGGGTGAATGACGCAATTTTCTTACGCCAATCCTACGTTCGAACCGTAGGATAGAACCTTTCTAGAAATACGGTTTTTAGTTGAGCCCAATTAATAATTGAATTGGGTTCTAAGCATTTATACTAATCCTTGGCATCTCCTGCTAGACTCAGATGGAATAGGTGCATTCGTACATAATCAGGGCTATTAGGACAAGGAGGGATAAGTCCACAAATATCTGAGAATGCCTCTAGGTGTTGAAGAGGACATTCATTTCTTAAGCCACTGAATGGTGTTTCCTTAACCATTCTTGTGAACTGAGGGTAAATTTGGTAAGGTGTAGTAGCAACAGGAAGTACTACACCCCCTTGGAACTCTTGTGAGCCAGGAGTTCCGAATTGGCCAAACAATTGATGTTCGTCGGCCATTATGGATATGGTAGGGTTTTGGACAGATTGTAAGGTAAACTTTGAAGGGCGTTGTCTACTAACACGTTGGATTTCAGGATTTAAGGGTGTAATTGGCTGGTTTGACCTACGCGTGCTATGGGGCATGCAAACACTAAGTCAAAGACAACCACACACAAAAAGAAAAACAAAAAAAACAGAAAGGAAATGAAATACAGTTATGCTAAAACAAGTTAAGTCTAAATATTACGCCTTGTCCCCGGCAACGGCGCCATTTTGATAGCCGGTATTTTAGGTCGTTAAGTAAAAGACAGGTTATGTAAACAATATTTATTCCAACCTACAAACTATACGAGTATAGTGGAGTAGGGGGTCGAACCACGAAGACAAGGGATATCAAGACTTCAACTTTTAACACAACCGGACTAGTTGGGGTTGGAAATTCAATTAAAACTAATAAGCAAAAAATAGATGACAATAAATCACGAAGTAAAGCAAGTAGAGAAAAGCGGGGACAAGATTGGATTCACCCTAGGAATGAAGCTTTCAAAAACCGAACATGATAGATTACAGAAAATCTGTTAATAACTAGCATGGATATCCAAGAATACGAGAGGAAGTTTATGACCCTATAAATCACACGAACGACCTATAATCGCCCTATGTCTCCAAAGGAGTGGCAGGACAAGATTCGCATCAGAATCCGAAACTACTTATTAACATCGTTTCTACAATCTTGAGCAATAAAGATCATAGCTTTCCTAGGGTTTCACCAATCAAAACCCCTAAAGGAATTACTCACTAATATTCATGCTTAAAGACATAAAGATATTATAAGAAACGAACATGGAAGGAATTTACGAGAATGAAAGCAAAATCAGAAATTATACTAATAAACGATAAACTTAGAACTAAGCATGCAATGAAATAAAGCAATGAATTAAGATTAAAGGAAGGAATCAAACATACAAAAAGCTTCAATTGGATATCCAAGAAAAGAAATCGAACTACAAAGCGTTGAAGAAAAACTAAAAACCGAAAGCTAAAACTAAAACTAAAAGAATTTGGAGGCTAAGAAATCTAAAAGTGCATAAAAGTATAAAACCTAGCTCTCCCCCTCCTCATCAAAGGAAGGGGGTATTTATAACAAAATAAGAAAAACCTAAGAAAAACCCTAAAATGCATAAGAGCCGGCCCTAAAAAGAAGTAGTTGATCCGGAGAAAAACACTGTCATTCGCCCAAATATATGTCTCATTCGACCGAATATGATCCCATTCGCCCGAATGGTCTTCCATTCGCCCATTCCAGAGGCTTCGAGGAATCGATCCCTGTCAAACATTCGCCCGAATGTACAAGGTGCTTCGGCCGAATGGAGGCCCATTCGCCCGAATGAGTTCCATTCGGCCTTTCCAGTAGTGAGGCTTGAGAACTCTGAAGACTGCCTCTCATTCGACCGAATGAGTCTCAGATTCGGTCGAATCTGCAACCATTCGGTCGAATGTCTCTCAAATTCGGTCGAATTTGAGAGCATTCTTTCCTCTTTTCACTTCCCTCTTTTCTGAACTCCGTAAAATCTTCACGAGTTACTTCAAACACTTGCCCAAGCTAAGATATGTGTGTCAAAGCCTCGAATGTATCGCCTTTCACCTTGAAATCATCAAAAGTGCCTGAAATGAACTTAAGACAACTCGAAAACAAGATTAAGGTAAAATCAAGCATAATATACATAAAACAAATACAAAACTATGAGACTTGACACTAAAATGAGTTAATAAATGTGCTCTAAAACGAGCACATAAGAGAGTTATGTATTTCCCCTATAAATTGTCCCAAACACTTTAATTAGGATGGTATGAGTCAGTATAGGTCAAATGAGATCGATTTTGTGTTGAAAATGACGTATTAACCATAAAACATTTCATAAACACTCTAAATACATCGATTTGATTAAAAAAGGTCAAATGGGATCGGTTTGGGTAGAAAATGATGTATTTACCCTTGAACAAGTAATAAACACTTGAAATACATCGATGTGAGTCAATATAGGTCAAATAGGATCGGTTTACTGTTTAAAACGACTTAAACACTTAAAACACATCGATATAAGTCAATATAGGTCAAATGAGATCGATTTTGGTAGAAAATGACCTAAACACTTCAAATACATTAATATGACTCGATATGGTTAAATGGGATCGGTTATGGGTTTAAAATGACATAACTACCCAAGAACATTTCATAAACACTTGAAATACATTGATTTGAGTCAATATAGGTCAAATGCGATCTGTTTTGGGTAGAAAATGACCTAAACACTTCAAATTCATCGATATGAGTCAATATAGGTCAAATGGGATCTGTTATGGGTAGAAAATGATGTATTTACCCTAATTGATTTCATTTACACTTAAAATACATTGATTTGAGTCAATAAAGGTCAAATGAGATCCATTTTGGGTAAAAATTGTCCTAAACACTTCAAATAGATCGATATGAGTCAATACAGGTCAAATGCGATCCATTTTAGGGAGAAAATGACCTAAACACTTCAAATACATCAATATGATTCAATATAGGTATAATGGGATCGGTTTTGGGTAGTAAATGACCTAAACACTTCAAATACATCAATATGTGTCAGTATAGGTCAAATGGGATCAGTTTTAGAAAATGATGTATTTACCCTAGTTCATTCATAGACACTTGAAATACATCAATCTGACTCATTATAGGTCAAAAGCGATCGGTTTAAGGTAAAAAGAGACATAAACAAATCAAATCTACCGATATGAGTCAATATAGGTCGAATGGGATTGTTTATGAGTAGAAAATGACCTATTTACCCTAGAACATTTCATAAATACTCGAAATACATCATTTTGAACCAATATAGGTCAAATGCGATCGATTTTAAGGAGAAAATGACCTAAACACTTCAAATACATCGATATGAGTCAATATAGGTATAATGGGATCGGGCTTGGGTAGAAAATGACCTAAACACTTCAAATATATCGATATGAGGCATTATATGTCAAATGGGAGTGGTTTTGGGTAGAAAATAACTTAGCACTTGAATACATTTATTTGAGTCAATATAGGTCAAATGGGATCGGTTTTGGGTAGAAAATGACAAATTTACCCTAGAACATGTCCTAAACACTTGAAATACATCATTTTGAATCAATTTTTGTCAAACGGAATCGGTTTTGGGTAGAACATGACAACTTTACCCTCAAACATATCCTAAATGCTTGAAATACATCAATTTGAGTCGATATAGGTCTAATGCGATCGGGTTTTGGTACACAATAACCTAAGCACTACAAATACATCAATTTGAGTCTAGATAGGTCAGATGGGATCACTTATGGGTAGAAAATGACATATTTATATTAGAACATTTCATAAACACTTAAAATACATCAATTTGAGTCAATATAGGTCAAATGCGATCAGTTTTGGGTAGAAAAAGACGTAAACATTTCAAATACATCGATATGAGTCAATATAGGTAAAATTGGATCGATTATGGGCACAAATTGAACTAAACACTTCAAATACATCGATCCGAGTCAATATAGGTCAAATGGGATGGATTTTTGGTATAAAATGACCTAAACACTTCAAATACATTGATATGAGTCAATATAGGTCAAATGGGATCAATTTTCTGTAAAAAAAATGACCTAAACACTTGAAATACATCGCCACGAGTCAAAATATGTCAAATGGGATCGATTTTGGGTAGAAAATGACCAAAACACTTCAAATACATCTATATGCGTCAAAATAGGTCAAATTGGATCGGTTATAGGTAGAAAACGACATATTTACCCTAGAACATTTTATAAACGCTTGAAATACATTGATTTGAGTCAATACAGATCAAATGGGATCGGTTTTGGGTAGAAAATGGCATATTGACCCTAGAACATGTCATAAACACTTGAAATACATTGAATTGGGTCAATATAGGTCAAGTGGGATCGGCTTTGGGTAGAAAATGACGTATTTACCCTAGAAAATTTTTTAAACACTTCAAATACATCGATTTGAGTAAATATAAGTCAAATGCGATCGGTTTTGGCTGGAAAATGACCTAAACACTTCAAATACATTAATATATGTCAATATAGGTCAAATGAGATCGGTTATGGATAGAAAAAGATGTATTTACCCTAGAACATTTCATAAACACTTGAAATACATTGATTTGAGTTAATATATGTCAAATGCGATCAGTTTTGGGTAGAAACTGACCTAGACACTTCAAATACTTTGATATGAGTCAATATAGGTCAGATGGGAGCGGTTATGGGTGGAAAATGACGTATTTATCCTCAAACATTACAAAAACACTTGAAAAACATTGATTTGAGTTAATATAGGAGAAATGGGATTAGTTTTGGGTAGAAAATGACCTATTTATCCTTGAAGATTATATAAACACTTGAAATACATAGTTTTAGTTAATATAGATAAAATGCGATCAATTTTAGGGAGAAAATGACCTAAAACTTTCAAATACATCGATATGAGTCAATATAGGTCAAATGTGGTAGGTCTTCGGCAGAGAGTTATGTATTTCCCCTATAAATTGTCCCAAACACTTTGATTAGGATGGTATGAGTCAGTATAGGTCAAATGAGATCGATTTTGTGTTGAAAATGATGTATTAACCATAAAACATTTCATAAACACTCTAAATACATCGATTTGATTAAAAAAGGTCAAATGGGATCGGGTTTTGGGTAGAAAATGACATAAACACTTCAAATACATTAATATGACTCGATATGTTTAAATGGGATCGGTTATGGGTTAAAAATGACATAATTACCCAAGAACATTTCATAAACACTTGAAATACATTGATTTGAGTCAATATAGGTCAAATGCGATCTGTTTTGGGTAGAAAACGACCTAAACACTTCAAATTCATCGATATGAGTCAATATAGGTCAAATGGGATCTGTTATGGGTAGAAAATGATGTATTTACCCTAATTGATTTCATTTACACTTGAAATACATTGATTTGAGTCAATAAAGGTCAAATGAGATCCATTTTGGGTAAAAATTGACCTAAACACTTCAAATAGATCGATTTGAGTCAATACAGGTCAAATGCGATCGATTTTAGGGAGAAAATGACCTAAACACTTCAAATACATCAATATGATTCAATATAGGTATAATGGGATCTGTTTTCGGTAGTAAATGACCTAAACACTTCAAATACATCAATATGTGTCAGTATAGGTCAAATGGGATCAGTTTTGGGTAGAAAATGATGTATTTACCCTAGTTCATTCATAGACACTTGAAATACATCAATCTGACTCATTATAGGTCAAAAGCGATCGGTTTAAGGTAAAAAGAGACATAAACAAATCAAATCTATCGATATGAGTCAATATAGGTCAAATGGGATTGGTTATGAGTAGAAAATGACCTATTTACCCTAGAACATTTCATAAATACTCGAAATACATCATTTTGAACCAATATAGGTCAAATGCGATCGATTTTAAGGAGAAAATGACCTAAACACTTCAAATACATCAATATGTGTCAATATAGGTCAAATGGGATCAGTTTTGGGTAGAAAATGATGTATTTACTCTAGAACATGTCATAAACACTTGAAATACATTGATTTGGGTCAATATAGGTCAAATGGGATCAGTTTTGGGTAGAAAATGACGTATTTACCCTAGAAGATTATATAAACACTTCAAATACATCGATTTGAGTCAATATAAGTCAAATGCGATTGATTTTAGGTGGAAAATTATCTAAACACTTCAAATACATTGATTTGAGTCAATATAGGTCAAATGGGATCAGTTATGGATAGACAATGACGTATTTACCCTTGAACATTACATAAACACTTGAAATACATTGATTTGAGTTAATATTGGTCAAATGCGATATGTTTTGGGTAGAAAATGACCTAAACACTTCAGATACATTGATATGAGTCAATATAGGTTAGTTGGGAGCGGTTATGGGTAGAAAATGACGTATTTATCCTCAAACATTTCAAAAACACTTAAAATACATCGATTTGAGTCAATAAAGGTCAAATGGGAACAGTTTTGGGTAGAAAATAATGTATTTACCCTAGAACATTTTATAAACACTTCAAATACATAGTTTTAGTAAATATAGATCAAATGCGATCAATTTTATGGAGAAAATCACCTAAACACTTCAAATACATCGATATGAGTCAATATAGGTATAATAGGATCGATTTTGGGAAAAAAACACCTAAACACTTCAAATACATCGATATGAGTCACTATATGTCAAATGAGATCAATTTTTGGTAGAAATTGACTTTAAACTTCAAATACAGCGATATGAGTAAATATAGGTCAAATGGGGTCGGTTTGGGTACAATGCTATGTATTTCCCCTAGAAATTGTCCCAAACACATTGAATAGGACGATATGAGTTAATATAGGTTAAATGGGATCGGTTTTGGGTAGAAAATGACAAATTTACTCTAGAACATGTCATAGACACTTGAAATACATTAATTTGAGAGAATATAGGTTAAATGGGATTGGTTTTGGGAAAAAATGACGTATTTACCCTTAAACATGTCATAATCACTTGAAATACATCATTTTGAGTCAATTTTGGTCAAACAGGATCAGTTTTTGGTAGGTTATGATGTACTTACGCTAGAACATGTCATAAACACTTGAAATACATCGATTTGAGTCAATATTGGGCAAATGGGACCAGTTTTTGATTAAAAAAGACCTAAACAATTGAAATACATTGATACGAGTCAATATAGATCAATTGAGATCGATTATGGGTAGAAAATAAGCTAAATAGTTCAAATACATCGATATTAGTCTATCTAGGTCAGACGGGATCAGGTTTGGGTAGGTAATCACATATTTACCTTAGAACATCTCATAAACACTTGAAATACATCGATTTGAGTCAATATAGGGCAAATGGGATCAGTTTTCGATTAAAAAAGATCTAAACAATTGAAATACATTGATACGAGTTAAAATAGGTCAATTTGGATTGGTTATGGGTAGAAAATGTCGTATTTACCCTAGAACATTTCATAAACGCTTGAAATACATCAATTTGAGTCAATATAGGTCAAATGAGATCGGTTTTTGGTAGAAAATCAGCTAAACAGTTCAAATACATCGATATGAGTCTATAAAGGTCATACGAGATTAGTTTTGGGTAGGTAATGACGTATTTACCCTAGAACATGTCATAAACACTTGAAATTCATCGATTTAAGTCAATATAGGGAAAATGGGTTCAATTTTTGACTAAAAAAGACCTTAACAATTGAAATACATCAATATGAGTCAATACAGGTTAATTGAGATTGGTTCTAGGTAGAAAATGATGTATTTACCCTAGGTTATTTCATTAACGCTTGAAATACATTGATTTGAGTCAATATAGGTCAAATAGGATCAGTTTTTGGTAGAAAATGAAGTATTTACCCTAGAACATTTCATAAACACATGAAATACATTGATTTGAGTTAATATTGGTCAAATGAGAGCAGTTATGGGTAAAAAATGACGTATTATTTGAGTCAATAACGGTCAAATGGGATCGGTTTTGGGTAGAAAATGGGACCAGTTACCCTAGAATATTTTATAAACACTTGAAATACATAGTTTTAGTCAATATAGATCAAATGCAATTGATTTTAATGAGAAAATGACCTAAACACTTCACATACATCGATATGAGTCAATATAGGTATAATGGGATCGATTTTGAGTAGAAAATGAACTAAACACTTCAAATACATCGATATGAGTACTTACATGTCAAACTGATTGGTTTTGGTAGAAATTTTTTTAAAACTTCAAATATAGCGGTATGAGTCAATATAGGTCAAATGGAGTCGGTTTACGTAGAATGCTATGTATTTCCCCTAGAAATTGTCCCAAACACATTGAATAGGACGATATGAATTAATATAGGTCAAATGGGATCGGTTTTGGGTAGAAAATGACGTTTTTACTCTAGAACATGTCATAAACACTTGAAATACATTAACTTGAGTCAATATAGGTTAAATGGGATCGGTTTTGGGAAAAACTGACGTATTTACCCTTAAAAATGTCTTAAACACTTGAAATCCATCATTTTGAGTCAATTTTGGTCAAACGGGATTAGGTTTGGGTAGGTAAAGACGTATTTACCTTAGAACATGTCATAAACAATTGAAATACATCGATTTGAGTCAATATAGGGCAAATGGGATCAGTTTTCGATTAAAAAAGATCTAAACAATTAAAATACATCGATACGAGTTAAAATAGGTTAATTTGGATTGGTTATGGGTAGAAAATGATGTATTTACCCTAGAACATTTCATAAATGCCTAAAATACATCGATTTGAGTCAATATAGGTCAAATGGGATCGGTTTATGGTAGAAAATCAGCGAAACAGTTCAAATACATCGATATGAGTCTATATAGGTCAGACGGGATCAAGTTTGGGTAGGTAATGACGTATTTACCTTAGAACATGTCATAAACACTTGAAATACATCAATTTGAGTCAATATAGGGCAAATGGGATCAATTTTCGATTAAAAAAGATCTAAACAATTGAAATACATCGATATAAGTTAAAATAAATCAATTTGGATTGGTTATGGGTAGAAAATGACGTATTTACCCAAGAACATTTCATAAACTCTTGAAATACATCGATTTGAGTCAGTATAGGTCAAATGGGATATGTTTTTGGTAGAAAATCACCTAAACAATTCAAATACATGGATATGAGTCTATATAGGTCAGACGGGATTAGTTTTGGGTAGGTAATGACATATTTACCCTAGAACATGTCATAAACACTTGAAATACATCGATTTGAGTCAATATAGGGAAAATGGGATCGGTTTTTGATTAGAAAAGACCTAAACAATAGAAATACATCGATATGAGTCAATATAGGCTAATTGACAATTGTTCTGGGTAGAAAATGACGTATTTACCCTAGGTTATTTCATTAACGCTGGAAATACATCGATTTGAGTGAATATAGGTCAAATAGGATCAATTTTGGGTAGAAAATGAAGTATTTACCCTAGAACATTTCATAAATACTTGAAATACATTGATTTTACTTAATATTAGTCAAATGGGAGCGGTTATGGGTAGAAAATGACGTATTTATCCTTAAACATTTCAAAAACACTTAAAATACATCTATTTGAGTTAATAAAGGTCAAATGGGATCGGTTTTGGGTAGAAAATGAACTATTAACCCTAGAACATTTTATAAACACTTGAAATACATAGTTTTAGTCAATAGAGATCAAATGCGATCGATTTTAATGAGAAAATGACCTAAAGACTTCACATACATCGATATGAGTCAATATAGATATATTGGGATCGATTTAGGGTATAAAATGAACTAAACCCTTCAAATACATCGATATGAGTGCATATATGTTAAATCAGATCGGTTTTTGGTAGAAATTTTTTTAAAACTTCAAATATAGCGATATGAGTCAATATAGGTCAAATGGAGTCGGTTTGGGTAGAATGCTATGTATTTCCCCTAGAAATTGTCCCAAACACATTGAATAGGACGATATGAGTTAATATAGGTCAAATATTATCGGTTTTGGGTAGAAAATGGCGTATTTAATCTAGAACATGTCATAAACACTTGAAATACATTAATTTGAGTCAATATAGGTTAAATGGGATCGCTTTTAGGAAAAAAATGACGTATATACCCTTGAACATGTCATAAACACTTGAAATACATCATTTTGAGTCAATTTTTGTCAAACGGGATCAGTTTTGGGTAGGTTATGACGTATTTACCCTGGAACATGTCATAAACACTTGAAATACATCAATTTGAGTCAATATAGGGAAAATGGGATTAGTTTTCGATTAAATAAGACCTTAACAATTGAAATACATCGGTACGAGTCAATATAGGTCAATTATGATTGGTTTTGGGTAGAAAGTGACGTATTTACCCTGGAACATTTTATAAATGCTTGAATTACATTGATTTGAGTCAATATAGGTCAAATGGGATCGGTTTTTGGTAGAAAATGAAGTATTTACCCTAGAACATTTCATAAACACTTGAAATACATTGATTTGAGTTAATATAGGTCAAATGCGATCTGTTTTGTGTAGAAAATGATCTAAACACTTCAAATACATTGATGTGAGTCAATATAGGTTAGATGGGAGCGATTATAGGTAGAAAATGACGTATTTATCCTCAAACATTTCAAAAACACTTGAAATACATCTTTTTGGGTCAATATAGGTCAAATGGGATCGGTTTTGGGTAGAAAATGACCTATTTACCCAAGAAAATTTTATAAACACTTGAAATATATAATTATAGTCAATATAGATCAAATGCGATCGATTTTAGGGAGAAAATGACCTAACCACTTCAAATACATCGATATGAGTCAATATAGGTATAATGGGATCGGTTTTGGGTAAAAAAAGAGCTAAACACTTCAAATACATCGATATGAGTTGCGATAAGTCAAATCGGATTTGTTTATGGTAGAAATTGACTTAACACTTCAAATACATTGATATTAGTCAATATAGGTCAAATGGGGTCGGTTTGGGTAGAATGTTATGTATTTCCCCTAGAAATTGTCCCAAACACTTCGAATAGGACGATATGAGTCAATATAGGTCAAATGAGATCGATTTTGGGTAGAAAATGACGTATTTACTCTAGACCATGTCATAAACACTTGAAATACATTAAATTGAGTCAATTTAGGTTAAATGGGATCGGTTTTGGGAAAAAAATGACGTATTTACCCTTGAACATGTCTTAAACACTTGAAATACATCATTTTTAGTCAATTTTGGTCAAACGGGATCAGCTTTGGGTAGGTAATGACGTATTTACCCTAGAACATTTCAAAAAACGCTTGAAATACATCGATTTGTGTTAATATAGGTCAAATGGGATTGGTTTTTGGTAAAAAATGAGCTAAACATTTCAAATACATCGATATGAGTCAATATAGGTCAGATGGGATCGCTTATGGGTAGAAAATTACGTATTTATCCTCAACCAATTCAAAAACACTTGAAATACATCGATTTGAGTGAATATAGGTCAAATATGATCAGTTTTGAGTAGAAAATGACCTTAACACTTCAAATAAATCGATAGGAGTCAATGTATGTTAAATGGGATGGATTTTTGGCTAGAACATTACCTACACACTTCAAGTACGTCGATTTGAGTCAATATACGTCAAATGGGATCGGTTTTGGGTAGAAAATGACGTATTTACCCTAGAACATGTCATAAAAACTTGAAATACATCGATTTGAGTCAATATAGGTCAAATAGGATAAATTTTCAGTTGAAAATGACCTAAACACTTGAAATACATCAAGACGAGTCAATATAGGTCAAATGAGATCAGTTTTGGGTAGAAAATGACCTAAACACTTGAAATACATCAATATGACTGAATATAGGTCAAATGAGATAGGCTATGGGTAGAAAATGACGTATTTACCCAAGAACATTTCATAAACTCTTGAAATACATCGATTTGAGTCAATATATGTCAAATGAGATCGGTTTTGGGTAGAAACTTACCTAAACACTTCTAATACATAGATATGAGTCAATATAGTTCAAATTGGATCGGTAATGGATAGAAAATAACGTATTTATCGTAGAATATTTCATAAACACTTGATATACATCGATTTGAGTCAATATAGGTCAATTGGGATCGGTTTTGGGTTCAAAATGAGGTATTTACCCTAGAACATGTCATAAGCACTTGAAATACAATGATTTGAGTAATAATATAGGTCAAATGGGATCGATTTGTGGTTGAAAATGACCTAAACACTTGAAATACATCGAGACAAGTCAATACATGTCAAATGGGATCGGTTTTGGGTTGAAAATGACTTAAACACTTGAAATACATCAATATGACTCATTATAGTTCAAATGGGATCGGTTATTAGTAGAAAATGACGTATTTACCCAAGACCATTTCATAAACACTTGAAATACATCGATTTGAGTCAATATAGGTGAAATGCGATCGGTTTTGGGTAGAAAATGACCTAAACACTTCAAATACATCGATATAAGTCTATATTGGTCAAATAGGATCGGTTATGGGTAGAAAATGACGTATTTACCCTAGAACATTTCATAAACACTTGAAATACATCGATTTGAGTCAATAAAGGTCAAAGGAGATCAGTTTTGGGTAGAAAATGACCTATACAATACAAATACATCGATATGAGTCAACATAGCTCAAAAGGGGATCGGTTTTGGGTAGAGAATGACCTAAACACTTTAAATACATTGATACGAGTCAATATAGGTTAAATGGGATTGGTTTTGGGTTGAAAATGGCTTAAACTCTTCAAATATATTGATATTAGTGAATATAGGTCAAATGGGATCAGTTTTGGGTAGAAAATGACGTATTTACCTAGAATATGTTATGAATACTTAATATACATTAATTTGAGTCAATATAGGTCAAATGGGATCAATTTTGGGTAGAAAATGACCTAAACACTTCAAAGACATCAATATGAGTCAATATAGGTTAAATGGGATTAGTTTTCGGTTGAAAATGACCTAAACACATGAAATACATCGATACGAGTCAATATAGGTCAAATGGGATCGGTTTTGGGTTGAAAGTGATTTATTTCCCTTAGAAATTTTCCTAAACACTTCGAATAGGACGATAGGAGTCAATATTGTTCAAATGGGATCGGTTTTGGGTAGAAAACGACGTATTTACCCTAGAACATGTCATAAACATTAGAAATACATTGATTTGAGTCAATATAGGTCAAATGGGATCGGTTTTGGGTAGAATTTGACCTAAACACCTCAATTACGTCGATATGAGTAAATATAGGTCAAAAGGGATCGGTTTTGGGTAGAAAGTGATGTATTGAACGTGATTACATCAATGAGTCAATATATGTTGGTCGGATTTTTAATTGGGACCATAAATGTTTGAACTATACTTTTCTTATACGTTGCGTTTTATATACACTTTAATGATATGTTAATCAATATTATGTATGCAAAGGATTCAATGAGGAGCACTTCTACACCGAAGAAATCTATGTTGTCTACAAAAACTTGCCAAGTATTGGATAGATAACTTTTTTTAGATTATATAAATTACCTTCTTGTGTATTTTGGAGTTTTTATACATCAAGTTCATTAATTGTATCGTATTTTTGATGTCACTTAATGGTTGTTTTTATGACCCTATTAGTATATATAAATGAGAGATGGATCATCATGTGTATATATATATCTTGGTTGGACGAAATTGAAAATGTAATATAACAGGTTATGAATTTGGAATTTGGGCGTAGTAGGGATCAAATTAAAGCATATCCAAAAAAAAAACTTATATGTGGCGGGTGTCTCCATGACCCGCCGCATATTCCTTTATTACAGGACGTTTTTTAATCTAGTAAAGTTCCATATGCGGCGGTTCTAGGCTAAGTGACGCCGCATATTAATCATTAATATGCGGCGTCACTTACCCTAGAGTCGCCGCATATTAATGATTATTATGCGCCGTACTTTTTTTCGCCGCAAATTAAATAGATTATTTTGATGCTATTTGAATTGTTGCTAGCCTTTTGACGTCGCATATGGTACTAAAAACCCCGCAGCATATTGATCATTTTCTACTAGTTACAAAATCTGATTTTTCCAAGATTGGGTGCACATCTATTTATACCCCATAGCTTGAAAGTTTCAATCACATTAAGACTAGGAGTCCTACTTCAAAAATGACTTCTTATAACCACCTAACCAATAGGATAATGCAACATATTTATTACATAATCCTACTAATACACTAACACTATGGTATGTTAATTAGAATTCTTTCCTACCTATTAACTACTTTTAACCTATTTTATTTAATTTAAAGTAAAATACTAAATATTTTATCACATGTGTGAAGCCACGTCCATGTCCATGCTATGTCACTTACCATGTCACTAAAGTTATACTAAAGCACTGACAAGATGTAATAAGCACCTCCCCTTGTCTGAAAATTTTTCCTCGGTCAAAATTTCCAATCTTCAAGAAACTGTTCAAAATTGAATCTTTTAATCAGGAAAACTTCCCTATTGCTCTTTTTCATGGCTTCCCCAAATTATAGAACCATAAAACCTAAAAAAGAAAGTTTAAAAAACATTTATGCCTAAAATGAGAAAAACCCTATCAAATGAAATGAGAGAAAACTCATAGTCAAAACCAACTTATTCCTCATGTCCACCAATCTTCCATATTTATATGTGCTTAGTATAGTTGCATGTTACCATGCACATAGAAATACTCCCTTTAATCAAATCATCAATGTCATTGCCTTGAATCATATCATCCTCATCTTCTTCAAAAGATTTTGTACTCGTACTTTGTGTTTCATTATTTAGTTGATTGTATAGCAATTCCATGTCGCTATTCCTATCTTGAAGGAAGATTCTCCATCGCAATTTGCCCTAACCTTGATTGGTGATTTGAGAAACACCCTTATGCCATTGCATGAATGCTGCTCCATATTTCTTGAAGCTTTTGGCATGTTCATCCATGAATTTACAACTCTCAATGTTATCTTTATGGTCTTCAAGCTTATTCAATAAAGGATGTAAAACCCTAGGTACACATGGGGGTTTCATCCTTTATGGCCCATTTGTTACATGTTTTGTTGTAGGCTTCAAAGTCATCAATGGTTTTAAATAAAATGTATTATCTTATACATGCCTCTTCACTACATAGACATTTGTCTTCCCTAATATTTTTACATATCTATCATATTTCCAAGGTCTTCCCAAGAGAATATGATAAGCATGCATAGGACAAAATCACAATGCACTTGATCTTCATAATTGCCAATTTTAAATGAAATCAAGGCTTGTTTAATGACCTTCACATCATCCGATTTGCTCAACTAATGAAGCTTGTAGGGTTAAGGATGATTTTGAGTGGGCACCTCTAATTTGTCAACCAAGAGGGTGGAAACCACGTTGGTACAACACGAATCTATGATCACATCACATAGCCTTCCTTGGATATTGCATCTCATGAGAAAAATCTTCTCTCTTTGGCTCTCCTCTAAATGTGTAGAGTTGGATTCCAGTACCCTTCTCAACACTAGGCTAGGTCCCTCAACATCCTTTTCTTAGGCTACAAAAGATGCATGACCTTTATCTTCTTCAAGCTTATGCTCCTCTTCCTCAAAGATCCCATCTTCCTCCCAAGTTCGAATAGTAGCAACTCAAGCATAAGGACAATCCCTTAGAACATCGCCTTGTCCTTTGTATTTATAGCAAGTTTGCTGATCTCCAATAGGAAGTCTTGAACTTCCTCCCTTATCCCTCCTAAAAGGTTGTGGTTTCGTGGCTTTGTCAAGGCTATGTGTGAAGGTAGTCACTTCACACACACACTCTTAGCTTTAAAAGATTTAAAGATCCCTCTATGTTTACATGATTTCCTTTCAACCCTAGTTGTTATTGTACATACCTCATCAAAACTTCAATATGGTTGTAACACCACCTTCTCCTCGATTGGGTCATTTAACCTATCCATCAATTGAGCAACCTGGTGTCTTCTTTCTCCTCTAGCCCACACACCATGGCTAGAGTTTTGAATTCCACTATGTATTCCTCCAAAGACTTTCTTTCTTTCTTTAAAGTATGCATTTTTATGAAACTATTTTGTTCAAAGTCTTGAGGAACAAACCTTTTGCGCGTGTATTTCTTCAGTTTTGTTAAAGATAAAAGCTTAGAATGCCCCTCCTTTCTTTGCTTCTTTTGCAAGCCTTCAAACCAAAAACTTGCATAAGAAGTGAGTTTGAGTATAGCAATTTTGAAGGACATATGATCATCATAATCCTTATATCTGAAAATTCGTTCTACTATGCAGATACAATCTAGGAACTTGTCTGGGTCCATACTGCCATTGAACTTAGAGATTTCAAGTCTCAAGCTTTGAGCCTCTTTCCCCCTTGAACTCTTTCTCCTGCCCTTTAGGTGACTCCTTATCATCACTGGAAGAAGATGGGTCCCTCTTGCAAGGCCTCCTTAAGCTCCTAACACTGGATTCACAATCACTTAAGATGAGCACCGTCCATTGTCCTAACCCACTAACCATTTTAATAACGGTTTCTACCCTTGGTCAAAATTTTCAAACTTCCAAAATCACTCCAAGATTTTATCTTTTGATGAAGGTCTTTCACCGATCATCAACTCCATGACTTCCACACCTTATTTAATCCTAAAACCTAAAAAAGGAACATTTAAAATGCCTAAAATGAGAAAAACCCTATCAAATGAAACAGGAGAAAACTCATAGGCAAACCTAACTTATTCCCTATGTCCACCAATCTTCCATATTTATGTGTGGTAAGTATTGTTGCTTGTGATCATACACACATAAATACTACCTTTAATCAAGTTATCAAACTCATCACCTTGAATCATATCACCCCTCCTATCGACAAGACCAGAATCTTCCCATCGAAACCCTATTGTTGCAAAATCTAGCAATTACCCCATTGAAAATCTATTTGGTAAAATCTTGAAATTACCCCTCCTACTGGTAAGACCCTAATCTTCCCACCGAAACCCTATCGGTTTAGAAATCTGAAACTACCTATCTTATCAATAAGACCTTGATCTACCCACTGAAACATTATAAGGGTAGAATCCCAAAATTACCCCTACAACCAATAAGACCTTGATCTTCGCACTGAAACCTTTATCGGGCAAAATCTGAATCACCCTTCCTACTAATAAGACCTCAATCTTCCCACTGAAACTCTATTGGGGTAAAATCCCTAAATTACCCCTAATATTTGTAGGACTTTAGTATTCCTACCGAAACCCTATTGGGGTAGAATTCTGAAATTACCCCTCATATTGATAAAACCCTTATCTTCCCACCAAAACCCTATTGAGTTAGAAATCTAAAATTACCCCTTTTCCAAGTAAGACTATATTCTTTCTACCGAAAACATATGGAGTAAAATCCCAAAGTTAACCCTCTTACTAGTAAGACCCCGACCTTCCCAAGGAAACTTCTTGTGGTATAATCCTGAGCTTACCCTTCACAACGATAACCTGAAATTACTCTACCTACTAGTAAGACCTCGATCTTCCAACCGAAACATTATCGGGGTAGAAAATTAAAATAACCCACCTGTTGGCAAGACCCTTATCTTTCCACTAAAACCCTATGAGGGTAAAATTCTAAAATTATCCTTCCTATATGAAAGACCCTAATCTTCTAATCGAAACCCTAATGGTATAAAATCCTAAACTTACCCCTTCTAGCGATAAAACCCTTATCTTTCCACTCAATTTATATTATAA
The DNA here is from genome assembly GCA_026401315.1 of Dysphania ambrosioides. NCBI lineage: Eukaryota > Viridiplantae > Streptophyta > Magnoliopsida > Caryophyllales > Amaranthaceae > Dysphania > Dysphania ambrosioides. Next base: position 14,575,903 of record CM048659.1, read on the forward strand.
TAAGACTGTAATTTTTCACCCAAAGCCTTATTGGGGAGGAAATCTCAAAATTACCCCTCCGACTGGTAAGACCCTAATCATCCCACCGAAACCCTATTGGGGTAAAATTCCAAAATTACGCCTTCACATGTAAGACCCCGATCTTCCAACCAAAACCCAATTAGAGTAAAAATATTGGGATTACCCCTTCTACGAGTAAGGCCCTAATCTTCTAACTGAAAAAAATTAGGGTAAAATCCTATCTTTCTACTGTAACCCTACTAGGGTAAAATGCATAAATTACACTACTATTAAGACCCTAATCTTCCAACTAAAACCATATTGGGGTAAAATATGGTAACTACATATTATTGGTAAGACCTTTATCATCCCACCGACACCCTATTAGGGTAAAATATTTACCCTTATATTAGAAAGACCTTGATCTTCCCACCGATTCTTGTGGGGGTAAAATCCAAAAATTACCCCTCTTACCATTAAGACCCTGATCTTAACACCAAAAGCCTATTAGGGATGAAATATGAAATTACTCATGTTATCAGTAAGACCATGATCTTCCTACCGAAACCCTATAGGTTTAAATATAGAAATTACCCCTCCTATTGATAAGACACTAATCTTCATGCCTAAACCGATTGGGGTAGAAATCTGAAATTAGCCATCCTGTTGTATGACCCTGATCTTCCCACCCCGAAATCCTAATAGAGAAAAATCTTGAAATTACCCCTCCTACCTGTAAAACCCTAATCTTCCCACTAAAACCCTGTTGGGTTAAAATCTCGAAATTAGTCCTCCTGCCATTATAACTCTAATCTTCCCACCAAAACCCAAATAGGGTAAACCCCAAAAATAACCCCTCTGATCAATAAGACCATGTTCTTCGCACTAAAGCCCTATCGCGAAATTTGAAATTACACCTCTGATTAGTAAGAACATAAACTTACCACCAAAACCCTTTTGAAGTAAAATTCGGAAATTAACACTCCTACCAATAAGACCATAATCTTCTAGAAAAATCCTATATTAGGGTAAAATCCACAAATTATCCATCCTATCGATAAGACCCTAATCTTCCTATCGAAACCATATCGGGGTAGCAATTTTAAATTAACCCTCCTGCTAGAAGACCCTAATCTTCCCACTGAAACATCATTGGGGTAAAATTTTGAAATTACCCCTCCTATCGATAAGACCCTGATTTTCCCACTAAAACACTATTGGGGTAAAATCTAAAAACGACCCCTCCTACCGATTAGACCTTGATCTTCCCCTTTAATATTTGATATTACCCCTCTTTCTAGTAAGATAGTGTTCTTCACATTGAACCCTAATTTTATTAATATCCAGAAATTATCACTCCTACTAGTAAGACAATGATCTTCCTACCGAAACCTAATTAGGATAAATCCCAATATTACCTTATTGCTAGTAAGACCCTAATCTTACTACCAAAACCCTATCAGGGCAGAAATTAGAAATTACTCGTCCTACTTGTAAGACATTGATTTTCCCCATGAAACCTTATTAGGGTAAAATCCCGAAATTACCCCTCCTACTTGTAAGAATTTGATCTTTCCAACGAAATCCTATTGGGATATTGTACCAAAATTACCCCTCTAACTAGTACGATCCTAATCTTCCTACTAAAATCCTATAAGGTTAAACTTTTGAAATTACCCCTCTTACCAATAAGACATTGATCTTCCCATTAGAACTTTATTGGGGGGAAATTTAGAAATTACTCCTCCTTAATATAAGACATAATTCTACCCATTGACACCTTATTAGGGTAGAAATTTAAAATTAACCTATATAACTATAAGACCCTAATCTTCCCCTTGAAGCTTAATTGGGGTAATATCCTAAAATTATCCCTCCCACCAGAGAGACCTTAATCTTCACACCCAAAACCTATTGAGGTAAAATATTAAAATTACCCCTTGTATTAATAAGACCAAAAACTTTCCACCAAAATCCTATTAGGGTAAAATCCATAAGATACCCCTCTTACTTGTAAGATACTAATCTTCCCACCCACACCCAATAATGGTAAAATCTTAAAATAACCGCTCCTACTAGTAAGACCCTAATCACCAAAACCCTATCAGGGTAGAAATTTGAAATGACCCCTCATATTGGTAAGATCATGATCATCCCACCGCATACCTATTAGGGTAAAATCAAATCCCAAAATTATCCTTCCTAATTGTAAAAACATGTTCTACCAACCAAAACATTATTAGGGTAAAATCATGAATCACCCCTCCTTTTGGTAAGACCATAATCTTCCTAACAAAAACCTATTGGAGTAAATTCTTGAAATTACCCCACCCATCTATAAGACCCTGATCTTCCAACTAAAACCATATTGGTATTAAACTCTCGAAATTAGCCCTCAAACTAATAAGACCCTAATCCTATACTTAAACCTTATAATGGTAAAATGAAAAAATTACCCTCATTTTGATAATAAGCTAATCTTCAAGTCGAAATTATATTAGGGTAGAAATCTAAAATTACCCGTTCTACCAATAAGACACTAATCTTGCCACTAAAACATAATTTTGGTTAAATCACGTAATTATTTGTTGTCGATAGGACCCTGATCTTTCCAACGAAACCCTATTGGGATAAAATGTTTAAATTACGTCGTCTATCAAAAAAAACCCTAATCTTCCCACCGGGTAAAATCTCGAAACTATCTCTTCTATAAGAAAGACCGTGATCTTTTTGGGGTAAAACCTCAAAATTACCCCTCCTACTAATAAGACCTTGATATTCAGACTGAATTATATTGGGGTAGAAATACGAAATTACTTGTCTTAACGGTAAGACCATGATCTTTCCACTAAAACCCTATTGTTTTAAATCTCAAAATTACTGCTCCTTCCGGTTAGACCCTAATCTTCCCAAGAAAACCTATCTGAGTAGAACTCTAAAATTATCTAACCTGCCCTTAAGACCTTGATCTTCCAAAAAAGACCTTTTAAGGGTATACCCCCGAAATCACCCCTCTTACAAGTAAGGCCCTGATCTTCCCAATAAAACCTTATTGGGTTAAAATCCCAAATTATCGTCCTATCGGCTAAGACCCTAATCTCCCCCCCCCCCCCCCCCCCCCCCGAAACACAGTTGGGGTAAAATCGTAAAATTACCCCTTCCACCATAGAGATCCAGATCTTCAATCCCATCCCCTATTGAGGTTAAATTTTAAAATTACCCCACTTATCAGTAAGACCCTAATCTTCCCACTAAAACACTATTGGGGTAAAATCCAATGAGTACTCCTCCTACTGGTAAAACCACGATCTTCCCACCCAAACCCTATAGTGGTAAAATCCCAAAATAACAACTTAACCAGTAAGACCCTATTCTCCAAACCCTTATCGGGGTAGAAATCTGAAATGACCTCTGATATCACTAATACCTAGATCTTCCCACCAAAAACTTATTGAGGTAAAATCCTAAAATTACCCTTTATAATGGTAAGACCATGTTCTTCCAACCGAATACCCATTAGGGTAAAATCCCAAAATCACCCCTCCCACTAGAAAGACCCTAATTCTTCAACTTATCCCCTATTGGGCTAAAATCCCAAAATCACCTCTCCCACTAGAAAGACCCTAATCCTTCAACCGAACCCCTATTAGGGTAAAATCCCAAAATTGCCCTTTATATAAGACCCTAATATTCCCATTGAAACCCTATTGGTCTTAGATTCCTGAAATTAGCTCTTTTACTAATAAGACCCTTCTTCCTACCCAACCCTTATAAGGGTAAAATGCAAAAATTACACTCCTACCGATACGACCCTAATCTTCCCTTTGAAACCTTATTGGGGTACAAAATATGAAATTACCGTCCTATCGCTAAGACCCTAATTTTCCCACTAAAACATAATTGGGGTTAAATTTCATAATTACCTATAATCCGTAGGACCCAAATCTTTCCATCAAAACCCTATTGGGGTAAAATTCCAGAATTACACCATTTAGCGGACATACTCTAATCTTCTCACTGATTCTTGTTTGTGTAAAATTATGAAATTACCTCTCCTATAGGAAAGACCCTAATCTTTTTGGTGTTAAACCTCAAAATTATCCCCCCTACCGTTAAAACCCAGATATTCAAACCGAAATTTAATCATGGTAGACATATAAAATTATTCATCTTAAGGGTAAGACCATGATCTTCCCACTGAAACCCTATTGTTTTAAATCTCAAAATTAGCCCTCCTACCAGTAAGACCCTGGTAGAAATCAATATTTTATCATCCTACCATTAAGATCTTGATCTTCGAAAAAAATATTATGCGGGTAAACTCTCAAAATTACCCCTCCTACATTTGACCAATATTGACTCATATCGTCCTATTTGAAGTGTTTAGGTCATTTTATACCCAAAACCTCTCCATTTGACCAAGTTTGACTCAAATCGATGTATTTCAAGTGTTTATGACATGTACAAGGGTAAATACGTTATTTTCTACCCTTAACCGATCACCTTTGACCAATATTGACTCATATCGTCCTATTCAAAGACTTAAGGTCATTTTATACCCAAAACCTCTCTCGTTTGACCGAGTTTGACTCAAATTAATGTATTTCAAGTGTTGATGACATGTTCAAGGGTAAATACGTTATTTTCTACCCTTAACCGATCCCTTTTGACCAATCTTGACTCATATTGTCCTATTCGAAGTGTTTAGGTCATTTTATACCCGAAACCTCTCCCATTTGACCAAGTTTGACTCGAATAAATGTATTTCAACAATTTATGACATGTTCAAGGGTATATACGTCATTTTCTACCTAAAACCTATCCCATTTGACAATATTGACCCGTATCATCCTATTTGAAATGTTAAGGTCGTTTTCTACCCAAAACCTCTGCTATTTGACCGAGTTTGATCCAAATCGATGTATTTCAATAGTTTATGACATGTTTAAGGGTAAATAAGTCATTTTATATCCTTAACCAATCACATTTGAACAGTATTGACTCATATCATCCTATTCAAAGTGTTTAGGTTATTTTATACCCAAAACGTCTCCCATTTGACCGAGTTTGACTCAAATCGATGTATTTCAAGTATTTATGACATGTTCAAGTGTAATTTGTTATTTTCTCCCATTAACCCATCCTCTTTGAACAATATTGACTCATATCGTCCTATTCAAAATCTTTAGGTCATTTTATATCCAAAACCTCTCTAGTTTGACCGCATTTGACTCGAATAAATGTATTTCAAGTGTTTCCAACATGGTCAAGGGTAAATACGTTATTTTCAACCCTTTATGGATTCCATTTGACCAATATTCACTTATATCGTCCTATTCAAAGTGTTTAGGTCATTTTATACCCGAATCCTCTCCCATTTGACTAAGTTAGACTCGAATTGACGTATTTCAAGTGTTTATGATATGTTCAAGTGTATATATGTCATTTTCTACCTTACCCCTATCCCATTTGACAATATTGACCCCTATCATCCTATTTGAAATGTTTATGTCGTTTTATAACCAAAACCTCTCCCATTTGACCGAGTTTGACTCAAATTGATGTCTTTCAATAGTTGACCACATGTTGAAGGGTAAATACGTCATTTTATATCCTTAACCGAACCCATTTGACCAGTATTGACTCATATCGTCCTATTTGAAGTGTTTAGGTCATTTTATACCCAGAACCTCTCCCATTTGACTAAGTTTGACTCAAATCGATGTATTTCAAGTGTTTATGACATGTACAAGGGTAAATACGTTTTTTTCTACCCTTAACCGATCACCTTTAACCAATATTGACTCATATCGTCCTATTCAAAGGCTTAAGGTCATTTTATACCCAAAACCTCTCTCGTTTGACCGAGTTTGAGTCAAATCAATGTATTTCAAGTGTTGATGACATGTTTAAGGGTAAATACGTTATTTTCTAGCTTTCACCAATCCCATTTGACCAATCTTGACTCATATCGTCCTATTCGAAGTGTTTAGTTCATTTTATACCCGAAACCTGTCCCATTTGACCGAGTTTGACTCGAATAAATGTATTTCAATTGTTTATGACATGTTCAAGGGTATATACGTCATTTTCTACCTAAAACCTCTCCCATTTGACAATATTGACCTGTATCATCCTATTTGAAATGTTAAGGTCATTTTCTACCCAAAACCTCTCCTATTTGACCGAGTTTGATTCAAATTGATGTATTTCAATAGTGTATGACATATTCAAGGGTAAATACGTCATTTTATATCCTAAACCAATCACATTTGACCAGTATTGACTCATATCATCCTATTCAAAGTGTTTAGGTCATTTTATACCCAAAACGTCTCCCATTTGACCGAGTTTGACTCAACTCGATGTATTTCAAGTGTTTATGACATGTTCATGTGTAAATACGTTATTTTCTCCCATTAACCCATCCTCTTTGAACAATATTTACTCATATCGTCCTATTCAAAGGCTTTAGGTCATTTTATACCCGAAACCTCTCCTATTTAACCGAGTTTGACTCGAATAAATGTATTTCAAGTGTTTATGACATGTTTAGGGGTATATACATCATTTTCTACCTAAAACCTATCCCATTTGACAATATTGACCCGTATCATCCTATTTGAAATGTTAAGGTCGTTTGATACCCTAAACCGCTCCCATTTGACCGAGTTTGATTCAAATTGATTTATTTCAATAGTTTATGACATGTTCAAGGGTAAATACGTCATTTTATATCCCTAACCAATCACATTTGACCAATATTGACTCATACCGTCCTATTCGAAGTGTTGAGGTCATTTTATACCCAAAACGTCTCTCATTTGACCAAGTTTGACTCAAATTGATTTATTTCAAGTGTTTATGACATGTTCAAGTATAAATACGTTATTTTCTCCCATTAACCTATCCCCTTTGACCAATATTGACTCATATCGTCCTATTTAAAGGCTTTAGGTAATTTTATACCTAAAACCTCTCTTGTTTAACCGAGTTTTACTAAAGTCAATGTATTTCAAGTGTTGATGACATGTTCAAGGGTACATACGTCATTTTCTACTCTTATCCGATCCCATTTGACAAATCTTGACTCATATCATCCTGTTCGAAGTTTAGGTCATTCTAAACGAAAAACCTCTTTCGTTTGACCGAGTTTGACTCAAATCGGTGTATTTCATGTGTTTTTGACATGTTTAAGGGTAAATATGAAATTTTCTACCCTAAACTGATCCCATTTGACCAATATTAATACATATAGTTGTATTCAAAATCTCTAGGTCATTTTATATCCAAAACCTCTCTAGTTTGACCGCATTTGACTTAAATTGTTGTATTTCAAGTGTTTCTGACATGTTCAAGGGTAAATACGTTATTTTCAATCCTTAATCGATCTTATTTGACCAATATTGACTTATATCGTCCTATTCGAAGTGTTTAGGTCATTTTATACCCGAAACCTCTCCCATTTGACCGAGTTTAACTCAAATATTCAAGTGTATATACGTCATTTTCTACCTTACCTCTATCCCATTTTACAATATTGACCCGTATCATCCTATTTAAAATGTTCAAGTCGTTTTATACCCAAAACCTCTCCTATTTGACCGAGTTTGACTCAAATCGATGTATTTGAATAGTTTATGACATTTTCAAGGGTAAATACGTCACTTCTACCCTTAACCGATCCCATTTACCCAATAATGACTTAAATCGTCCTATTCATAGGTTTTAGGTCATTTTATACCCAAAACCTCTCTTGTTTGACCGAGTTTGACTCAAATCAACATAATTCAAATGTTTGACATTATCAAGGGTAAATACGTCATTTTATACCCAAAACTGATCCCATTTGACCAATTTTGACTCATATCGTCCTATCGAAGTGTTTAGGTCATTTTATACCCAAAACGTCTATCTTTTGACCGAGTTTGAGTCAAATTGATATATTGCGAGTGTTTATGACATTTTTAAGTGTAAATACATCATCTTTTACCCCAAACCGATCCCATTTGACAATATTGACTCGTATCATCCTATTTGAAGTGTTCAGGTCGTTTTATACCTTAACCCTCTCTAATTTGACAAAGTTTGACTCAAATCGTTGTATTTCAATAGTTTATAACATGTTCATGCGTAAATACATCATTTTCCACCCTTAACCAATCCTATTTGACCAATATTGACTCATATCATCCTATTCAAAGTTTTTAGGTCATTTTATACATAAAACCTTTCCGGTTTGAACGAGTTTGACTCAAATCAATATATTTTAAAAGTTTATGACATGATCAAGGGTAAATACATTATTTTATACCCATAAATGATCCCATTTGACCAATATTGACTCATATCGTCCTATTCGAAGGTTTTCGGTCATTTTATACCCAAAACCTCACCCGTTTGACTGATTTTGACTCAAATCGATGTATTTCTAGTGTTTATCAAATGTTCAAGGGTAAATACGTTATTTTCTATCCAAAACTGATACTATTTGACCAATATTGACTCATATCGCCCTATTAGAAGTGTTCAGGTCATTTTATACCCAAAAGCTATGTCGTTTGACCGAGTTTGACTCAAATCGATGTATTTCAAGTGTTTATGATATCTTCAAGGGTAAATACATAATTTTCTACCCAAAACCGATACTATTTGACCAATATTGACTCGTATCGCCCTATTCGAAGGGTTTAGGTCATTTTAAACCCAAAACCTCTCCAGTTTGATCGAGTTTCATTCAAATCGATGTATTTCAAGTGTTTATTACATGTTTAAGGGTAAATATGTCACTTCTACCCTTAACCGATCCCATTTACCCAATATTTACTTAAATCGTCCTATTCGAAGGTATTAGATCATTTTATTCAAAAAACCTCTCCCTTTTAACCGAGTTTAACTCAAATAGATGTATTTCATGTGTTTATGACATGGTCAATGGTAAATACGCCATTTTCTTCCCAAAACTGATCCCATTTGACCAATATTGACTCATATCATCCTATTCGAAGTGTTTAGGTCATATAATACCCAAAACCTCTCCTTTTTGACTAGGTTTGACTCAAATCGATGTATTTCAAGTGTTTATGACATGTTCATGGTGAAATACATTATTTTGAACCCTTTACTGATCCCATTTGACCAATATTGACTCATATCATCCTTTTCAAATTGTTCAGTCATTTTATACCCAAAACTTCACCCGTTTGACTGAGTTTCACTCAACTCAATGTATTTCAAGTGTTTAAGACATGTTCTACGGTAAATATGTGATTTTATTTCTGAAACTAATCCGTTTTTACCAATATTGACTCATATCATCCTATTCAAATTGTTTAGGTCATTTTATTCTGAAAACCTTTCCCGTTTGACCGAGTTTAACTCATTGCGATGTATTTAAAGTGTTTAGGACATATTGAAGGTAATTACATCATTTTCTACCCTTAACCTATCCCATTTGACAAATATTGACTCATTTCGTCCCATTTGAAGTGTTTAGGTCATTTTATATCCAAAACCTCTCGCCTTTGACCAAGTTTCACTCAAATCGATGTATTTTCAAGGGTTTATGACATATTCAAGGGTAAATACGTCATTTTCTACCCAAAACATTTCCCGTTTGACTAAGTTCGACTCAAATTGATGTATTTCAAGTGTTTATGACATGTTCAAGCGTAAATACGTCATTTTCTACCTTTAGCCACACCAATTTGACTAAATATAACTCATATCGTCATATTCAAAGTGTATAGGTCATTTTATACCCAAAACCTCTCCCGTTTGACCGAGTTTGACTCAAATCGATGTATTTCAAGTGTTTATAACAAGTTCAAGGGTAAATACGTCATTTTCTACCCTTAAACGATCCAATTTGACCAATATTGACTCATATTCTCTTATTTAAAGGTATTAGTTCCTTTTTTACCCAAAACCTCTCCCGTTTGTCCGAATTTTACTCAAATCAATGTATTTCAAGTTTTTATGACATATTCTAGCGTAAATATGTCATTTTTTCTACCCTTAATCGATCCCATTTGACCAATATTGACTCATATTCTCTTATTTAAAGGTATTAGTTCCTTTTTTACCCAAAACCTCTCCCGTTTGTCCGAATTTTACTCAAATCAATGTATTTCAAGTTTTTATGACATATTCTAGCGTAAATATGTCATTTTTTCTACCCTTAATCGATCCCATTTGACCAATATTGACTCATACTGTCTTATTTGAAGTGTTTAGGCCATTTATACCCAAAACCTCTCTCGTTTGACCGAGGTCGACTTAAACTAATGAACTTCAAGTGTTTATGATATGTTCAAGGGTAAATACGCCATTTTCTACCCAAAACCGATCCCATTTGACCAAGACAGACTCATATCGTCCTATTCGAAGTGTTTAGGTCATTTTATACCCAAAACCTCTCCTGTTTCATCGGGTTTGACTCAAATGGATCTATTTCAAGTGTTTATGACTTGTTCAAGTTTAAATACGTCATTTTCAACCAAAACTAATCCCATTTGACACATATTCACTCAAATCATCATATTTTTAGTGGTTATGTCATTTTACACCCTAAACCTCTTCCGTTTGACCGAGTTTGACTCAAATTGATGTCTTTCATGTGTTTACGACATGTTTAAGGGCAAAAATGACATTTTCTACACTTAACCGATCCCATTTTACCTAAAATGATATATATCGTCCTATTCAAAGTGTTCACGGCATTTTATATCCAAAACCTCTCTCGTTTGACAACATTTGACTCAAACTGATATATTTCAAGTGTTTATGACATGTTCTTGGGTAAATACGTCATTTTCTACCCTTAACTATTCCCATTGACCAATATTGATTCATATCATCCTATTCAAAGATTTTAGGTCATTTTATACCCAAAAGCTATCCCATTTGAACGAGTTTGACTCAAATTGATGTATTTCCAGTGTTTTTGACATGTTCAAGGGTAAATACATCATTTTCTACCCAAAACTAATCCCATTTGCCCAATATTGATTCATATCATCCTATTCGAAGTGTTTAAGTCATTTTATACCCAAAACCTCTCCAGTTTGATCGAGTTTGACTTAAATCGATGTATTTCAAGTGTTTTTGACGTGGTCATGGGTAAATACGTCTTTTCTACCCTTAATTGATCCCATTTACCCAATATTGACTTAAATCGTCCTATTCAAAGGTTCTTGGTCATTTATAACCAAAACCTCTCTTGTTTGACCGAGTTTGACTCAAATCAACGTAATTCAAATGTTTATGACATTTTCAAGGGTAAATACGTCATTTTAAACCCAAAACTCATCCCATGTGAGCAATTTTAATTCATATCGTCATATTCGAAATGTTTAGGTCATTTTATACCCAGAACGTCTACCATTTGACCGAGTTTGAGTCAATTCGATATATTGCAAGTTTTTATGACATTTTTAAGTGTAAATACATCATTTTCTACCCTTAACCAATCCCATTTGACAATATTGACTCGTCTCATCCTATTTGAAGTGTTCATGTCGTTTTATACCCAAACCCTCTCCAATATGACAAAGTTTGACTCAAATCGTTGTAGTTCAATAGTTTATAACATGTTTAAGCGTAAATACATCATTTTCCACCCTTAACCGATCCTATTTGACCAATATTGACTCATATCATCCTATTCAAAGTTTTTAGGTCATTTTATACCTAAAACCTTTCCCGTTTGAACGAGTTTGACTCAAATCCATGTATTATAAAAGTTTATGACATGATCAAGGGCAAATACATCATTTTGTACGCATAAACGATCCCATTTGACCAATTTTGACTCATACCGTCCTATTCAAAGGTTTTTGGTCATTTTATACCCAAAACCTCACCCGTTTGACCGAGTTTGACTCAAATCGATGTATTTCTAATGTTTATGAAATGTTCAAGGGTAAATACGTTTTTTTCTATCCAAAACCGATACTATTTAACCAATATTGACTCATATCGCCCTATTCGAAGTGTTTAGGTCATTTTATACCCAAAAGCTCTACCGTTTGACCGAGTTTGACTCAAATCGATGTATTTCAAGTGTTTATGACATCTTCAAGGGTAAATACATAATTTTGTACCCAAAACCTATATTATTTAACCAATATTGACTCATAGCGCCCTATTTAAAGGGTTTAGGTCATTTTAAACCCAAAACCTCTCCAATTTGATCGAGTTTCACTCAAATCGATGTATTTCAAGTGTTTATGACATGTTTAAAGGTAAACACGTCACTTCTACCCTTAACCGATCCTATTTACCCAATATTTACTTAAATCGTCCTATTCGAAGGTATTAGATCATTTTATTCAAAAAACCTCTCCCGTTTAACCGAGTTTAACTGAAATCGATGTATTTCATGTGTTTATGACATGCTCAAGGGTAAATACGCCATTTTCTTCCCAAAACTAATCCCATTTGACCAATATTGACTCATGTCATCCTATTCAAAGTGTTAAGGTCATATAATACCCAAACCCTCTCGTGTTTGACTGGGTTTGACTCAAATCGATGTATTTCAAGTGTTTATGACATGTTCATGGTGAAATACATTATTTTGAACCCTATACTGATCCCATTTGACCAATACTGACTCATATCGTCCTATTCAAAGTGTTTAGGTCAATTTATACCTAAAACCTCGCCCGTTTGACACAATTTCACTCAACTTAATGTATTTTTAGTATTTAAGACATGTTTAAAGATAAATATGTCATTTTACTTCTAAAACTAATCCGTTTTTACTAATATTGACTCATATCATCCTATTCAAATTGTTTAGGTCATTTTATTCTGAAAACCTTTCCCGTTTGATCGAGTTTAACTCATTGCGATGTATTTAAAGTTTTTAAGATATATTCAAGGGTAATTACATCATTTTCTACCCTTAACCTATCCCATTTGACCAATATTGACTCATTTTGTCCCATTTGAAGTGTTCAGGTCATTTTATATCCAAAACCTCTCGCCTTTGACCAAGTTTGACTCAAAGCGATGTCTTTTCAAGGGTTTATGACATATTCAAGGATAAATACGTCATTTTCTACCCAAAACATTTTCCGTTTGACTGAGTTCGACTCAAATTGATGTATTTCAAGTGTTTATGACATGTTCAAGGGTAAATACGTTATTTTCTTTCTTTAGCCACTCCAATTTGACTAAATATAACTCATATCGTCATATTCAAAGTGTTTAGGTCATTTTATACCCAAAACCTCTCCCGTTTGATCGAGTTTGACTCAAATCGATGTATTTCAAGTGTTTATGTCAAGTTCAAGGGTAAATACGTCATTTTCTACCCTTAAACGATCCCATTTCACCAATATTAACTCATATAATCTATTTTAAAGGTTTTAGTTCCTTTTATACACAAAACCTCTCCCGTTTGTCCGAATTTTACTCAAATCGATGTATTTCAAGTTTTTATGACATATTCTAGCGTAAATATGTCATTTTTTCTACCCTTAATCGATCCCGTTTGACCAATATTGACTCCTACTGTACGTTTAGGCCATTTTATACCCAAAACCTCTCTCGTTTGACTTAAATTAATGAATTTCAAGTGTTTATGATATGTTCAAGGGTAAATACGCCATTTTCTACCCAAAACCGATCCCATTTGACCAAGACCGACTCATATCATCCAATTCAAAGTGTTTAGGTCATTTTATACCCAAAACCTCTCCTGTTTCATCGGGTTTGACTCAAATGGATCTATTTCAAGTGTTTATGACTTGTTCAAGTTTAAATACGTCATTTTCAACCAAAACTAATCCCATTTGACACATATTCACTCAAATCATCATATTTTAAGTGGTTATGTCATTTTATACCCTAAACCTCTTCCGTTTGACCGAGTTTGACTCAAATTGATGTATTTCATGTGTTTACGACATGTTTAAGGGCAAAAATGACATTTTCTACACTTAACCGATCCCATTTTACCTAAAATGATATATATTGCCTATTCAAAGTGTTCACGGCATTTTATATCCAAAACCTCTCTCGTTTGACAACATTTGACTCAAACTGATATATTTCAAGTGTTTATGACATGTTCTTGGGTAAATACGTCATTTTCTACCCTTAACTATTCCCATTGACCAATATTGATTCATATCGTCCTATTCAAAGATTTTGGGTCATTTTATACCCAAAAGCTATCCCATTTGAACGAGTTTGACTCAAATTGATGTATTTCTAGTGTTTTTGACATGTTCAAGGGTAAATACATCATTTTCTACCCAAAACTAATCCCATTTGTCTAATATTGACTCATATCATCCTATTCGAAGTGTTTAGGTCATTTTACACCCAAAACCTTTCCAGTTTGATCGAGTTTGACTTAAATCGATGTATTTCAAGTGTTTTTGACGTGGTCAAGGGTAAATATGTCTTTTCTACCCTTAACTGATCCCATTTACCCAATATTGCCTTAAATCGTCCTATTCAAAGGTTCTTGGTCATTTATACCCAAAACCTCTCTTGTTTGACCGAGTTTGACTCAAATCAACGTAATTCAAATGTTTATGACATGTTCAAGGGTAAATACGTCATTTTAAACCCAAAACCCATCCCATGTGAGCAATTTTGATTCATAATGTCCTATTCGTAGTGTTTAGGTCATTTTATACCCAAAACGTCTACCATTTAACCGAGTTTGAGTCAATTCGATATATTGCAAGTGTTTATGACATTTTTAAGTGTAAATATATCGTTTTCTACCCTTAACCGAACCCATTTGACAATATTGACTCGTATCATCCTATTTGAGGTGTTCAGGTCATTTTATACCCAAACCCTCTCCCATTTGACAAAGTTTGACTCAAATCGTTGTATTTCAATAGTTTATAACATGTTCAAGCGTAAATACATCATTTTCCACCCTTAACCGATCCTATTTGACCAATATTGACTCATATCATCCTAGTCAACGTTTTTAGGTCATTTTATACTTAAAACCTTTCCCGTTTGAACGAGTTTGACTCAAATCAATGTATTCTAAAAGTTTATGACATGATCAAGGGTAAATACATCATTTTATTCCCTTAAACGATCCCATTTGACCAATATTGACTCATATCGTCCTATTCGAAGGTTTTCGGTCATTTTATACCCAAAATCTCACCCGTTTGACAGAGTTTGACTCAAATTGATGTATTTCTATTGTTTATGAAATGTTCAAGGGTAAATACGTTATTTTCGTTCCAAAACCGATACTATTTGACCAATATTGACTCATATCACCCTATTCGAAGTGTTCAGGTTATTTTATACCCAAAAGATCTGCTGTTTGACCGAGTTTGACTCTAATCGATGTATTTCAAGTGTTTATGACATCTTCAAGGGTAAATACATAATTTTCTACCCAAAAGCGATACTATTTGACCATTATTGATTCATATCGCCCTATTCGAAGTGTTTAGGTCATTGTAAAGCCAAAACCTCTCCAATTTGATCGAGTTTGATCAAATCGATGTAT
The DNA here is from genome assembly GCA_026401315.1 of Dysphania ambrosioides. Taxonomy (NCBI): domain Eukaryota; kingdom Viridiplantae; phylum Streptophyta; class Magnoliopsida; order Caryophyllales; family Amaranthaceae; genus Dysphania; species Dysphania ambrosioides. The sequence continues at coordinate 14,591,408 of CM048659.1, forward strand.
TTCGAGGGTTTATGACATGTTTAAGGGTAAATACGTCACTTATACCCTTAACCGATCCCATTTACCCAATATTTGCTTAAATTGTCCTATTTAAAGGTCTTAGGTCATTTTATTCTAAAAACCTCTCCCATTTGACCGAGTTTAACTCAAATCGATGTATTTCACATGTTTATGACATATGGTCAAGGATAAATACGCCATTTTCTTCCCAAAACCGATCCCATTTGACCAATATTGACTCATATCATCTATTCGAAGTGTTTAGGTCATTTAATAACCAAAACTTGTCCTTTTTTATCGAGTTTGACTCGAATCGATGTATTTCATGTTTTTATGAATTATTTAAGGGAAAATACGTCATTTTCTACCCTTAATTGATCCCATTTGACCAATATTGACTCATATCGTCCTATTAAAGGTGTTTCAGTCATTTTATACCAAAACTAGTACCCTTTGATCGAGTTTGACTAAAATTAATGTATTTCAAGTGTTTATGACATGTTCAATTTTTAATACGTCATTTTCTACCCAAAACCAATCCTATTTGACCAATATTGACTCATATTCTCCTATTCGAAGCGTTCAAGCCGTTTTATACCCAAAACCTCGCCCATTTGACCGAGTTTCATTCAAATCGATGAATTTCAAGTGTTTATGATATATTCAAGGGTAAATACATTATTTTCTACCCTTAACCAATCTCATTTGACCAATATTGAAACATATCATCCTATTAATAGTGTTAAGTCATATTATATCTAAAACCTTTCTCGTTTGACCGAGTTTGACTCAAATCGATGTATTTCAAGGGTTTATGACATGTTCTAGGGTAAATACGCCATTTCTTCTCTTTACCGATCCCATTTGAAAATTATTGACTTATATCATCCTATTCGAAGTATTCAGAACATTTTATACCCAAAACCTCTCTCGTTTAACCGAGTTTGACTCAACCCGATGTATTTCATGTGTTTATGACATATTCAAGGGTAAATACATCATTTTCAACCCTTAACCGATCCCATTTGACCAGTATTGACTCATATTATCCTATTCTTAGTAATCAGGTCATTATATAACCAAAATTCTCCCATTTGACCGAGTTTGACTCAAATCGATGTATTTCAAATGTTTATGACATGTTTCAGGGTAAATATGTCATTTTCTACCCTTAACCATTCTCATTTGACCAATATTGACTCATATCGACCTATTCGAAGTGTTTAGGTTATTTCATACCCAAAATCTCTCCTATTTGACCTAGTTTGACTCAAATAGACGTATTTTAACTGTTTATGAATGGTTCTAGGGTAAATACGTCATTTTCTACCCAAAACCGATCCCATTTGACCAATATTGACTCATATTGTACTATTAGAAGTGCTTAGGTCATTTTATACCCAAAACCTCTCCCAGTTGACCGAGTTTGACTCAAATCGATTTATTTTAAGTGTTTATGAAATGTTTAAGGGTAAATACGTCATTTTCCTGCAATAACACATCCCATTTAACCAATTTTGACTCATATCGTCTTATTCAAAGATTTTATTAATTTTAAACCCGAAACGTCTCCCATTCGACCGCGTTTGACTCATTTTGATGTATTTCAAGTGTTAATCACATTTTCTAGGGTAAATACGTCATTTTCTAACCTTAACCCACCCCATTTAACCAATATTGACTCAGAATGTCCTATTTGAATTGTTTAGGTCATTATATACCCAAAACCTCTCCTTTTATACCGAGTTTGAGTTAAATCCATGTGTTTCAAGTGTTTATGACTTGTTCAAGTTTAATACGTCATTTTCTCCCCTTAACCGATCCCATTAGACCAATATTGACTTATATCGTCCTATTAAAAGTGTTTAGGTCATTTTATACCCAAAACCTCTCCCGCTTGTCCGAATATGTCTCAAATCGATGTATTTTAATCGTTTATGAAATGTACGGGGGTAAACACGTTGTTTCCTACTCTTAACTGATCCCATTTTACCAATATGGACTCATACCATCCTATTCGAAGGTTTTTGGTCATTTTATACCCAAAACCTCTCTCGTTTCATCGATTTTAACTTAACTTAATGTATTGAAAGTGTTTATGACATGTTCAAGGGTAAATACATCATTTTCTACCCTTATCCGATCCCATTTGACCTATTTTGACTCATATTGTCCTATTCAAAGTGTTTAGGTTCGTTTATACCCAAAACCTTGTATTTCAAGTGTTTATGAAATGTTCAAGGGTAAATACATCATTTTCCACCCTTAACCGACCCCATTTGACCAATATAAACTCATATCATCCTATTCGAAAGTTTTATGTCATTTTATAACCAAAACCTCTCACGTTTGACCGAGTCTGACTCATATCGATGTATTTCAAGTGTTAATCACATGTTTTAGGGTAAATACGTCATTTTCTACCCTTAACCGACCCCATTTGACCATTATTGACTCATATCGTCCTATTCGAAGTGTTTAGGTCATTATATACCCAAAACCTCTCCTGTTTGACCGAGTTTGACTCAAATCGATGTATTTCAAGTGTTTATAACAAGTTCAAGGGTAAATACATCATTTTTTTGCCCATAACTGATCCTATTTGACCAATACCGACTTATATCGTCTGATTCGAAGTGTTTAGGTCATTATATAACCAAAATCTCTACCATTGGACCGAGTTTGACTCATATTGATGTCAAGTGTTTATGACAAGTTCAAGGGTAAATTCATCCTTTTCTACCTAAAATATATCCCATTTGACTATTATTGACTCATATCGTCCTATTCGAAATTTTTATGTCATTTTATACCCAAAACCTCTCTCGTTTGACCGAGTTTGAGTCAAATCAATGTATTTCAAATGTTTATCACATGTTCAAGGGTAAATAAGTCATTTTCTACACTTAACCAATCCCATTTGACAATTATTGACTCACATCGACCTATTCAAAGTGTTTAGGTCATTTTATATCCAAAACCTCTCCCTTTTGACCAAGTTTGACTCGAACAGATGTATTTCAAGTGTTTATGACATGTTCAAGGGTAAATACGCTATGTTCTACTCTTAATTAATCCCATTTGACCAATATTTACTCATATCTTTCTATTTAAACTGTTTAGGTCATTTTATTCCCAAAACCTCTCCCGTTTGACCGAGTTTGACTCAAATCGATGTGTTTCAAGTGTTTATGACATGTTTAAGGGTAAATATGACATTTTCTACCCTTAATCGTTCCCATTTGTCCAATATTGAGTCATATCATCCAATTCGAAGTACTTAAATCATTTTTTACCCAAAACCTCTCCTCTTTAACCGAGTTTGACTCGAATAGATATATTTCAAGTGTTTATGACAAGTTTAAGGCTAAATATGTCATTTTCTACCCTTAACCGATCCCATTTGACCAATATTGACTTATATATTCCTGTTAATAGTGTTCAAGTTGAAGAATCAATAGGGAGATGGAATAGGATTAATTATACTCTAGAGGGGGGTGAATAGAGTATAACCGATTTTCGCATTTAGGATCTCAAGGTCTTAAACTGACTTTCAAAGGTGGAATATCAGCGTTAAGGCGTATCTTTGAATCTGGATGTCAAAGGCTTGAAATTAGTTTCAAAGGCTTTTTCTCAGGCTTTGACTGTTTACTGCTTTGATTAATGAGCGAAGCAAACATAAAACGTAAGCAATGAAGAACGAAATAAGATGAGACAAAACACGGAGATTTGATACGAAGTTCGGCAACTAATTTGCCTACGTCTCCGCCTAGGGTTGTCCAACCCTTAGGATTTAACTCGCTCTTTTATTACTTCCCTTAGAGACCTAAAGCACCCTAGAAGATCTTAATCCCCATCTTCTACTCCATAGCATCCCAGCTACACTTTAGCATCTCAGATCCTAGTAATAAAAAGTTCTCTCTATTTTTCTATACGTTGATGGGTATACTTGATAACCGGTATTTTAGGTCGTTAACTAAAAGACAGGTTATGCAAACAATATTTATTCCAACCTACAAACTATACGAATATAGTGGAGTAGGGGGTCGAACCACGAAGACATGGTATATCAAGACTTCAACTTTTAACACAACCGGACTAGTTGGAGTTGGAAATTCAATTAAAACTAGTAAGTAGAAAATAGATGACAATAAATCACGAAGTAAAGCAAGTAGAGAAAAACGAGGACAAGATTAGATTCGCCCTAGGAATGAAGCTTTCAAAACCGAACATGGACATCCAAGAATACGAGAGGAAGTTTGTGACCCTATAAATCACACGAACAACCTATAATCGCCCTATGTCTCCAAAGGAGTGGTAGGACAAGATTCGCATCGGAATCTGAAACTACTTATTATCATCATTTCTACAACCTTAAGCAATAAAGATCATAGCTTTCCTAGGGTTTCACCAATCAAAACCCCTAAAGGAATTACTCACACATATTCATGCTTAAAGACATAAAGATATTAAAAGAGACGAACATGGGAGGAATTTACGAGAATGAAAACAAAATCAGAAATTATACTAATAAACGATAAACTTAGAACTAAGCATGCAATGAAATAAAGCAATGAATTAAGATTAAAGAAAGGAATTAAACTTACAAAAGCTTCAATTTGATATCCACGAAAACAATTCGAACTACAAAGCGTTGAAGAAAAACTGAAAACCGAAAGCTAAAACTAAAACTAAAAGAATTTGGAGGCTAAGAAATCTAAAAGTGCATAAAAGTATAAAACCTAGCTCCCCCCTCTCTCATCAGTGGAAGGGGGTATTTATAACAAAATAAGAAAAACCTACGAAAACCCTAAAATGCATAGGAGCCGGCCCTAAAAAGAAGTAGTTGATCCGGAGGAAGACATTGTCATTCGCTCGAATATAAGTCTCATTCGGCCGAATATGATCCCATTTGCCTGAATAGTCTTCCATTCGCCCATTCCAGAGGCTTTGAGGAATCGGTCTCTGTCAAGCATTCGAGCGAATGTATAGGTTGATTCGGCCGAATGGAAGCTCATTCGCCCGAATGAGTTCCATTCGGCTTTTCCAGTGGCAAGGCTCAAGATCTCTAAAGACAGTCATCCATTCGACCGAATGTGTCTCAGATTCGGTCGAATCTTAAACATTCGGTCGAATTTCTCTCAGATTCGGTCAAATCTGAGACCATTCTTTTCTCTTTTTCACTTCCGTCTTTTTTGAACTCCGTAGAATCTTCATGAGTGACTTCAAACACTTGCCCAAGCTAAGATACGTGTGTCAAAGGCTCGAATGCATCGCCTTTCACCTTGAAATCATCAAAAGTGCCTGAAATGAACTTAAGACAACTCGAAAACAAGATCAAGGCAAAATCAAGCATAATATGCATAAACCAATACAAAACTACAAGACTTGACACTAAAATGAGATAATAAATGTGCTCTAAAATGAGCACATCAACTTCCCCCAAGCTAAACCATTGCTAGTCCCTAGCAAACGAAATAGGAAGGTGAAGTAATAGCTTAAGGCAATATGAATGAAGAAATGAATAAAGAGACGAATGAATAACATGGGAAGTGAAAATCAAGTCAATGCAAGCCGTGCACGTGCGAAACTCTTCCCTAGCCATGGGTGTGCAAGTACAATGGGATTTAAAGAGCATAATCAACTTTTTACACCTACTCGGGATCGCCAAGCAAGCCACATCATAATTAATTCCGCCTACTACCTAATGAGGTCGCAAGTCTACGCTCCTAAGGTTATTTCCCACGAGGTGTGGGAAATTTCCATTACGCTCATGTGTTAATAGGGTATGTGTTTCACTCGAAATCATCCGACTGAAGATGAGTCAGGAATTAAACACCTAAGCAGGGAGAAATCCCGTAAATTGTGTCTTATCTGCTCTCCAGCACTGATCCTACTAATCAGGTTAAGTCGAACAGGTTTGGAAAGGGTTGTAATGTAGGTTTCAGATCGAGGTATGGTAGAATTTGGGAATGTGGAGTTGAAATAGAGGATAGTAAGTGATCCAAGAAAATAAAACCGAGGAAAATTACGCCTTCCGACAACCATGTCAATCCCAAAATTCCCAATAGTAGACTCTAATACACTATGTCAACTTTATTCTCAACTTTTTTCTCTAATTTCTTTTTGTTTATTTTCTTTTTCTTTTTCCTTTTTTTTCTTTTTTTCTTTCTTTTTCCCTTTTTTTTATTTTTCTTTCTTTTTCCCCTTTTTTTTGTGCTTTTCAAGCTTTTTCTGAACTTTCTATGTGCATACTTCTTTGAAATGCACTAAGACTAGTGTACGTATTCAAATCATCCGATGATCATTTCCCCAAACCAAAATCCTATATTATAATGCTATAAATATCAACTTCACTATGATCACATGACTATCCTCTAGGTAAAAAGAGGGAACATTTGGTTCATGTGGAGTTAGATAGCGTGGCTACAAAAAAAGAAGGCAAAGGCACAAATTTGGCTCAACCTAGAGTAAATTGATTTTCATGGTAGGCACTTTGGTTATGTAGCTTTAACTACAAACGTGTTATCATCCCTAACCTTTAGAAAAGTAGACTATGCTGGAGGAGAACAGACACAATTCTTAAGATTCCCTGACTAACACTCATCAATATAGGACTCATAATAAAGTCCTAAAGGCTCAATCCCCACTAGGTTAGTCGAAATGCGCCTCAATAGGTAGTCATCTAAACCACATACCAAGCAAGCTCAGATTCCCCCAAGCTAAGTGAAAAACAGTCGATAGACTCATACCCAAAACAGGCACAGGGCTAGGGGAATACGAGTTTGCATAAAGTCAATGTAAAGTGCACAACAGAGGCTTGCATGCTTGTTTGGAATATATTATGGGAAAGGGGGCACATGACGCAAAGAAGGGTAAAAACAAATATAAAAATAACTTAAATACATAAATTTGGATTTTCAAGTAAGCAATCATACCAATACGTGGGTGCAGTGGCATGTGGACCTTATTATATATATACCTGAAAACAACATCAAAAAGCAAAGCGCAAAACACAAAATAACACCTAGAAATAGACACAAAACATGAAGCAATACAACACTACACAACACTAAACTGACAGCCAAGACCAAAGGACATGCGAAAGAATGAGTAGTGGACTATGGATACCCCCCCCCCCCCAAGCTAGGGTGAAGCTATCCTCGGCACTAAGGGAGGTCGTTAGGTCTACCACTACTCATCCCCCATAAACTCCTCATCATCCCCCTGGTCATCCTCCTCATTAACCTCCTCCTCCCCACCCGTGTAATCCATCCTAGAGTCATCTAAGGCTCTTCTAGGTGCCGGTGGGGTGAAGTTATTAAACCTACGCCTATCCACCTGCAATCGGTCAAACCCATGACTTAGTGATATCTCGTTATAGTTGTCATGGCGAGGGCACCAAGAAGGGGTGGCCATGCTTTCGCTGACCATGTGGGAGCGATAGGCCATATCATACCATGGGTAGTTCGCCCGCTCGAAGTTTTGTTCGAGGTGTTCGAGCCGGGCGGTGTGCTGGGCTTGGGTGGTGAGGACCTGGTCAAGCCTTCTCTCTATGCGTCCTAGGGAGGACATAATATCGGATTCAGACTCATCGTCTGAATTGTCATGGTCCGGTAAGACCGAGGTGGAGGCCCTAGGTCTGTCACCCATAGAGAAGGTATGAGGGCGGGGAGGTGGTACAAGTGGGGGCTCGACAGCGTATCTCGGCACATCGCCTTCTAAGAGATACGAGGCCCTAAACTGGACTAGGGGAGGTAAATGAGGACAAGGGAGGGGGATGGTGTGGTCTTTCAAGTACCGCCATCGCATGGGGTCCGCAAAAATGAAGCCAGCCCGTACGAGACATTGCTCGTGAAGGGTAGTGGAACTGGCATATTGTTCGTCGAATTCCACAGGATTCATGACGTTCAAGAATTCAGCAATGCGGAATACGTGCCCCCCTAAACATAAGTCAGTAGTAGCATTCAGGGTGGCTGTGTTGTTTAGAAACTTCCACAGCGTCATTGGCAGGCTTAGTGCAGTGTCGTCGTGTGGTGCAAGATAACGGTGCAAGATGTGCACCTCGTGTGTTCATACTAGGTGAGGGTTAGGGGAAGGGAACAAAGTTTCCCTAGAAAATTTAAAGAACATGCGCAAAACGGGGTGTTCCACATCAGAAGCATATATGTTCCTATTTGGATAAACAAGCCGGCCAGCTATTTTAGGCCATAGCTCGGAAACCCGAGAGTTGTCCGGTTGTTTATCCAGAATAGGCTCGTTATTGAAACCAAATACGGCAAAAAATGCAGCATAATCAAGAAAATAGGTTGCATTCCTTAGCCTAAAAGATAAATGCAGCCTACCATCCCGTTGGCACGGGGTTAGGGAACTGAGAAACTCATAACTTAAGATCTTATGAGTTGGGTGCCATATGTTTATCTAGTTCTCTAACCCACATACAGTTAATAATGCAACAAATTGCTCGTATATACCCATTCGTTGCAAAATTGAAAGGTCTAAATAACGAGTGGAGTTGATTTTCCGTACCTTAAGCCTTTGGAAACGCTCATATTGTTCCAAAGATACAAAAATTATCAATGGATGGTCCTCATCGAACCATAGTTCCTGGTCAGGAAGTCTTTGTGAGCCTTCCGGTTGTTGAGAACCGATTTGTTGAGCTTCCTGAGCCGCACCCGAAGAGGAACCTTCTCCATGCTTTTTGGACCTCTTGAAGGGGTTCCTTAAGGTTCTCCTTGGACCCATGGTCATTGAGGATGATTTGGAAGGGAGTAGAGGAATTTGAGAAAGAGCAAGAGTGTGGGGGAATTCGGCCGAGTTGGAGGAGCAAATAAATTTCTATGCGAATTTACGTGGAATGAGCTGATATTTATAGAACTGACTTCCATTCTGTCGAATGGAGCTTACATTTGGTCGAATGGTGCCCCATTCGCCCGAATGGCTAACCTGTTTGGTCGAATGGAGTAGAGTTACGAAGAATTCGTCGCTCACATTTGACCGAATCCAACAGATATTCGGTCGAATGTAACTACATTTGCTCGAATGTTAGGTTCATTCGGGGTTACCAGCAGCCTCGTAAATTTCCTTAGTAGATCTATTCGGCCGAATTGATCCTTCATTCGGCACTATCAAGAACTTGGCCAAACTCGGATTTAGCTCTTGTTCAATGCACATTCGGTCGAATGGACCTATCATTCGGCCGAATGGAAAGCGCTTTCGCACTTTCTTAGATCAAATCACTCATGCCTTTTCAAAATCAATCAATGTACTATGAGTTAGATTGATGAAAATCCAAATAAACTGGGTTACCTCCCGTAAGTGCTTTGTTTAACGTCGTTTAACTTGACGTGGCTCGGGTAATTAAACAAGGACAAAAGTGAAACTAAGCATTTAAAACCTAACAAAATGCTAAAGAACAATGATTCAAAGTAGGGATACTCGATAAGTGCCAATGATTATACCAATCATTCGACTTTGACATCATCTAACCTTATAAGCTCAATGGTGTTGACATTGTGAAGGCTGCTCTCATGGAAGAGTTTTAACGGATGTCCATTAACAACAAAACGTCCTCCATGATGGTCTTTCTGCTCTACCGTTCCATATGGGAAAACTTGTGAAATCTCGAATGGCCCAGACAACCGTGATTTTAACTTTCCGAGGAATAACTTAGCTCTTGAATTAAAGAGCAGCACTTTATCTCCTACAAGGAACTCTCATTGGATGATACGTTGGTCGTGACAACGCTTAGTACGTTCCTTGTAGATGTGCATGTTATGGAATGCGTCGAGCCGTAGTTCTTCCAATTCTCGTAATTGGGCGACTCGCTTCTCGCAGAATAAGGTAGGGTCCAAATTTAGAGTTTGGATCGCCCACCAAGACTTGCATTCCAGTTCCACCGGTAGGTGACAGGATTTCCCATATAAAAGTCGGAACGGGGTGGTGCCAATAGGGGTTTGGTAACACGTCCGGTGGGCCCAAAGAGCGTCATCTAACTTTAGAGACCAATCTTTCCTATTTGGGTTTACCACCTTCTCGAGAATTCTCTTGATTTCCCTATTAGCTACTTCCACCTATCCTTGAGTTTGGGGATGGTAGGGTGATTCGACTTTGTGCACGACTCCATAATTTTTCAATAATTTATTTAGTTCGTGCTTAGCAAAGTGTGATCCCCCATCACTTATGACTATTTTGGGAACACCGAATCGAGGAAAGATTATGCTTTTAAAAAGCTTAATAACCACTTTGTGATCGTTTGTAGGTGAGGTGATGGCTTCCACCCACTTAGACACATAATCAATTCCTATTAAAATATATTGGTTCCCATGAGATGAAACAAATGGGCCCATAAAGTCAATTCCCCAACAGTCGAACACTTCACACTCAAGGATGTAGTTTTGAGGCATCTCATTTCGCATTGAGATGTTGCCAACTTTTTGGCACCTCTCACAGCATTTCACAAAAGTTTCAACATCCTTGTGTAACGTTGGCCAATAGAAACCTGCGGTGGCAACCTTAGCAGTAGTGTTCATTATACTATGGTGACCGCCACACGCGTATGAATGACAGTGAGTTAGGATTTTGGGGACTTCCTCTTCAGTGACGCAGCAGTGGATTATGCCGTTTGCACAAGCATGAAATAAATAGGGATCATCCCAAAAGAAGTTCCCGACTTTACTAAAGAAAGCCTTTTTCATAGCCCTTGATTCGAACTCTAGAAGTTCTCCACAAGCTAAATAATTTGCAATATCCGTGAACCAAGTGACTTTCCCAACTACTATTGCTGTCATTAGGGTTTCTTCTACCATTTCGTCTTGGATAGGTATGGCGTTGTTATTAAGCTCGGGTAGCCTAGACAAATGGTTAGCTACCACATTTACGCTACCTTTCCTATCTCTTAACTCAAAGTCAAACTCTTGTAATAGGAGCACCCAACGGATCAACCTCGGCTTTGCATCTCTCTTTGTCATTAAAAACATCAGAGCCGAGTGATCAGTGAATACTACAACTTTTAAACAGATAAGATATTGGCGCAGTCTCTCAAAAGCATAGACTACTGCCAGCATTTCTTTTTCAGTTGTAGTGTAGTTACGTTGTGTAGGGTCCAGTGTTTTACTGATATAACATATAACATGGTGCTTTCCCTCCTTTTTCTGCCCAAGGACAGCACCAACAGAAATATCATTGGCATCGCACATCAATTCAAATGGCAAACTCTAAGCCGGAGCTTGCACGATGGGCGCAGAAATTAGAGCATCTTTTAGCTTGTTAAAGGCATTCAGGCATCTCTCATCGAAGTAAAATTTGACATCTTTATGAAGAAGTTCATTCAAGGGTTTTGCTAGAGTCGAAAATCCTAGGATGAGATGCCTATAGAATCCTGCGTGTCCAAGAAAGGATCGTACTCCTGTAACTAAGGTAGGTACAGGAAGATTCCTTATCACATCAATTTTGGCAGGATCTACCTCTATGACTTTGGAAGACACTTTGTGGCCTAGGACGATGCCCTCTTGAACTAAAAAGTGATATTTCTCCTAATTTAGTACAAGATTCGTTTCTTGACACCTTAATAGTACTTTCTCGAGATGTGTCAAGCAAGTGTCAAGAGAGGACCCTCCAACAGAAAAATCATCCATGAACACTTCCATGAAGTCCTCTAATATATCAGTTATATAGCCGACATGCACCTCTGGAATGTAGATGGAGCATGCATAAACCGAAGGGCATTCTCCTGTAGGCAAAAGTCCCAAAAGGACAGGTGAAAGTTGTTTTCTGTTGGTCCTCGGGGTGGATTGGGATTTGAAAGAAACCCGAGTAACCATCTAGAAAACAATAGTACCTGTGCCTAGCCAGTCTTTCAAGCATCTCATCGATAAAGGGTAAGGGAAAGTGATCCTTTCTGGTAGCCTTATTAAGTTTGCGATAGTCAATGCAAACTCGCCATCTTGTGGTGGCTCTTGTGGGGATCATCTCTCCTCTGTCATTCTCGACGATGGTTATTCCTCCCTTTTTATTAACAACATGAACTGGGCTAACCCATCTACTATCTGAAATTGAGTAGATGATGCCGGCCTTGAGGAGTTTGAGGATTTCATCCTTAACTACCTCTTTCATGTTGGGATTCAACCGTCTTTGAGGCTCAACGGAGGAAAATTGTTCATCGTCAAGATGAATCCGGTGCATAACAAGGGATGGACTAATCCCTTTTAAATCACCTAGTGAATACCCGATGACATCTCGATATTTCCTTAATAAAACAAGTAGTTTTTCCAAAGAAATGTCATCAAGCTCAGAATTCACTATGACAGGGCTTCCTTCATCTTCATCGAGATATGCATATTTTAAGCTAGGAGGTAGAGGTTTCACAGTCACTTTGGGGAAAGGCTTAGGACTTTACCCTTTGTGTGTAATACTTTCCTCTACCTCGCAAAGGTGCTCATACTCTGCTTCTTTTTCAGAATCCTAGGCCGTATCTAATCGGCCTTCTAACAACTCATTTATAGTAGGGGTATCCTCATCATTCATTTGACACCCATCCTCTACTTCCTTGTTCCCATAACAATCCTCACTCTCCCTATCACCTTCTTCAAGGCGATAGACCTGCTCAACCATAGGCTTCTTTAAAAGGGGAGAGATTTTGAAAACTACCTTTACCTGGGCAACTTCTACCGTTATGGTATCATCATGGCTATTAATAACTGCCTGAAGCATTTCCAGAATGGCTCTGCCCAAGATAAGTGGAGTATAAGGGTCCTCTTCCATTTCCATTACTACAAAATCACAAGGGACCACTAGTTTTCCTACTTGTATAGGTATGTCGTTAAGCTCTCCACATGGCACTTTAATGCTCCTATCAGCCAGTTGGATTATTTTCCTTGAAGGTCGGAGGTCAAAGGGGATCTTTTTGGCGATCGATAGAGGCATAAGACTGATCGAAGCCCCTAAATCGGCGAGCGCTTCTTTAGGATCAAGGTTTCCCAACTTTACAGGGAGGTTATAAGGACCGGGATCTCGCTCCTTCATAGGCATTTTCCCTTGCAGTATAGAGCTAACTTGATGGGGGAGACTAATTACCTCTTCCTCAAGCTTTTTCTTGTTGGACAGTAAGTCTTTCAAGAATTTAGCATACTTTGGCATTTGTGCCATAGCATCGAGGAATGGGATTTTCATCTCCATCTTCTGAATATGTTCAAGAAACTTCTTGAACTTATAATCAAGTTGCTTCTCAACTTTCCTGTAGGGAAAAGGAAGCGGTGGTGCATATAACCATTCTAACCTCTTTGTCTCCTCATCTTTCTTCCTCCTCTCTTCCTCACTCTCTAGTGGCTTCTCACTCCCTGCCTTAGCATTGACGTCCTCCCTACCTCTTTCATCCTCAACCTCTGGCATTTTACCATGTTCCTCCTCTTTTTCATCTTTGTGCACTCTTGTCTCATCACTCACCTGCACCAAAGGTGTATCAACCGGATATGAAGGAACGTTATACTGAGTCCCTAATCTCAGGTGGATAGCCTTAGCAGTGTGCTGGTTTGGGTTCGGGTGCTGAGGTGGAGGCTGTATAAAGGGGTTAGGTTGAGGGTGAGATGGGAATAGCGGTGGTTCAGGAGGATTAGCCATTTGGGCCAGTTGAGTTTCAAACAACTTTTGCTGAGCTTAAAGTTGCTGTATTTGTTGGATGATAGTCTGATTAATTTTCCTTAGACTCTGGTTTTGCTGAGCAAGAGTTGTTACTTGGGAGGCTAAATGGTCATTGGTTGAAGCATGACCATGTTGTGGTTGAGGAGCCACATAATGAGGCTAACTAAGGGGAAAAGCTAGGTTTGAACCATTTCTAGGTCCTTGGTGAAACCCTGGGGGTCTATACACATTGGCCCTAGGTACGTTCCCATTAGCCTATTTCCCCTGGAAACCTTGGTTATTAAATCCACCTTGACCATTTCTATTGTATCCTGGGTGGAAGTTTCCCTAGTTTTGGTTGGAGTTAAAGGGAGGTTTGTACTATTGGTTGTTCGGGAAAGGTTGTTGCCCGTACCCTACTCCTTGGCCCTGTCCACTATAGTTAAGGGCTACCACATGATCAGGGTTATACCCATAACCGTCATAGTTCATCACGTGCGGTTCTGGGTTATACCCTCTATAGTCAACTGCAGCTACGTGCTCGGAGAGCGAACCACCACAATAAGATGTATCATGGTTGGTACCCCCACATATGGGCACATGCAAAGTGCTTTTCACGCACTGGGGGGGTGTTCGAACTACCGGCTAGGCTTAGTTTGGATAACTTTTTATCAATAACGGCTTCTATTTTGGCGCTAATGTTGTCCAAGTTAGTTGTGTCTATCATCCCTCTCGGTAATCCCTGACTCCTAGTTCTTCCCCAGGCACTATTCTTAGCAACTTCCTCTATTTTGGCCTTTACCTGGGTGCAAGGAATTTTGGAAAGCTGGCCACCTACAGTTGAGTCTAGAAGTGCTTTGGTGGAGTCATTAAGACCATCGTAAAAGAATGTGTTGAGATGGTTTTCCCCATACTCATAGTGGGGGCATGCTCTAATCATTCTTTTAAAGCTACTCCATGTAGCACTAAGGTTCTCGTCATCCTCTTGGGTGAATGACGCAATTTTCTTACGCCAATCCTGCGTTCGAACCGTAAGATAGAACCTTTCTAGAAATGCGGTTTTTAGTTGAGCCCAATTAATAATTGAATTGGGTTCTAAGCATTTGTACCAATCCTTGGCATCTTCAGCAAGACTCAGATGGAATAGGTGCATTCGCACATAATCAGGGCTATTAGGACAAGGAGGGATAAGGCCACAAATATCTGAGAATGCCTCTAGGTGTTGAAGAGGACATTCATTTCTTAAGCCACTGAATGGTGTTTCCTTAACCATTCTTGTGAACTGAGGGTGAATTTGGTAAGGTGTAGTAGCAACAGGAAGTACTACACCCCCTTGGAACTCTTGTGAGCCAGGAGTTCCGAATTGGCCAAACAATTGATGTTCGTCAGCCATTATGGACAGATTATGAGGTATACTTTGAAGGCGTTGTCTACTAACACGTTGGATTTCAGGATTTAAGGGTGTAATTGGCTGATTTGACCTACGCGTGCTATGGGGCATGCAAACACCTAAGTCAAAGACAACCACACACAAAAAGAAAAACAAAAAAAACATAAAGGAAATGAAATACAGTTATGCTAAGACAAGTTAAGTCTAAATATTACGCCTTGTCCCCGGCAACGGCGCCATTTTGATAACCGGTATTTTAGGTCGTTAACTAAAAGACAAGTTATGCAAATAATATTTATTCCAACCTACAAACTATATGAGTATATTAGAGTAGGGGGTCGAACCACGAAGACAAGGTATATCAAGACTTCAACTTTTAACTCAACCGGACTAGTTGGAGTTGGAAATTCAATTAAAACTAATAAGCAGAACATAGATGACAACAAATCACGAAGTAAAGCAAGTAGAGAAAAACGAGGACAAGACCGAACATGATTGATTACAGAAAATCTGATAATAACTAGCATGGACATCCAAGAATACGAGAGGAAGTTTGTGACCCTATAAATCACACAAACAACCTATAATCGCCCTATGTCTCCAAAGGAGTGGAAGGACAAGATTCGCATCGGAATCCAAAACTACTTATTATCATCATTTCTACAACCTTAAGCAATAAAGATCATAGCTTTCCTAGGGTTTCACCAATCAAAACCCCTAAAGGAATTACTCACACATATTCATGCTTAAAGACATAAAGATATTAAAAGAGACGAACATGGGAGGAATTTACGAGAATGAAAACAAAATCAGAAATTATACTAATAAACGATAAACTTAGAACTAAGCATGCAATGAAATAAAGCAATGAATTAAGATTAAAGGAAGGAATTAAACTTACAAAAGCTTCAATTTGATATCCACGAAAAGAATTCGAACTACAAAGCGTTGAAGAAAAACTGAAAACCAAAAGCTAAAACTAAAAGAATTTGGAGGCTAAGAAATCTAAAAGTGCATAAAAGTATAAAACCTAGCTCCCCCCTGTCTCATCAGAGGAAGGGGGTATTTATAAAAAAATAATAAAAACCAACGAAAACCCTAAAATGCATAGGAGCCGGCCCTAAAAAGAAGTAGTTGATCCGGAGGAAGACATTGTCATTCGCTCGAATATAAGTCTCATTCGGCCGAATATGATCCCATTCACCCGAATGGTCTTCCATTTTCCCATTATAGAGGTTTCGAGGAATCGATCTCTGTCAAGCATTCTGCCGAATGTATAGGTTGATTCGGTCGAATGGAAGCTCATTCGCCTGAATGAGTTCCATTCGGCTTTTCCAGTGGCAACGCTCAAGATCTCTGAAGACAGTCATCCATTTGACCAAATGTGTCTCAGATTCGGTCGAATCTTAACCATTCGGTCGAATGTCTCTCAGATTCGGTCAAATCTGAGACCATTCTTTCCTCTTTTTCACTTCCCTCTTTTCTGAACTCTGTAGAATCTTCATGAGTGACTTCAAACACTTGCCCAAGCTAAGATACGTGTGTCAAAGGCTCGAATGCATCTCCTTTCACCTTGAAATAATCAAAAGTGCCTGTAATGAACTTAAGACAACTCGAAAATAAGATCAAGGCAAAATCAGGCATAATATGCATAAACCAATACAAAACTACGAGACTTGACACTAAAATGAGATAATAAATGTGCTCTAAAACGAGCACATCAATACTCTTAGTATAACACTCTCTCAAAATATTCTTAAACACTCAAGAGATAAAGTTTATGGAACTAGAGAGAAAATAATGAAGCTTTTTTTATGTAGCTTGTGACTGAAATTCACGATTAAAGCTTCTGTTCTTGTCTCACTTTTTGTCTCGTTGTGTCTCTACTCGTCTCTTTTTGTTTCTCTCTTTTCTTCAACTTCAAAGCTTGGAATATATATTAAACTTCATTTCAAGCCGTTGAAAGGAGGCTTAAAATAGGCTGCTGAAAATCTGATTTGCCTTTAATACTTTCACCAAGATTTCCTCCAATATGGCTGTAGAGAATCATTCATTTTGGCTATTGAAGATTGATATCATTTGAATATTTTACAGCAAGAATATTTCCACTTTATTTGCTGCACCTTGAAGCTTCAAACATATTTCTTTTTCCATAACCACAATGCTTGAATTTTGATAATTAACAAAATTAACTTGAATAATCTTCAACATATATGAGCATCACTTATTTGCTAAAATTAAGAGATATATTTGATAGTAAAATCATGTCTAAATAATTTAGGTTAGAGAATAAAATAAGTGAAACAAGAAAAGGATAAAAACACAAGATTTAGGCAATTAGAAAATTCTTATCCTTTGACAAAGTGTTTGAACTTTGCTGACTGCTTTGAGACATGGCTCAAGCTTTTGAAGACGTGGCTCAAATGTTGTATTCTCGTCCTTTGACAGAATGCATAAAGCTTTGCATTTTAGATTCCATTACTTCCATCACATTGGCAACTCTATGCATTTTCGTTTCGATGATGTTTTCAACTCTATTTGACTTTGCATTTTGGCTTCCATCATTAGACATAATAATGTTAGTAATCAAGGTGGAGTCTTCAATCTCCCCCTTGATGGAAGACAAAACATTATATGCAAATGTCAAAGAATAAAATGCATAAACAAAAATATTCTCCCCTTTAAATAAATAATACATAAATACTCTCCCCCTTTTTGTCTTCCAACAAGGTGGGAAAATATAAATGTTGGATCACAAGAAGGCTTTTTCAAAATAACAAAAAGATAAAAACAGTAAAACCTTTAAAGACATGAAAACAAAAAGACGTTGCTTTAAAGAAAAGGTCAAACAGTCAAGGCTTTGAAAGCTAAAAATAAAAGACGCGGAAAACTTTGAAAAAAGCTTCAAGGCCATGAGAATCTTTAAAACGAATGGAATGAGATTTTAAAAACATTGAAAGCAAAAGCAACAGATCCATCCATAATTTATGTATCCAAAACATTTCAAAAATCATTTAATAAATATTTGATAATTATCTATAGGATAAGTACCAAACATTTTGATCCAATATTAATATTAAAAAGTGACAGTCAAGGCAATGATAAGCATGTCAAGACATTGACATACACATGCAAAAATAAACATATATAACTTACTCAAATAGCTCCCCCTACGAGGATGCTTCCCCATTTAATATTCCAAGCTCAAGACAAATAAAGTTAAATCGTTCTTCACTCAAAGGCTTGGTGAAGATGTTAGCGAGTTGCAAATCAGTAGAAATAAAAGATATAGATACGTCTCCTTTCTCCACATGATCACGTATAAAGTGATGTCTAACATCAATATGTTTAGTGCGAGAGTGATGAACTGGATTCTTCATTATGGATATAGCACTCGTGTTGTCACACTTGATAGGTATGCCTTTGAAGTCTAACCCAAGGTCTCTTAATTGTTGAGATATCCACAAAATTTGTAAACCACAAGCACCGGCTGCAATGTATTCGGCTTCGGCAGTAGAGAGAGCCACCGAATTTTGTTTCTTTGAATGCCAACTAATGATAGATGATCCCAAGAATTGACAGCAACCTAAAGTACTTTTCTAACCACTTTATAACCCCTAAATCCAGCATCTGAATATCCAACAAGTTCAAAGTCACTATTACAAGGGTACCAAAGACCGAAATCCTTTGTCCCATTTAGATAGCGTAATATCCTCTTAACTGCACTCAAATGAGATTCTTTGGGGTTAGCTTGAAAACGAGCACATATACACACACTAAACATAATATCTGGCCTACTTGTCATGAGATAGAGAAGAGATCCAATCATACCACGATATTCCTTTTGATTTACCGACTTACCATTTTCATCTTGATCTAAAAGTAATGTCGAACTCATAGGAGTCTTAGCCTCTTTAGATTGAGTCATATTGTACTTCTTAAGGAGATCTCTTGCGTATTTGCTTTAATTTATAAATATACCTCCTTTCTCTTGTTTAACTTGCAATCCAAGAAAGAAGTTCAACTCATCCATTAAATTCATCTCAAATTCCCTACACATAATCTCAGAAAATTCCTTGCAAAGGGAATCGTTAGTAGCACCAAAAAGAATATCATCAACATAAACTTGAACTATTAATTAATCTTTACCTTTGGTTTTCACAAAAAGAGTTTTGTCAATAAACCCTTGTTTGAAATCATTTTCTAAAAGATATTTTGAAAGACGCTCATACCAAGCCCTTGGAGCTTGTTTCAAACCATTGAGCGCTTCGTCAAGTTTAAAAACATGATTTGGAAATTTCTTATTTTCGAAACTGGGGGGTTGAGCAACATATACTTCTTCTTGTAAATAACCATTCAAAAATGTACATTTGACATCCATTTGAAATAGCTTAATTCGCATAAAGGAAGCAAAAGTAAGGAGCATTTGAATAGCCTCCATCCTAGCCACAAGAGCGAATGTCTCTTTATAATCTATCCCTTATTCTTGATTATAACCTTGGGCTACTTATCTAGCTTTGTTCCTCACTATCTTTCCATTCTCATCAAGCTTATTTCTGAATACCCACCTTGTTCCAATAATTGAATGATCCTTTGATCTTGGTGTGAGTGTCCATACTTTATTTCTTTCGAATTCATTTAGCTCACTTTGCATAGCTAAAATCCAATAGAGCTCTTGAAGTGCTTCATTGATATTCTTCAGTTCTATAAGAGAAACAAAAGTGTGAAATGCACATAAATATTTAACATAAGAGCGTGTTTGTATACCAGCTTTTGGATCCAAAGTTATATTGTTTGTTGGATGAGATAAGGAGTATTTGAACTTTCATGGAAGCATCAAAGGAGCTGATGTAGTTTCCTGAAGTATCCTTTCCAGGCCTTGAGATAGGTCTGAAGGCCTTGGAGTGGCTTCTGATATAATATTGTCCGTTTGTTCAAGGCTTTGAGATGGAGTTTCAAGATCTTAAGGCTGCTGGTTAAGGCTTTAATCTAATTCATCTGCGTCTAAAATTGGCTCTTGCATATTCTGGGCAGATTTCTCCATTTCATTATCTGACGAACTTTCTTCTCCTTCTATCTCAAATGAATAAAATTCATACTTATTCAAGTTTAAACCTGTAAAACCATCACTCAAGATACCGTTCTCGGTTTCATCAAAGATCACATGTATACTTTCTTCAACAACTTTAGTATGCTTATTGAAAACTCTATAAGGTTTAGAATTCAAAGAGTAACCTAACAAAATTGCTTTATCACTACATGCGTCAAATTTACCAAGTTTATCTTTGCCATTATTATGAACAAAGCACATACATCCAAAAGGTTTGAAATAGGAAATATTAGGCTTTTTACCTTTAAACAATTCGTAAGGAGTTTTCTTTAAAATAGGGCGAATCAAACAACAGTTTAAAATATAGTTTGCTGTATTAACAGATTTTGCCCAAAAGTATTTTGGCAAATCATTTTCCAAAAGCATTATCCTAGACATATCCTCAAGAGTGCGGTTCTTTCGTTCCACAACTCCATTTTGTTGAGGTGTCCTAGGAGCTGAAAAATTGGGAGAAATACCATATTTAGTACAAAAGTTATCAAACTTTAGTTGATCAAACTCTCTACCATGATCTCTTCTCACAACAACTTTGGGTAGGTTTTTTTAAGGTTTAATTCTTTACAAATTTTTGAAAACTCTAGTAAAGCCTCTAATTTTTCATGCAAAACTGAAATCCAAGTAAAACGGGAAAAATCATCAACAAAAACAAGGATTTATTTTTTACCTTTAGGTGATTTAACACGCATAGGACCACATAAATCTATGTGTAGAAGCTCTATTGGGTGAGAAGTACTTATAACCTTTTTGGCTTTGAATGATCCTTTTGTTTGTTTACCTCTTGCACATGCTTTGCAAAGCTCTTTTTCTTTGAAATCTAACTTTGGTAGTCCACATACTAAGTCCTTTGAGAAAAGCTTTTTCATGGTATGCATATTAATATGACCTAACCTTCTATGCCAAAGCCTTGAGTCGCTGGTCAAGGCCTTAAGACATTTTAAGCTAGTACTTGCAACTTGGTTAGTATGAAAAGCATAAACATTATTGCAACGAGGAGCAATTAAAATAATTTTACCACCCACCTTGCTTTGCACCTCGCATTTTTCTTCATGAATTTATTACCTTTATCACATAATTGAGAGATTCTAAGCAACTTGTATTTAAGACCTTCAACTAGGTACACATCATCAATGGTGTTTGATGCATTATCTCTAACTTTTCCAATACCAATTATTCTACACTTTCCTTTATCACCAATTGTAATTGTTCCAGCAGATTGCTCTTTGATCATTAAAAATAAAGAGGACTTCCCACTCATGTGCCGTGAGCATCCACTATCTAGAATCCACTTATAATCTTTGCTCTTGGTGATTTCCTACAAAAGAACAAAACATCAAACCTTTCGACTAGACCGAATTGCAAATTTAGATTCATAATCGGGATGGACCATGTTGGGTGGTCTAGTCCCTTTAGGAACCCATACTTGCTTGATCTGGTCTCGAAGAAAAATAGGAAATGAATTTTTAAGAATTTAAGGGTCATTCCTACGAAAAGGACAAGTTAGCTTGGTATGACCCTTTTTGCAACAGTAAAAACATATATGTGTTTGCCAATTATCCTTTGCTTTTACAAATGTGGTTGTGGTTTTATTTGGAAAATTTTTATTGCAACCAAGACCACTTTTATTCAAGGATGATTGGTGCTCACCTAGCATTTTTTCAAGAGTAGATTCGGAGTGAGAAAATCTAACCAAGGAATTATGTTGCTCTCTACACTTCCTAGACAGTAGCTTCTTTTCCTTCTCCAAGTTATCATTAACATAACTCAAAGAGGCGAGCTTTCATTTTAAAACAATGTTTTCAGTTTTCAAGGCCTTGACCTGGGTGTCAAATGATGACTTCGAGGCTTGGACCCTGAGTTTAAAAGCTGACTGAGAGGCTTTGAGATCAGTTAGTTCCTTAGCGAGACTTTCAGAAATACTTACCTGTTGGTTTAGCTTCTCCTTGAGAATCTTGGATTCAAGAATCAAACTCTCTTCATTTATAATCATATTTTGCAAGGATTCGGACAGAACATCAATAGGACTTCAGATTAAATTTTTCACCATTACCTCAAGATGTTCTTTCTTTGAATCATCATGATTAGCCATAAGACATAGGTTTGCTTGTTCATCTTTTGAGTCACTAGATGAATCTAAATCACTCTATGAAGCAACCATAGCTTTCTTCTTATAATCCTTTTTGTGGAAAGGCTTCTTCTTTCATTGAGGGCAATCTTTCACTAAGTGATCTGTTCCACCACACTCATAGCATGCTAGTGTATTAACTTTATTCATTATAGTCTCTGCCTCTTGAGAAATTCTTCTTCATTTTTAGAATCTTGGCAAGACTTCTAGCGATGAGAGCAAATGGATCTTCATCATCACTATCATCACTATCTTCATTGTCCGTTGTAGCTTCTTCTCTCTTTGCTTTGAGTGCTACATTTTTGGTTGAAGATGCTAGTTCTCCATCTTCTTCATTAAGAGACATTTTATGTGTGATAATTTTCCAAGAAGATCATCCAAAGGCAAGGTTCTCAAATTTTGAGCTTCTTCTATAGCGGTTACCTACGGACCCCACTTTGATTTTGGAAGACACCATAGAATCTTTCTCACCTTTTCTTCATTTGTGAATACCTTACCAAGAGAATCCAGATTGTTCACTATTTAGGTAAATCTTGTGAACATCTCTTTCACGGTTTCATTAGGTGTCATTTTGAACAACTCATATTGTCGAAGGAAGATGCTTAGCTTGCTCTCTTTGACTTGACTCGTTCCTTCATATGTGACCACCAATTTATCCCATATTTCTTTAGCCCTTTTGCATGCAAAAACTCTATGAATTCATTTGCATCTAAACCACAGTAGAGAAGGTTCATAGCTCGATAGTTTTTAGCAACACTTTCAAAATCCGATTGAGTAAATTCATCATCTTCTTTAGGACCCATTGTAACGCTTTCATTAGTCTTCATTGGCACCCTAGGACCTTTCTTGAGAATATCCTAGAGTTCCAAATCTTGATCAATCACAAATATTTGCATCAATGAACGCCAATGGGCAAAATTGTTACCACAAAATAAAGGAGGGCGATTTGTAGACCTTTCTTGAGCAAAACCACCATCACCTATAGAATTCATTTTTCCTCACAGATGATTAAATCTTTTCCTTGTGAGTCTAGCTTTGATACCAATTGAAAAATCAATAGGGAGATGGAATAGGATTCATTATACTCTAGAGGGGGGGTGAATAGAGTATAACCGATTTTCTCATTCAGGATCTCAAGATCTTAAACTGACTTTCAAAGGCGAAATATAAGCGTTAAGGCTTATCTTTGAATCTGGATGTCAAAGCCTTGAAATTGGTTTCAAAGGCTTTTGCTCAGGCTTTGACTGTTTGCTACTTTGATTAATGAGCGAAGCAAACATAAAACGTAGGCAATGAAGAAAGCAATAAGATGAGATAAAACACGGAGATTTGATACGAAGTTCAGCAACTAATATGCCTACGTCTCCGCCTAGGGTTGTCCAACCCTTAGGATTTAACTCAATCTTTTATTACTTTCCTTAGAGACCTAAAGCACCCTAGAAGATCTTAATCCCCATCTTCTACTCCATAGCACCCCAGCTACACTTTAACATCTCAGATCCTAGTAATAAAAAGCTCTCTCTCTTTTTCTATACATTTGAGTATTATGGGTATACTCTTAGTATAACACTCTCTCAAAATATTCTTTTAAACACTCGAGAGATTATAATTTGATTTTCTCTCAATTTAAATACAAGATAAATTTTATGGAACTAGAGAGAAAATAATGAAGCTTTGTTGATGTAGCTTGTGACTGAAATTCACGATTAAAGCTTCTATTCTTGTCTTACTTTCTGTCTCATTGTGTCTCTACTCGTCTCTTTTTGTTTCTCTCTTTTCTTCAACTTCAAAGCTTGTAATATATACTAAACTTCATTTCAAGCCGTTGAAAGGAGGCTCAAAATAGGCTGCTGAAAATCTTATTTGCCTTTAATACTTTCAGCTAGATTTCCTCCAATATGGCTATAGAGAATCATTCATTTTGGCTGTTGAAGATTGATATCATTTGAATATTTTATAGCAGGAATATTTCCACTTTATTTGCTAAACCATGAAGCTTTAAACAGATTTCTTTTTCCATAACCACAATGCTTGAATTTTGGTAATTACCAAAATTAACTTGAATAATCTTCAACATATATGAGCATCACTTATTTGCTTAAATTAAGAGATATCTTTAACAGTAAAATCATGTCTAAATAAGTTAGGTTAGAGAATAAATTAAGTGAAACAAGGAAAGGATAAAAACACAAGATTTAGACAATTAGAAAATTCATATCCTTTGACAAAGTGTTTGAACTTTGCTGACTGCTTTGAGACGTGGCTCAAGCTTTTGAAGACGTGGCTCAAATGTTGTATTCTCGTCCTTTGACAGAATGCATAGAGTTTTGCATTTTAGATTCGATTACTTCCATCATATTGGTTTCTATGATGTTTTCTACTCTATTTGACTTTGCATTTTGGCTTCCATCATTAGACATAAAAACGTTAGTAATCAAGGTGGAGTCTTCACAAGTCATTTTATTCACAAAACCTCTCTTGTTTGACCGAGTTTGACTTAAATCGA
Organism: Dysphania ambrosioides; assembly: GCA_026401315.1. Lineage (NCBI taxonomy): Eukaryota > Viridiplantae > Streptophyta > Magnoliopsida > Caryophyllales > Amaranthaceae > Dysphania > Dysphania ambrosioides. The sequence continues at coordinate 14,616,153 of CM048659.1, forward strand.
TGTATTTCAAGGGTTTATGACATATTCTAGGGTAAATACTCCATTTTCCACTTTAAACTAATCCCATTTCATCAATATTGACTCATATTGTCCTATTCGAAGCATTTAGGTCATTTATACCCAAAACATGTCTCATTTGAACGAGTTTGACTCAAATCGATGTATTTCAAGTGTTTATGAAACTTTCAAGGGTAAATACGTAATTTTATACCCTTAACCGATCCCATTTGAGCAGTATTGACTCATATCGTCCTATTTGAAGGTTTTATGTCATTTTATACCCAAAACCTCTCCCGTTCAACCGAGTTTGACTCATATCGATGTCTTTCAAGAGTTAATCACATGTTCTATGGTAAATACGTCATTTTCTACTCTTTACCTATCCTATTTGACAATTATTGACTCATAGCATCGTATTCGATTGTTTAAAGTCATTTGATACCCAAAACCTCTCTCGTTTGACCGAGTTTGACTTAAATCGATGTATTTCAAGGGCTTATGACATGTTATAGGGTAAATACTCCATTTTTGATATGGTAGCAAGCAATAAAGTCCGTAAAGTTCCAGAAGTTCAAACGACGGTCCATGCCTTGTTCATCCACGGAAAGTCCAAGTCCTTGGGTGATAATTTCGTGGGATTCTCTTCAATTAATCCTTTTGTTTCTTGCCTTAAATGGGAAGAGAGCAAAGAGGACGTATTGACCAGTTAAGGATACGATCAACAAGAAGTTTCAAACAGCACAATTAACGTCAGCTTGATTCAAGGCATTTTCTGTGGGAGAATAATTATGATTTATTTGCTGTTTATTTTAGTCGTTTAAAACTTTAATTAGGGAGGTTATTTTCTGTCAAATATGCACGAAATAGCTGCTCAAATAATCAGTCAAATAATGACTTAGTCAAAGCGTGATTCAAGGCTTGAATCATGCTCAATTTGAATTCAGTTTTTAAATTCTGTTTTGAATTTCAAAAAGGAGTTACAAAGCTTTATTGAGGCTTGTTTCTTCTGTTTTAAACGTATAAGATAGGAAGCTAAAGGATTTGTAAAGCTTCCTATAAATAGGGCACTTGCCAATTCATTTGGAACAAGAGTGAAAGAAATAGAACAGAATCTGATTTTCTTTGTGAATTTCGTGTGTTACTTTGTGTTTCACAAACTTATACTTTCTTTGCTTAGTGCTAGTTAGTATAAGCTCTATAATCTAGCCTTACTTCGTGTTTGGTCCAGATTATTTCCCCTAAACGCAATTTAGACCCGATTCTACCTTGCGTTTTTATCTTGTTTCTTTTTGAGACGAATTTGTTTCTAAGTCATCTAATCCACTCCAAAACGATCCTAAAACACAAACACATCAGAAAACACATCAGTTGGTATCAGAGCAAAGGCTTTGGAGTATGGCTTCGAGTTCATCCAACTCAACATCTCACGAAGCGATGAAAGACATTCTTGGAAAACTCCAGGAAATGCATGACGAAATGAAAAAGCATGAAACACGTATGGATGCCATTGCTGACCTATGCCTTAAACAAGGTAGAAAGTTACAGGAATTAGAACATTCCAATTCCACACCCACCCATGGGGAATCACAATTTCGTGGTTACCAAGAAGATAGAAGTCTCAAACTTGATCTTCCCGAATTCGATGGTTCTAATGATCCAGAAGTTTTTTTTGATTGGGTACGTAGATTGGAGAGTATCTTTGAGTATAAGGAGTATGATGATGCTAGGAGTTGTAAAATGGCGATTCTGAAGTTAACCAAACTTGCTGGACTTTGGTATGATAATCTGAAGGCCAAAAGGAGAAGAGAAGGAAAGGGTAAGATTGAGTCATGGGTGAAACTCAGGAAAAAGATGGAGCAACGTTGGATTCCACGTGAGTATGAGCAAGATCAATATGTAAAATTGACTCGCCTAGCTCAAGGGGAACGAAGTGTTGATGAATATGTGCGAGAATTTGAGACACTCAGTTTGGTGTGTGATATGCAAGAGAGAGAGCCACTCAAAATTGCGCGTTTTACCAAAGGATTGTCAAAACCAATTTCTAATAAGGTGGATCTCCTACCTTATTCCACCTATGAAGAAGTTGTGAAAGCTGCCAGAAAGGTTGAGGCACAACACAAAGAAGATAGGCCAAGGCCTACTTCGAGGCCTCCTTACAAAGCTTTTCCTTCCGTAGGAAAGGGTGAAGTTGCTGCCAAATCCATTTTTACTCCTAACTCATTCAAAGGAGGAAAAACGGATTTCAAGCAAGAAGCTTTTAAAAGAACGTGTTACAAATGCCATGAAAGGGGACATATTGCTAGTGAATGTCCAAAACGGAATACACTCACCATTCATGAAGGAGGGTATAATTCCGAAGAAAATGAGGAAGAAGAAGAGGAATATGAGGAATATGGAGCTGAAGAAGACGCCACTCCATTGTGTGGTGTTATGAGGAGGATCCTACATTCTGAACCTCTCAAAGATGTCCAACAAAGAGAGAATCTTTTCCATACCAGATGCAAGGTACGAGACAAGCTTTGTGATGTGATTGTAGATGGTGGTTCTTGTACAGATGTGGCCTCTAAAGAACTTGTAAGTAAACTGAAATTACCTACTCATGAGCATGCTAAACCATACAAGTTAAATTGGCTAGATAATGATACGGGTTTAAAGGTTAAGAAACAAGCTCTAGTTTCTTTTACAATTGGAAATTTTCATGATGAACGTTGGTGTGATATTCTGCCTATGAGTGCGTGTCATATTTTGCTTGGAAGACCATGGCAATTTGATAGAAATGCGTTGCATGATGGCGTTTCTAATGTTTATACGGTCACTGCTCATGGAGGAAAGAAAATCAGGTTACTTCCTTTGCCTCCAAAGATTGAACCTATGATGGAGAAGAAACCTAATTTTCTGGTTTCAAAACGTGAGTTTCAGCGTGAGTATGCTATGGAAGGGGAAGGTTTTTTTCTTGTTATTAAACCTGTTGATGATAACCTTTCCAATGTTACTAACTCATTGCCTTTGAAGAAATTGCTAGAGGAATTTTCTGATGTATTTCCTAGTGATTTGCCACAAGGCCTGCCTCCATTTCGAGGTATTGAACATGCTATTGACTTGATTCCGGGAGCTCAATTGCCTAATAAGCCAGCCTACAGATGTAGTCCCGATCAGGCCAAAGAGTTGCAAAGACAAGTTGAAGAACTTATAGAAAGGGGATATGTGCGCGAAAGCCTTAGTCCATGTGCTGTTCCTGCTCTTTTAGTACCTAAGAAAGAGGGAACTTGGAGAATGTGTATTGATAGTCGTTCAATCAATAATATTACTATCAAATACAGATTTCCTATGCCGAGGCTTCAAGACATGTTTGATGAGTTGAGTGGAGCCAAGATTTTCAGTAAAATTGATTTGAGAAGTGGCTATCACCAAATGAGAATTCGTGAAGGTGATGAATGGAAAACAGCTTTTAAGACCAAGCAAGGCTTATACGAATGGCTTGTCATGCCATTTGGTCTTTGCAATGCCCCTAGCTCTTTCATGAGACTCATGAATGAGGTACTGCGTCCTTTTCTCAACAAATTCATTGTTGTATATTTAGATGATATTCTAGTATATAGCAAATCCATAGATGAACATTTGTTACATTTAAAATCTTTATTTGAGGTTTTAAGGACTAACAGATTGTATGGGAAGTTGGAAAAGTGTGCTTTCATGTGTAAGCATATTACTTTCCTAGGATATGTTGTATCTAGTGAAGGAGTACAGGTTGATCCAGAAAAGGTGAAGGCTATTTCAACTTGGAAAGTGCCGAAAGATGTGCATGAAGTGAGGAGCTTTCATGGTCTTGCTTCATTTTACAGAATCTTTATCAAGAATTTCTCAACAATCACAGCTCCTTTGACCGAGTTATTGAAGAAAGGTGCGTTCATTTGGAGTGAATCTGCTCAAAAAGCCTTTGAAGAAATCAAAGAGAAATTGTGCAATACAACGGTTCTTGCATTGCCAGATTTTGATAAACTGTTTGAGGTTGAATGTGATGCAAGTGGCGTGGGTATTGGTGCTGTTCTTATTCAAGGAAAGAGACCCATTTGTTATTTCAGCGAAAAATTAAGTGGTGCTAAGCTTAATTATTCGAATTATGATCGTGAGTTCTATGCTATTGTTCGGGCTCTAGATCATTGGTCTCATTACCTAAGGCCAAAACCGTTTGTTTTACATTCGGATCATGAAGCCTTGAAATTCATTCATGGACAGCAGAAGCTTAATCACCGACATGCTAAATGGGTTGAATTTCTTCAATCATTTACATTCAGTTCGAGGTACAAAGAAGGGAAGAAGAATGTTGTGGCTGATGCATTATCAAGGAGAAGCTATCTATTAGCTATGGTTCATACGAAGATTCTTGGGTTTGAACATTTGAAAAATCACTATGAAGAAGATGAGGATTTTTCTGGAAAATTCAAGAAACCTACTCAAGACTACACAGTTCAAGATGGGTTCTTATTCAAAGGCAACAAACTTTGTGTGCCTAAGAATGGTGTGCGTGAACTCTTGGTTCGTGAAATCCATGGGGGAGGAATTGCTGGTCATTTTGGAATACATAAGACATTAGGAATGCTTCAAGAACATTTCTATTGGCCTCATATGATCAAGGACGTAACTCACATTGTGGAAAGGTGTTCTACTTGTCAAAAGTCCAAGAGTACTTTTCACAAGGGTCTTTACACTCCATTACCCGTTCCTGATGTTCCATGGGAAGGAGTGAGCATGGATTTTATTGTGGGTCTCCCTAGGACTCAAAGGGGGAAGGATAGTATCATGGTGGTGGTGGACCGTTTTTCTAAAATGGCGCATTTTATTCCATGTCACAAAACAGATGATGCTTCTAAAGTTGCTGATTTATACTTTAGAGAAATCATTCGTTTACATGGGGTTCCAAGGTCCATTGTTTCGGATAGGGATACTAAGTTTCTTAGTCATTTTTGGAGGATTTTGTGGAAATTGGTGGGAACTAAGCTCCTATTTAGTACTTCTCATCATCCACAAACGGATGGTCAAACAGAAGTGACTAATAGAACCCTTGGTGCGTTGTTACGAGGTCTAGTGAGTAGAACTCAAAAGGATTGGGATGTTAAGTTAGCCCATGCTGAATTCGCTTACAATAGGTCTCCTTCTTCTACCACTGCTCGTAGTCCTTTTGAAGTGGTGTATGGGATTAATCCTTTACTGCCCATTGAGTTAATTCCCTTGCCTAAAGGAGATTTAATACATGGAGAACCTAAGAAGAGGTGGGAAGCATTTCAGAAAACATGCACCAAAATAAAAAAGAAGATTGAAGCTATGAACAAAGTCTACAAAGACCGTGCAAATAAGAACCGAAAACAACCTACATTTGCTAAAGGTGACTTGGTTTGGCTACATTTAAGGAAGGAACGTTTTCCTAACCTTAGGAAAAATAAGCTCATGCCTAGATCAGATGGTCCCTTTCAAGTCTTGGAAAAAATTGGGGAAAGCGCTTACAAGATTGATCTACCTAGTGATTTTGGTGGCGTAAGTGCAACGTTCAATGTGGGAGACTTGAGCCCATATCTAGATGATGAAAGTTTGAGGGCAAACTTTTCCGAAGAGGGGGAGAATGATATGGTAGCAAGCAATAAAGTCCGTAAAGTTCCAGAAGTTCAAACGACGGTCCATGCCTTGTTCATCCACGGAAAGTCCAAGTCCTTGGGTGATAATTTCGTGGGATTCTCTTCAATTAATCCTTTTGTTTCTTGCCTTAAATGGGAAGAGAGCAAAGAGGACGTATTGACCAGTTAAGGATACGATCAACAAGAAGTTTCAAACAGCACAATTAACGTCAGCTTGATTCAAGGCATTTTCTGTGGGAGAATAATTATGATTTATTTGCTGTTTATTTTAGTCGTTTAAAACTTTAATTAGGGAGGTTATTTTCTGTCAAATATGCACGAAATAGCTGCTCAAATAATCAGTCAAATAATGACTTAGTCAAAGCGTGATTCAAGGCTTGAATCATGCTCAATTTGAATTCAGTTTTTAAATTCTGTTTTGAATTTCAAAAAGGAGTTACAAAGCTTTATTGAGGCTTGTTTCTTCTGTTTTAAACGTATAAGATAGGAAGCTAAAGGATTTGTAAAGCTTCCTATAAATAGGGCACTTGCCAATTCATTTGGAACAAGAGTGAAAGAAATAGAACAGAATCTGATTTTCTTTGTGAATTTCGTGTGTTACTTTGTGTTTCACAAACTTATACTTTCTTTGCTTAGTGCTAGTTAGTATAAGCTCTATAATCTAGCCTTACTTCGTGTTTGGTCCAGATTATTTCCCCTAAACGCAATTTAGACCCGATTCTACCTTGCGTTTTTATCTTGTTTCTTTTTGAGACGAATTTGTTTCTAAGTCATCTAATCCACTCCAAAACGATCCTAAAACACAAACACATCAGAAAACACATCAATTTTCCACTTTTAACTAATCCCATTTCATCAATATTGACTCATATCGTCCTATTCTAAGCATTGAGGTCATTTTATACCCAAACCTCTCTCAATTGATCGAGTTTGACTCAAATCGATGTATTTTAAATGTTTATGAAGTTTACAAGGGTAAATACATAATTTTCTACACTTAACCGATCCCATTTGACTAATATTGACTCATATCATCCTATTCCAAGAGTTTAGGTCATTTACACCCAAAACCTCTCCCGTTTGACTGAGTTTGACTCAAATTAATTTATTTCAAGTAATTATGACATGTTCAATGATAAATACGTCATTTTCTACCCTTAGCAGATCCCATTTGACCAATATTTACTCATATCGTCCAAATAAAAGTGTTTAGGTCATTTTATTCACAAAACCTCTCCCGTTTGACCGATTAAGACTCAAATCGATGTATTTTAATTTTTTATGAAATGTTTCAGGGTAAATACGTCATTTTATACTCTTAACCGATCCCATTTGAACAATATTGACTCATATCGTCCTATTCGAAGGTTGTATGTCATTTTATACCCAAAACCTCTCCCGTTTCACCGAGTTTGAACCAAATCGATGTATTTCAAGTGTTAATCCCATGTTCTAGGGTAAATACGTCTTTTTCTACTCTAAATCGATCCCATTTGACCGTTATTAACTCATATCGTCGTATTCGATTGTTTTAAGTCATTTTATACCCAAAAACTCTCCCATTTGACCGAGTTTTACTCAAATTGATGTATTTCAAGTGATAATCACCTATTCTAGGGTAAATACGTCATTTTCTACTCTTAACCGATCCCATTTGACCATTATTGACTCATATTGCCGTATTTGATTGTTTTAAGTCATTTTATACCTAAAACCTCTCTCGTTTGACCGAGTTTGACTTAAATCGATGTATTTCAAGTTTTTATCACATATTCAAGGGTAAATACGCCATTTTCTACACTTAACCTATCGCATTTGACCAATATTGACTCATATCGCCCTATTCGAAGTGTTCAGGTCATTTTATACAAAAAAACCTTTCTCCATTGACCGAGTTTGACTCAAATCGATGAATTTCAAGTGTTTATGACATGTTCAATCGTATATACGTCATTTTTACCCTTAACGATCCTATTTTACCAATATTGTCTCATATCATCCTAGTAAAAAATTTTAGGTCATTTTATACCCAAAACTTCTCGTGTTTGACCAAGTATGACTCAAATCGATTTATTTCAAGGGTTTATAAAATGTTCTACGGTAAATACGTCAATGTCTACTCTTAATCGATCCTATTTTACCAATATTGACTCATATTGTCCTGTTCGAAGTATTCAGGTCATTTTATACTGAAACCTCTCTCGATTGACCGTGTTTGACACAAATCGATGTATTTCAAGTGTTTATGATATATTCAAGGGTAAATACGTCATTTTCTACCCTTAACCGATCCCATTTGACCAATATTTACTCATATCATCCTATTTAAAATATTTAGGTCATTTTATACCCAAAACCTCTCTCGTTTAACCGAGTTTCACTTAAATAGATGTATTTCAATTGTTTATGACTAGTTTAGGGTAAATACGTCATATTCTAACAAAAATAGATCCCATTTGACCAATATTAACTCATATCATCCTATTTTAAGGTTTTATGTAATTTTATACCCAAAACCTTTGTCGTTGGACCAAGTTTGACTCCAATCGATTCATTTGAAGTGTTTATGACACGTTTAAGTTAAATACGACATTTTCTACCCTTGCTCGATCCCATTTGACCAATATTAACTAAAATCATCCTATTTGAAATATTTACATCATTATATACCAAAAACCTCTCTCGTTTGACCGAGTTTGACTACAATCGATATATTACAAGTGTTTATCACAAGTTCAATGGTAAATACGTCATTTTCTACTTTTAACTAATCCCATTTCATCAATATTGACTCATATCGTCCTATTTTAAGCATTGAGGTCATTTTATACACAAAACCTCTCTCAATTGACCAAGTTCGACTCAAATCGATGTTATTCAAGTGTTTATGAAGTTTACAAGGGTAATTACATAATTTTCTAGAATTAACCGATCCCATTTGACCAATATTGACTCATATCATCCTATTCCAAGAGTTTAGGTCATTTATACCCAAAACCTCTCCCGTTTGACCGAATTTGACTCAAATTAATTTATTTCAAGTAATTATGACATGTTCAATGATAAATACGTCATTTTCTACCCTTTAACAGATCTCATTTGACCAATATTTACTCATATCGTCCAAATAAAAGTGTTTAGGTCATTTTATTCACAAAACCTCCCCCGTTTGACTGATTAAGACTCAAATCAATTTATTTTAATTTTTCATGAAATGTTTCGGGGTAAATACGTAATATTGTACACTTAACCGATCCCATTTGAACAATATTGACTCATATCGTCCTATTCGAAGGTTGTATGTCATTTTATACCCAAAACCTCTCTCGTTTCATCGAGTTTGAACCAAATCGATGTATTTCAAGTGTTAATCCCATGTTCTAGGGTAAATACGTCTTTTTCTACTCTTAATCGATCCCATTTGACCGTTATTAACTCATATCATCGTATTCGATTTTTTAAGTCATTTTTTACCCAAAACCTTTCCCGTTTGACCGAGTTTACTCAAATCCATCACTAGTGGAAAAAATGACATCTACTACATTGTATATGCTCCGGTTCTTTTACAAACGAAGCATAAATTTTATGGAATTTACATAAAACACACTTTATGCTCCGGGCTTTCTATAACCGAAGCATAAAACTATTATATACTCCGATTGAAAAAAACCCGGAGCATAAAATCATAATCAACTCCGGGCCTTTAAACCGCAGTATAAACCTGATATCTCCCGCATGTTTTAGCTTAGGTCACAAATACTACTCTCATTCTCGCGCTCAAATACATGCTCTCAATTCTTAAACCTTTCGCATATTCACGCAACAGCCACCACTACCCACGATGTACTCTCAACCGCACGCATACAACAGCCACTACCCACGACCATCAACCGCATTCACACAACAGCGCACTACCCACCACTCTCATCCACCATCTCAACTTCTCCCCACGCGAAAGAACTCGAGGATTGCTAGGATTGGATTAACCGCATTTACCAATAATCTCTGCGAAAGAACTCGGGAATTGCTAGGAATCTCTTCGTGAATTGGAATAGACATCTGAAAGGTTAGTTCGATTATTCAATTCCCGGATTTAATTTGCTAAAAATTTTGTATGCGTGTTTTCCCTTGAAATTTTTTATGCGTTGTTGCTAAAAATTCTAGTTATTGCTTGAAATTGGGGTTGCATTCGTGTGTTATAGCGGAAAATTAGGGTTACATTCGATTATTTTTGTATTTGTATTTGTATTTTTTTATTATTGAGGCTTTTAATTATGAGGCATTCCTATTGGGAAATTACGTTTGCTTTTGCAAATGGGAGATTTTGTGGGTACTGTGGAATTACCCATATTACTACGGCAGAATCCAAACTTGTGATTGTTGTTGTATATTTTTTTTAAAAAGCAGTAGTTTTGATTTATTGCACTTTGGATAAGGTGGTTGGCGTAGAAATCTATTTCCCATTGAGTGGATGCTTGTTCTTGTAGGTCAGAATTGCCTGTTAGTCATGAGTCATGACTGAGTTGAGTTGAATGTTGACGGAACTTTAGCTATTGTAAACATGTAACAATGTAAATGCTTGTACTGCATGTCACTCTGGAATTGGTAAAATTTTGACTAATAACCAACAAAATGAGGAAAATATAGTATCTGTGGTGTTAACAATCTGAGTTTGGGTCATCACAATTAGATACTACACTATTAGAAGAATGAGTTGAAACTTGAAAGTGTGTTGTGTAGTAAACATGGAAAGATCTTTTCAATTATTAATCGTCAAACTCCTATAAACAAAAGATTTATGTACATGCCAAAAAAAGGGAAGTCGACAAATTCAGTAGCTCTTTGTCACAGTTGCTGTATCTGATTCATAGCCTTGTACCTTAGCACACCGGGTTTTGTTTCTCTTATGCAAATCGGTTCTAGCCTTACGAGGTGCAAGCTGAGTCTTTTTACCTTGCCTGTAATAAGAATCACATGAGTCAGTCCCCTAGCAGTCTAGCACTATGATGGGTTGCTAAAGTTGTTCCAATCTGAATTATTTCACCACAGTATTGTTTTCTTTCACAAGAGCAGTTGAATAAGGACAGGTGATCTATGTCTTTGATCTTGGATCATATAATTAAGGTAAGCATCATACAGTGTCCAACATGTGATCAAAGTGGTCATTTGTAATTAGTGTGAAAATGGTAAAAAAAAGGGTTATGTGATGTTGATTCAGGAAAACCATAAACCAACATGTTGATGGAGTTGCATTTTTTTTTATTATTTTTAGTGTTGATGGGTAGATAGTTCAATACCCTACCCTATTCATTAAATGAACCTAGGGAAGGATTTGATGTGCCTTCCATAAATAATAAGATTGATAGAGACCAAACAAAGCCTCGTACTAAATTGTATTCATATTATGCAGTTTTATTATATAAGGTAGGATTCATATTTTTGATAAATTACATGTAAGGACTTGCAGTAATTAGACAGATTGCATGCGTGAATTAATAAAGGTAGCTTGACTTGGGTTAGTCTCGTACTGAATTGTTCCAAGAGATAGGAGTTAAGGTTTGATGACTAGATTTGAAAGTAACAAAAGAGGGTATATACATCGAAGAATTTTTGTAATTGGGTGTAGATGTTGAAGCTACCTTTATAGTGTTTTTGTTCTTACTTTGCATGTATATGGGGATGAACAGATCAAGGAGTGGGTTGTGTAGTGTAGGCTCATTGGTCTTTTATCTTCTTTAAAGTTTTAATAAAAGAAAGGGATGACAATATTCTTTGAAACACTATGTCATAATAAAATTAATGGATATCAATAGTTACAACTAACAAATACTACGAAGTGTACTACAAAAAAATCAGATAAAAATACTACAAAAAAAACTAAGGGACAATACATATATCCACATTTATTTACCTATTTACTATAATATTAGAGAGAACATAATAATTGTGCCGATGTTTTTGCAGATGTTTTCCAAAGAAAAAAGGTAAACTCTCACAAATAATGCAAACGCTCCTACTAGTATATTTTGCAGAAGGGGATCTTTTTGTAGTACTAAGTCTAATTTGGTATATGTGCACTCATTGTCACTGTCAATTTAGCAAATTACGATAATCATTTTGATATTCATTTCTAAATTCTCTTTATTTTCAAGGAACTCATTCAAGACTTACTGATTACTTGTAAGTCTTGATTAGACAAAGCATGGAAAAAGATCGTTCATGGATGTATGGTAGCATTGAATCATCAGAATTTGTGGATGGGGTCTTGGAATTTTGTAGTAATGTTGTCAAACATCAAGCTAGGGCAGGGGAACTTGGATTATATTGCCCATGTGTCAAGTGTGGTAATGTATCAAAGGTCAAGAGCATTGACATCCTTAGGGAGCATATACTTCAACGTGGATTTAGGCCTCAATATCATGTTTGGGTGTGGCATGGTGAGGAGGGAGTTTTCGAAGGAAACACTATTCCTCAGAATGTTCATGAAGAAGAAGATGTTGCTCAGGCGATGGAGAATAATGAGTATGAGAATGACGAGGATGATGTCAATGAGGACATAGATCGTGTTGATGAGATAATGGACGAGGTCGAGGATGAGTTAGGAAAACGTCCCCGTGTTTTTGAGTTGTTGAAAGAAGCTTCTGAGAAGCCTCTCTACCCTGGATGTACAAAATTCACCAAACTGATAGCCGTGTTGACACTTTTCAATGTTAAGTCAAAGTTCAACTGGAGTGATACTAGTTTCACAAGTTTATTAGAAGTGTTAGGTGAGATGTTTCCTGATGGAAATGAACTTCCAAAATCTAAATATTATGCCAAAAAGCTCATGTGCCCTTTCGGCTTAGAGTACCAGAAGATACATGCTTGTCCGAATGATTGTGTGTTGTATTGGAAGGAACATGAGAACTTAGAAGAATGTCCGCATTGTGGGTTGTCACGTTATAAGCATAAAGGGCCTTGGGGTTCTAAAGGTCCCCCCGCTAAGGTGTTATGGTATCTTCTAATAATTCCAAGATTCAAGAGCTTGTTTTCTCTAAAGAAAGATGCTAAAAATTTGAGGTGGCATGCAGATAGGGTGAAGAACGATCGTCTCCTCACACATCCAGCTGATTCTCCCGAGTGGAAAACTATTAATAGGTTGCATAAGACATTTGGGGTTGAAGACCGTAATTTGAGGCTCGGACTGTGTACTGATGGAATGAACCCATTTTGGACTCTTAGTTCTCAACATAGTACATGGCCGGTACTCTTAGTTATCTATAATTTGCCTCCTTGGTTGTATATGAAACGTAAGTACATTATACTTTCTCTTTTAATCTCAGGTCCTAAACAACCTAGAAATGATATTGATGTATATCTTGCACCCCTCGTTGAGGATTTGAGAAAGATGTGGTATGAAGGGGTTTCTGTGTATGATGCACATGGTAATGAAGTGTTCACATTGCGTGCAATGCTTTTATGTACCGTTAATGATTTCCCGGCATATGGTAACTTATCCGGGTATAAGAATAAAGGGAAGAAAGCATGCCCAATCTGTATCAAAGACATGGAAGCTGCGTGGATTCCTAAGTGCAAACATGTCTTTATGCCCCATCGAAAGTTCCTCCCTCGTGATCACCCCTACCGGAGGAAAAAGAAGGCGTTCAATGAAGAGGTCGAAGAGTGTATAACTCGTCGACCGTTAACCGGTATGAGGTTTACGAACAAGTTAAGGGGGTTGAAATGATTTTTGGTAAACCAGGACAAGGGGGTGAAGGGCTATGGAAAAAAAAGTCAATATTTTGGAAGCTTCCATAGTGGAGAGATATACAGGTTAGACATTGCCTCGACGTTATGCATATAGAGAAAAATGTATGCGATGCAATACTCGGGACGCTCATGAACATTCCAAGTAAGACGAAGGATGTGAAGGCTGTGCGAGAATACTTAGAATGTGAGGGGCTTCTCCCAGAGTTATGGCCACAGGTTAAGGAGGTAAATAAAAGGTATAGAACCAAGGAAGGAGGTGACAAGAATAAGGGAAAGGGTAAAGAAAAGGTGACAGGTGACAAGAAACACAGTGTTGAAAAGAAGATGGGTAAAAATGTTGAAAAGATTTATTTACCTCCAGCTTGTTATACATTGTCCAAAGAAGAGAAGCGGTTCTTTTGTGAGTCTTTGTATGGCATTAAGGTTCCATCGGGATACTCATCTAACATGAAAAGATTTGTGTCCCTAAATGGTGAGTTGAAGTTAAAAAGCATGAAATCCCACGATTGCCATGTCATGATGCAAGTGTTCTTACCAATTGCAATCCGGAGGATACTTCCAAAACATGTGAGATATGATATTACCGAACTATGTTCGTTCTTCAACACAATATGCAGTAAAGTGCTTGATCCCTTAAAACTCGATGCCCTTCAAGCAGATGTGATTGAAACTTTATGCAAGTTTGAGATGTATTTTCCACCTTCATTTTTTGACATTATGGTTCACCTAATTGTCCATCTCGTTCGTGAAATCAAGCTTTTAGGTCCCTTTTATTTGAGGTGGTGTTATCCTTTTAAAAGACATATGGGTGTTTTACAAAACAAAGTGAGGAATCCGGCATAACCCGAGGCCAGTATGATTCAAGGCAGTGTGAGCGATGAGATTGGTAATTTTATAGCTGAGTATATGGCCAGTGCAGAGCCTATTGGACTTCCTACCTCTCGACATGTAGGGAGACTTGAGGGAAAGGGAACAATTGGCTCAAAATTGATCACACCTCCTAGAGTCCAGCGCCTGCAAGCACACTTGTTTGTCTACACCATGTTCCAGAAGTCCATCCCTTTTTGAATGAGCATTATGAGGAATTACGTGTCAAAAATCCTTCTAAAGGGGATAGAGCCTTGATGCAGTTACATAATAAGACATTTATTGGTTGGTTTCATAATCAAGTAGTATGTGAACAGCTCGAGGATGTGTCTAACACTGTGAAGTGGTTAGCTTTTGGTCCTCGCAAAGATGTTAACAAATATGAGGGTTATGATGTCAATGGGTACACCTTTTGGACTGAGGGTCAAGATCAAAAGTCCTCTTTCTTGCAGAATAGTGATGTTTCTGTTTTGGTGTCATCTACATTTTACACGAGTGCCAAGGATCATTCACCAGTAGATGTCAAGTTATTATACTATGGGACAGTATAGGAAATATGGGAGCTTGACTACTCTAGTTTCACAGTTGGTCTTTTTAAATGCAAGTGGGTAGATAACAACCGCAGATGTGTTAAAAATGATGACCCTTGTGGATTTACTCTTGTAGACTTGAGTCGTTTGCGTGATAGTGAAGAACCATTTATACTTGCCACACATGCTAAGCAAGTATTCTACATTATAGACCCCAATGACGCAAATTGGTCTATTGTTATTCCGGGAAAAAGGAGTATCCTCGGTATAGGTGATGTTGATGATGAAGAAGAGTACGATGCCTTTGAGGACTCCCCACCTTTTACTAATCCAAAATCTAGTGTGGAAGACCATGGAGATGCTGACATTGGTTACATGCGTGTAGATCATAAAGAAGGAATACATTTGAATTTTGATAAGTAGTGTACAAGGTATGATAAACTGAATTGGGTTTTGTAAAAATTGGCTTGGTTTTAAGCTTAAAAGAGTGTCCACTTATTATATACTTTCTTTTGTGATTTTGTTATTTGTTTGGATATACAATTATCTTCCTTTATGATTAATAGATGCATTAAACATAAATTTCTGTTGTTACTCACATTGGGATTCTATTGTAATTTTGGATGCATTTTTTTTGTTGTCACTCACACTGAGATCTCTTCTACAATGAATCTTTTTAGAGTTGGAATACTCCCTGAGGAGGAAGATGTTGAGGATAGGCATAGCAATGATGATAAGGAATACGATGTAGATATGGAGGAGGATAAAGGAGACTCCGAAGATAGGGCTTACGATGAGGTCTCTTCTAGGTTTGATCAGCATGAGTTGATGGCGGACCAAGCCCTAATAATTGACGGTGTACTTGACACCACCACAAAGGAGCATGATTTGATTATGACACCTCAATAAGCACAAGTTTGTGATCAAGTTGCCACCATTAGTAAAGAGGGTTCTAAGAACAAGTCTAATATATCTTATTTGTTATGAGTTCAGTGCACTTCACGAGGACTTGAGTGAATGCGAGTCTACTTTGAAAGTTGGGTGGTTATGTCCACAACAGATTTGTGACACACAATGCATGACAAGCCAACCCGAGGTGAAGGAATACATTGAACAAAGTTTGATAAAATCAATTAAAGATGGGGACAAATTTATTTTGGCTCCATATATTGAAGAGTATGTTTTAATCCCAACATGCTTTATATGTCTTTTACCATCATTATCTAAGTTATCATGTTTCTCATTATTGACTTCAAAATCCTATTGTAGTAAACATTGGTTGCTCCTATTCATATGTCCTTTGACTCACACAGTATATCAATTCGATTCTGTGTGTCTACAACCACCTCAACATTTACTTATCAAATCCATGCTGACTAGGTATATATCTTTAAGATTGACCAAATGCGTCTTATTTTGATTATTAACTTTAATATCACATTGATATGGCCTGTATTTAACTTGTCGAGTGCAGTGCAATGACGAAATTGCGTGGAAGTTTTGGATTACATTCAAGAGCTACATTTCCTAAATGGAAATCAGTGAAGGTATATGTTTTACATAATATCAATGTTTTGTGGTGATATGATAGAGGATATCAACTTCGAAGGGTTGATTGAAGCTTCAAAGAAGGATGTTACCATGGGAGAGTTGTTGGCTTATGGAGACACGAATCTTCTAGGTGAATCAAAGGGGAACATTTGCATGTGCATGATAACATGCAAATGTGAATGAGGATTGGTGGACATGGGGAATAAGTTGGTTTTGCCTATGAGTTTTCTCCCATTTCATTTGATAGGGTTTTTCTCATTTTAGGCATAGGTGTGTTTTCAAACTTTCCTTTTTCAGGTTTTATGATTCTATAATGTGTGGAAGCCATGGAGGTGATGATTGATGGAAGGCCTTGATCAAAAGCTAAAATCTTGGAGTAATTTTTGAAGATTGAAAATTTTGACCAAGGAGGAAAATTTTAAGACAAGGGGAGGTGCTTGTTACATTGAGATGTGCTTATTACATCTTATCGGTGCTTTATTACGACTTAAGTGACATGGCAAGTGACATGGCATGGGTATGGACGTGGCTACACACATGGGATTGGATATTTAGTGTTTTACTTTAAATAAAATAGGATTGGAGTAGTTAATTTGTAATATTATCTTTTTAGATAGGATAAGATTCTAATTAAGATAAGATAGTGTTAGAGTTTTGGTAGGATTATGTAATAAATAGGTGGCATTATCCTATTGGTTATTAGGAGTCCTTTTAGAAGTAGGAGGCCTAGTCATAATATGATTGAAACTCTCAAGCTATGGGTATAAATAGATGTGCACCCAAGCTTGGAAAAATCAGATTTGGAGATTCTTTTCTATATATTCTTCAATAAACTTAGAGAGTTTGTTGTTTTTCTTTGTGTGTAACAAAGAGTTGTGAATTGGTGCTTAAAGCTTTAGATTCACGTGAGGAAGTGTAGGAATTGAGGGTGCTTTGCTTTAATCAATTCTTAAACTTTCGCCCTAGATTTTAAACCTTTGGTGCGTAGCTTTAGAGGGTTTTCTATCTAGTTCTATCCCTTTTGTGTGGATTAAGGTTTCAATACCTAGATTCACATCAACTTTTTGGTGCTTTCGTTGAGAGGATTCATTAAGAGGATTCGAAGAATACTCAAGCAATATGGATTCCAGTGGTGATGATGCACATGAGATGCCACCAGGCTTCAAAAAAGGTTTAACCTTACAAGAAGCCAAAGCCTTGTGCATGGAACGCGAGTTGAAGGAACTGAAGGAACGTATGAATGAGCTGTTGCAAATCGTGGGGAAGAAGGAAAAGTCCTCAAGCAAAGGTAAACTCTCTTCTCATGAATCTAACTCTAGCGAAAGTGATGGTGAATCCAGTGTTAGAAGCTCAAGGAGGCCTAGCAAGAGGGACCCATCCTCCTCAGGTGATGATGAGGAATCATATAAAGGGCGTAGGAGAAAGAGTTTAAGGGGGAAAGAGGATCAAAGCTTGAGACTTGAAATCCCTGAGTTCAATGGCAGTTTGGACCCAGACAAATTCCTAGATTGGATCCGTAGAGTTGAACGAATTTTCAGATATAAGGACTATGATGATCATAGATCCTTTAAGGTTGCTGAACTCAAACTCACTTCTTATGCAAGTTTGTGGCTTGAAGGTTTGCAAAAGAAGAGGAGAAAGGAGGGGCGTTCCAAGATCTCATCTTGGACAAAACTAAAGAAGTACATGCAAAAAAGGTTTGTTCCTCAAGACTTTGAACAAAACAATTTTATAAAAATGCATACTTTGAAGCAAGAAAGGAGGTCTGTGGAGGAATACTTGATGGAATTCGAAAATCTAGCCATGGTGTGTGGGCTAGAGGAGAAAGAAGACCACAAGGTGGCTCGTTTTGTGGCTGGGTTAAATGACCCAATCAAGGAAAAGGTGGAATTACAACCCTATTGGAGCTTTGATGAGGTGTGTACAATAGCAACTAGGGTTGAAAGGCAAACACGTAAACCTAGAGGGATCTTTCGATCATTTGAAGCTAAAGGGGTGCGTGAGATGTCTAATGTGAAGCCTAATCTCGAGAAATCCATAAAGCCACAACCTTTTGGGAGAGATAAGGGAGGAAGTTTGAGGCCCCCTATGGGAGATCAACGAACTTGCTTCAAATGTAAGGGACAAGGCCATATCCAAAGGGATTGTCCCCATGCTAGGATTGCTACTACTCGGACTTGGGAGGAAGATGAAACCTTTGAAGAAGAGGAGCATGAGCTTGAAGAGGAAGAAGGTAACACATCTTTTGAAGTCCTAGAGGAGGATGTGGAGGAGGTGATGGCAGAAACTAGGGGATCTAGCCTAGTGTTGCGAAGGGCATTGCAATCCAAGTCCTTACCATTAGAGGAGAGCCAAAGGGAGAAAATCTTCCTCACAAGATGCAATGTCCATGGAAGACTATGTGATGTGATTATAGATTCAGGGAGCTGCACTAACGTGGTTTCTACACTCTTGGTGGACAAGTTGGAGGTGCCCACTCAAATCCATCCTCAACCATATAAGCTCCATTGGCTTAGCAAGTCAAGTGACGTAAAGGTTAGTAAACAAGCATTGATTTCGTTCAAAATTGGCAATTATGAAGATCAAGTGCTTTGTGATGTTTGTCCCATGGATGCGTGTCATATTCTCTTGGGAAGACCTTGGCAATATGACAGATTTGTGAAGTTTGATGGGAGGACAAACATATATGTTGTGTGGAAGAATGCGCAAGTCAAAGCATTTGCTTTGAAGCCTTCAATGACTCCAAAAACTTGTTCCAACAAAGATGATGGCAAGGGAGTGTTATTGGTGGATGGAAAGGAATTGGAGAAGGAGGCAAAGGCAAGTAGCATGGTTTATGTGCTGGTGGCTAAGGAGGTAGAGAACGGAGCCCACGTGGTTCCAAGATCTTTGACACCATTACTCACCGAGTTTGAAGATGTTTTTCCTGATGATTTGCCTCCGGGCTTACCACCAATTCGAGGGATTGAACATCAAATTGATCTCATTCCGGGAGCACAAATACCTAACAAGCCAGCTTATAGGTGCAATCCGGAAGAAACAAAGGAAATTCAAAGGCAAATCGAAGAACTCATGGCACGTGGGTATGTAAGGGAGAGTATGAGTCCTTGTGCAGTGCCTACTTTGATTGTGCCAAAGAAAGATGGAACTTGGAGGATGTGCATTGATTCGAGGGCTGTAAACAACATCACCATCAAATATAGGTTTCCTATTCCAAGACTTGATGATTTATTAGATGAGTTGTATGGTGCGCAGGTCTTCTCCAAGATCGATCTTCGAAGTGGATATCATCAAATACGAATGAAGGAAGGTGATGAATGGAAGACAGGTTTCAAAACAAAACTTGGGCTTTATGAATGGTTGGTTATGCCTTTTGGCTTAACTAATGCACCTAGTACCTTCATGCGTTTGATGAATGAAGTCTTAAAACCATTCCTAGGTAAATTTGTTGTTGTTTACTTAGATGATATTCTAATTTATAGCACTTCTATTGATGATCATCTAAGCCACCTAAGGAGTGTGTTTGAGGTTTTGAGGAAACAGAAATTGTATGCTAAGCTCGAAAAGTGCTACTTCATGGTGCCTAGTGTCACGTTTTTGGGCTATATTGTGTCCAAGGATGGGGTTTCGGTGGATCCATCCAAAGTGGAAGCAATCAAGTCATGGCCTATTCCTAAAAATATGACAGAGGTGCGTGCTTTTCATGGGCTAGCCTCATTCTATCGAAGGTTCGTGAAGAATTTCTCGTCCATTGTTGCTCCTATGACTGAATGTATCAAGAAGGACAAGAAGTTTGAATGGACCAGAGATGCAAACAAGGCCTTTGAAGCTATTAAGGAGATGCTATGTCATACACCTATTCTAGCCTTGCCAGATTTCTCTAGACCTTTCGAGGTGGAGACTGATGCTAGTGGAGTTGGAATTGGCGCTGTGCTCATTCAAGGGAAGAGGCCCATTGCATATTTTAGTGAGAAGCTTAATGGGGCCAAATTGAACTACTCAACTTATGACAAGGAATTTTATGCAATTATAAGGGCTTTGGACCATTGGAGTCACTATCTAAGGCCAAATCACTTTATATTGCATTCTGATCATGAAGCTTTGAAGCACATCAATGGCCAACACAAGCTTAATCCACGACATGCCAAGTGGGTTGAATTCTTGCAATCCTTTCACTTTTCTTCGAAGTATAAGGACGGTAAGTCTAATGTGGTGGCAGATGCACTTTCAAGGAGGTATTCGTTGCTAGGTGTCCTAAACTCCAAATTACTTGGTTTGGATCTCATTACACAATATTATGACCAAGATGAGAATTTTGGGCCAATCATGCAACAAATCAACAAAGGGGCCATGGGTTCCTATGTTCTTCATGATGGTTTCTTGTTTAAGGGAAATCAATTGTGCATTCCTAGGTGCTCAATTCGTGAATTGCTCGTGAGAGAAGCGCATGGTGGAGGAATAGCAGGACACTTTGGGATCACAAAGACTTTGGCTATGCTCCAAGAACACTTCTATTGGCCAAAGATGATTGTAGATGTTGGAGCCATCCTATCCCAATGTGCGACGTGTCAAAAGGCAAAGGCTACTTTTCACCAAGGTCTTTATACTCCATTGCCTGTTCCGGAGTTTCCTTGGGAGGACGTGTCTATAGACTTTATTGTGGGGTTGCCAAGAACTGCTAGGGGGAAGGATTCAATCATGGTGGTGGTTGATAGGTTCTCCAAGATGGCACACTTCACACCATGCCATAAAACAGATGATGCAATGAATGTTGCAGATTTGTACTTTAGAGACATCATTCGCTTGCATGGAGTTCCAAAGACGATTGTGAGTGACAGAGACACGAAGTTCATGAGCTATTTCTGGAAATCATTATGGAGATTGATAGGGACTAAGCTTTTATTTAGCACTTCTTATCATCCCCAAACAGATGGACAGACAGAAGTCACGAATCGAACTTTAGGTGTTCTCTTACGTGGTTTGGTGAGTAAAACACAAAAGGATTGGGATTTGAAGCTAGCACATGCAGAGTTTGCTTACAACAGATCTCCAACCTATGCAACAAAACATTCACCATTCGAGGTTGTCTATGGAGTGAACCCAAGACTACCTATTGATTTCATGGGGATTCCCAAAGGGGAATTAGTTCACAAGGATGCGAAGGCCAAGGTTGACTATATGCAGAAGCTTCACGCCCAAGTGAGAGCAAGGATTGAGAAGGTCAATGATATCTATAAGGCTAGAGCTAACAAACACAAGACTCAACATACTTACAAGGAGGGAGACTTGGTTTGGTTGCACTTGAGGAAGGAAAGATTTCCTAATCAACGTAAGAACAAGCTTATGCCTAGGTGTGATGGTCCATTCAAAATCATTAGTAAGGTGGGTGATAATGCATATAAGCTTGAGTTGCCTGGAGACTATGGAGTTCACGCCACATTCAATATAGGCGACTTAGCACCTTATGTGCCTGATGATCAACTTCGAGGTTTGAGGACAAACTCTTTTGAAGAAGAGGAGGATGATATGATAGAGGATATCAACTTCGAAGGGTTGATTGAAGCTTCAAAGAAGGATGTTACCATGGGAGAGTTGTTGGCTTATGGAGACACGAATCTTCTAGGTGCATCAAAGGGGAACATTTGCATGTGCATGATAACATGCAAATGTGAATGAGGATTGGTGGACATGGGGAATAAGTTGGTTTTGCCTATGAGTTTTCTCCCATTTCATTTGATAGGGTTTTTCTCATTTTAGGCATAGGTGTGTTTTCAAACTTTCCTTTTTCAGGTTTTATGATTCTATAATGTGTGGAAGCCATGGAGGTGATGATTGATGGAAGGCCTTGATCAAAAGCTAAAATCTTGGAGTAATTTTTGAAGATTGAAAATTTTGACCAAGGAGGAAAATTTTAAGACAAGGGGAGGTGCTTGTTACATTGAGATGTGCTTATTACATCTTATTGGTGCTTTATTACGACTTAAGTGACATGGCAAGTGACATGGCATGGGTATGGACGTGGCTACACACATGGGATTGGATATTTAGTGTTTTACTTTAAATAAAATAGGATTGGAGTAGTTAATTTGTAATATTATCTTTTTAGATAGGATAAGATTCTAATTAAGATAAGATAGTGTTAGAGTTTTGGTAGGATTATGTAATAAATAGGTGGCATTATCCTATTGGTTATTAGGAGTCCTTTTAGAAGTAGGAGGCCTAGTCATAATATGATTGAAACTCTCAAGCTATGGGTATAAATAGATGTGCACCCAAGCTTGGAAAAATCAGATTTGGAGATTCTTTTCTATATATTCTTCAATAAACTTAGAGAGTTTGTTGTTTTTCTTTGTGTGTAACAAAGAGTTGTGAATTGGTGCTTAAAGCTTTAGATTCACGTGAGGAAGTGTAGGAATTGAGGGTGCTTTGCTTTAATCAATTCTTAAACTTTCGCCCTAGATTTTAAACCTTTGGTGCGTAGCTTTAGAGGGTTTTCTATCTAGTTCTATCCCTTTTGTGTGGATTAAGGTTTCAATACCTAGATTCACATCATGTGGTAGCCTAACCTTTGATTTACTTTGATTTACTATGATTTAACATGAATATTTATTTTATTCCCATTTAGTGCGCACAACAACAAAATGGGGTAGATTGTGGATATTATGTGATGAGATTCATGTATGACTTAGTCACTTCTACCATGGGAGTCGATGATGTAGAAAAGGTATATCTAATTTCTTTACTTACATTTATTTATATATACATATTAGGCTAGTTTTCCTATGAAATATAAGTAGATGTTTATGATCGACCATGCATGGAGGATGGGATTATATGGCCGGCATCAATCGAAAGATTGATGTGGTATGGCGTTGTATTGTTGTACGATGTTGAATTGTGGGATTGTTGAATTGTGTTGAACAGGTTTTGTCAAAATGATTAAAAATTGGAAAATGTTCATTTTACAGAGGAAACTCTGCCATCAACTTCAATTTTTTTATGGATTTCATTTTGGTATTTAGAGACATTTACACAGTGGCGTATTGACCAAGGTTATACAATCATCTAAGATGTTAATTAGTTTGATGTTTGACTAAGGTTTATACTAGCATGCTAGTGTTCTTCTTCTTATTATTTTGCTTAGGTATCTTGTAGTCTTCTTAAGCTCATTTGATGCCTTTGATCTTGATCTTAACTTGATTCTCAACATTATCTATCCATAGATTTGGTTGCTTTTTGCTTTATTAACTAGTCGATTTGAGGTGGCTTTTCTAGGATATTATCTCCTACTTCAGTTGTGTCACTTGTTCGAATTAGTCTACTTGACGAATCTCTAGTTTTATCATTATTGATACTTCCCTTAAAATGTATTTGTTATTATCATTATTGATATCTCTAATCGATTTGACGAATCTCTAATTACTTAAAGACCCAAACACTTTGTTAGTAAAGATGTATTTGTTTTGTTTCTCAAAATAGTGTCACCAATACACTTTGTTAGCATATATAATGTACCAGGTGTTTATGATCGACCATGCATGGAGGATGGGATTATATGGCTAGCATCAATGGAAAGATTGATGTGGTATGGCGTTGTATTGTTGTACCATGTTGAATTGTGGGATTGTTGAATTGTGTTGGACAGGTTTTGTCAAAATGATTAAAACTTGGGAAAATGTTCATTTTACAGAGGAAACTCTGTCGAATTTTTCGGAAAACTTATGCGTCAAATTCAATTATTTTATGGATTTCATTTAGGTATTTAGATACAAATACACAGTGGCATATTGACCTTGGTTATACAATCATCTAAGATGTTAATTAGTTTGATGTTTGACTGAGGTTTATACTAGCATGCTACTGTTCTTCTTCTTCTTATTATTTTGCTTAGGTCCTTCAATTCACATACTAAGAACAAGTATTAGAGATTGAACGATTATCTAATTTTATTTTATTATGCTGGCTACATTTAGGCTTTCAATACATCAAGAGAAGAGCCTTTCACCATTAACGAAATCAAAGAAATACGAGACAAGTTTGCACGATTCCTTTCCAATAACTGCATTTAGTACGTAGTTAGATTTTTGTATACAATCAATGCCTATTTATATTTGTAATATATACATTGTAGTCATCTCTGTATATTCGTAATTGTTATATGTATTGAAAGCCTTTGAGCTTGCATTGTTATAATATTTGCTTATGTAATGAAACCGAAGCCTATTATAATTAGCATTTCAGATTGCACTGTTCTAGTAGCCAATAAAAGCATTTTGTGAAATAAAAAAAAAATTCAGACTTTATGCTCCGGTCCAATGAAAATCGGAGCATAAAGTCTGATTTTTTTTAAAATTATAGACTTTATGCTCCGGTCCACTCAAAACCGAAGCATATAATGGGTGTTTTATGCTCCGGTTTTCAGTGGACCGGAGCATAAAGTCTATAATTTTCAAAAACAAATCAGACTTTATGCTTCGGTCCACTGAAAACCGGAGTATAAAACACCCATTATATGCTCCGGTTTTCAGTGGACCGGAGCATAAAGTATTTTTGAATATGCTCCGGTTTGATCTACTTCGGGTCTAAACCGGAGCATAAAGCCTCCAAATAACCGGAGCATATAGTGTTTTTTCCACTAGTGCATGTATTTCAAGTGTTATTGACATGTTCTAGGGTAAATACGTCATTTTCTACTCTTAACCAATCCCATTTGACCATTATTGACTCATATTGTCGTATTTGATTGTTTTAAGTCATTTTATACCTAAAACCTCTCTCGTTTGACCGAGTTTGACTTAAATTGATGTATTTCAAGTTTTTATCACATATTCAAGGGTAAATACGCCATTTTCTATACTTAACCTATCACATTTGACCAATATTGACTCATATCGCCCTTTTCGAAGTGTTCAGGTCATTTTATACAAAAAACCTTTCTCCATTGACCGAGTTTGACTCAAATCGATGAATTTTAAGTGTTTATGACATGTTCAATCGTATATACGTCATTTCTACCCTTAACTGATCCTATTTTACCAATATTGTCCCATATCATCCTACTAAAATTGTTTAGATCATTTTATACCCAAAACTTCTCGTGTTTGACCAAGTATGACTCAAATCGATGTATTTCAAGGGTTTATAAAATGTTCTATGGTAAATATGTCAATGTCTACTCTTAACCGATCCTATTTTACCAATATTGACTCATATTGTCCTGTTCGAAGTATTCATGTCATTTTATACCGAAACCTCTCTCGATTGACAGAGTTTGACTCAAATCGTTGTATTTCAAGTGTTTATGATATATTCAAGGGTAAATACGTCATTTTCTACCCTTAGCCGATCCCATTTGACCAATATTTACTCATATCATCCTATTCAAAGTGTTTAGGTCATTTTATACCCAAAACCTCTCTTGTTTAACCGAGTTTCACTAAAATAGATGTATTTCAATTATTTATGACTAGTTTTAGGGTAAATATGTCATTTTCTAACAAAAACCGATCCCATTTGACCAATATTGACTCATATCGTCCTAGTTGAAGGTTTTATGTAATTTTATACCCAAAACCTCTGTCGTTGGACTGAGTTTGACTCCAATCGATTCATTTGAACTGTTTATGACACGTTTAAGTTAAATACAACATTTTCCACTTAATCGATCCCATATGACTAATATTAACTATTATCATCCTATTCGAAATGTTTACATCATTATATACCTAAAACATCTCTCGTTTGACCGACTTTGACTAAAATCGACATATTACAAGTGTATATCACAAGTTCAATGGTAAATACGTCATTTTCTACTTTTAACTAATCCCATTTCATCAATATTGACTCATATCATCCTATTCTAAACATTGAGATCATTTTATACCCAAAACCTCTCTCAATTGACCGAGTTCCACTCATATCGATGTATTTCAAGTGTTTATGAAGTTTACAAGGGTAAATACATAATTTTCTAGACTTAACCGATTCCATTTGACCAATATTGAGTAATATCCTATTCCAAGAGTTTAGGTCATTTTATACCCAAAACCTTTCTCGTTTAACCGAGTTTCATTTAAATAGATTTATTTCAAGTGTTTATGACTGGTTTTAGGGTAAATACGACATTTTCTAACAAAAACCGATCCCATTTGACCAATATTGACTCACATCGTCCTATTTGAAGGTTTTATGTAATTTTATACCCAAAACCTTTGTCGTTGGAACGAGTTTAACTCCAATCGATGTCTTTTAAGTGTTAATGACACGTTTAAGTTAAATACGACATTTTCTACTCTTAATCGATCCCTTTTGACCAATATTAACTAATATCGTCCTATTCGAAATGTATACATCATTCTATACCCAAAACCTCTCTTGTTTGACCAAGTTTGACTAAAATCGATATATTACAAGTGTTTATCACAAGTTCAATGGTAAATACGTCATTTTTTACCCTTAAACGATCCCATTTGACCAACATTGACTCATATCGTCCTATTCGAAGTGTTTGGGTCATTTTATACCCAAAACCTCTCCCGTTTGACCCGCTTTGACTCAAATCATTGTCAAAGGTTTATGATAAATTCAAGGGTAAATACATCATTTTCTACCCTTAACCGATTCCATTTGACCAAAATTGACTCATATCGTCCTATTCGAAGTGTTTAGGTCATTTAATATCCGAAACCTCTCTCATTTGACCAAGTTTGACTCTAACCAATGTATTTTAACTATTTAAGACATGTTAAAGGGTAAATACGCCATTTTCTACCCTTAATCGATTCCATTTGACCAATATTGACTCAACTATTTCTATCCGAAGTGTTTAGGACATTTTATTCCCAAAACCTCTCTCGTTTGATTGACTTTGACTCATATAAATGTATTTCAAGTGTTAATCACATGTTCTAGGGTAAATACATCATTTTCTACCATTAACTGACTCCATTTGACCAATATTGACTCATATCGTCCTATTCAAAGTGTTTAGGTCATTATATACCCAAACCCTCTCCCGTTTGACCGAGTATGACTAAAATCGATGTATTTCAAGTGTTTATGACAAGTTCAAGGGTAAATACGTCATTTTCTACCCTTAACCGATCCCATTTGACCAATACTAACTCATATCATCTTATTCAAAGTGTTTAGGTCATTATATAACCAAAACCTCTCCTATTTGACCGAGTTTGACTCAAATTTATGTATTTCAATGGTTTATGACAAGTTCAAGTGTTAATACTTCATTTTCTAACCTTAATTGATCCCATTTGACCAATACTGACTCATATCGTCCTATTCGAAGTGTTTAGGTCATTATATATAACCCAAAACCTCTCTCGTTTGACCGAGTTTGACTCAAATCGTTGTCAAGTGTTTATGACAAGTTCAAGGGTAAATACATCATTTTCTCCCCATTATTGATCCCATTTGACCAATATTGACTCATATCATCCTATGAGAAGTGTTTAGTTCATTTTATACCGAAAACCCTTCCTATTTAACCGAGTTTGACTCAAATTGATGTATTTCAAGTGTTTATGACATGTTTAATTGTAAATATGTCCTTTTCTACCCAAAACTAGTCCCCTTTAACCAATACTGACTCTATTGTCCTATTCGAAGTGTTTAGGACATTTTATACCCAAATCCTCTAATGTTTGACCGAGTTTGACTTAAATCGATGTATTTATAGTGTTTATGACATGTTTAAGGGTAATCACGTCATTTTTTACCCTTAATTGATCCCATTTGACCAATATTCACTCATATCGTCCTATTCGAAGTGTTTAGGTCATTATATACCCAAAACCTCTCCCGTTTGACCGATTATGACTCAAATCGATGTATTTGAAGTGTTTATGACATGTTCTAGGGTAAATATATTATTTTCTAATCTAAACTGATACCATTTGACCAATATTGACTCATATCGTCTTATTAGAAGTGTTTAGATCATTTTATACTCAAAATCTCTCCTGTTTGACCGAGTTTGACTCAAATCTATATATTTCAAGTGTTTATGACATCTAAAAGGGTAAATAAGTCATTTTCTACTCTTAACCAATCCCATTTGACAAATATTGACTCATATTGTCCTATTCAAAGTCTTTAAGTCATTTTAAACCCAAAACCTCTTTTGTTTGACTAAGTTTGGCTCAAATCGATGTCTTTCAAGTGTTTATGACATGTTTAAGGGTAAATACGTCATTTTCTACCCTTAACCGATCCCACTTAACCAATATTGACTTATATCGTCCTATTTAAAGTGTTTAGGTCTTTTTATATCCAAAATATCTCCCTTTTGACCATGTTCGACTCAAATTGATGTATTTAAATAGTTTATGAAATGTTCAAGGGTAAAAACGTCATTTCCAAACTTAACCAATCCCATTTGACCAATATTGGCTCATATCGTCCTATTCGAAGTGTTTAGGTTATTTTATACCCAAAACTTCTTCTGTTAGACCGAGTTTGACTCAAATCGATGTATTTCAACACATGTTCTAGGGTAAATATGTCATTTTCTAACCTTAACCGATCTAATTTGACAAATATTGACTCATATCGTCCTATTTAAAGTGTTTAGGTCATTTTATATCCTAAACCTCTCCTATTTGACCGTGTTTGACTCAAACCAATGTATTTCAAGTGTTTATGACATGTTTAAGGGTAAATACGTCATTTTCTACGCTTAACTGATCCTATTTGAAAATTAATGACTTATTATAGCCTATTCGAAATGTTTAAGTCATTTTATACCCACAACCTCTCCTGTTTGACTGATGACATTTTCCAATCGATGTGCTTCAAGTTATTTTCTACCCTTTACCAATCCCATTTGACCAATAGTGACTCATATCGTCATATTCAAAGTGTTAAGGTCATTTTATACCTAAAACCTCTCTTGTTTGACCGAGTTTGACTCAAACTGATGTATTTAAAGTGTTTATGACATGTTCAAGGGTAAATTTGTCATTTTCTACCCTTAACCCATCCTATTTGACAAGTATTGACTCATATTGTCGTATTCAAAGTGTTTAGGACATTTTATACCCAATACATCTCTCGTTTGATAGAGTTTGACTTAAATCGATGTATTTCAAGTTCTTATTACGTGTTCGATCTCATTTGACAATTATTGACTTATATCATCCTATTCCAAGTGTTTAGGTCATTTTATATTCAAAACCTCTCCCATTTGACCGATTCTGACTTAAGCCAGAGTATTTTATGTGTTTATGACATGTTCAAGGGTAAATACGTCATTTTCTACCCTAAACTTATCCCATTTTACCAATATTGACTCATATCATCCTATTAGAAGTGTTTAGGTCATTTTATACCCAAAACCCTCTCCTGTTTGACCGACCTTGACTCCAATCAATGTAATTCAAGGGTTTAGGACATGTTCAAGGGTAAAAATATCATTTTCTACCCTTAAACGATCCCATTTAATCAATATCGACTCATATCGTCCTATTCGAAGTGTTTAGGTCTTTTTGATGTAAAATCTAGTGAGAGAACACTAGAATTCACTAGAACAAATGGATCTCAAATTGGACAGAAATGTGTTTTGATTTATATGATGAAATGCGTAGGCTTTAAGTGTGAATTATGCACGAAAATAGGCTAGGAAAGGTATGTAATTTCGTGGATAATATAGACTAAAAGATTAATGTGTTTAGGTTTTTAAAAGGAAAAGAAATGATGTGGTTTTAACAAGAAAATGGACAGACGTTTGTGTGGGATTTTAGAATTGAAAATGGACAGATTTTGATAGAAAGTAGAAGAGAAAAGAAAGGTTAGGAAATAGGGAACACTCACCTATACTCCTAGGATATGTAAAGAAGGAACACTCACTTCTTTACTAGATGCAAATCTCTCAACAAGGAACACTCAACTTGTGGATTGATTTACTGAAATTTGGATGGAAGGAACACTCAACTTCACACTCAAATTCTTCAAGGTAAAACTTGGAAAAACACAAGCAACTCAATACATGATATTGCAAGTAAAGATATCAAGATTCAAACTTCATTCATTCATTCATTCATTCATCCTTTCATCAAAAATACATCTCCTATTTATAGTGGACAAAACCCTAGTAACTCCCCTTTTAAATTTGTCCAAAAAGGTCAAAATAAACTATCCAAAAATGTGTGAGAGTTTTAAGGAATTAATCCTTACTTCATGCTAATAACTAAGGAGAACTTCCATGCACCAAGGTCTTCTTTCCCTTCATTAAACATGCCATTTAGACTAGGAAAATCAGCAAATATCCCTCCTTTGATGCCTTGGACGCACCTAATCAAGAATCCATCCAAAACCTCCCATAATTCCATGTTATTCCCTTATTTATGCCCAAAAGAATCAGCTCAATCAACCCCCTTGCCATAAAAACGCCCAACAGTAAGGAACAAATCAATTAACTAAATTAAATCCCTTAATTTAAGGGATTTAAATCTCTTAATTGATTTTGAGAAGAAAATCAGAAAATCTGATTTATTTCCATCCCCTTTTCGACCATATTCAAAAGAATATCTTAAGATATGCAAATCTGATCATACCTTCCTTAAATCAAGCTAAAATCAAATCAGATCAAATCTTTCCCAAATCCCCTAATTTATGTCTTCAATTTACCCATAATTCTCACCAAAAATGCCATCTATTAAAAGGGAATAAAATAAGTCCAAATCTTTCCTTAACTCATGCAAGAATCAAATCAGTCAAGATCTTTCCTTAATTCATGCAAGAATCAAATCTGATTTTTCCAACCCATATATTTCCCTTATCTCCATGCCTAATTTCGCAACTAAATCTCCCCAGTTAACACTTAATTGGACGAAATTTAATCTCCCTAAATCCCCTTAATGGTCCCACACCCAAATCTGGTCAGCTTACTTCCATTTCCATGCAAATTCCAACTTAGCATATCACCTCCAAGGAAAAAACGTCCCTACTTTTTCCTAATTGCCCCTTGATCATGTCATGCATAAAATAGCAACAAATCTTCCCATTTAAATGCCATTCCACCTCAACAAACCCATCAAATCCACACGCCAGTCTGATTTTGTTTAAACAACTATTACCCAACTCATTTAACTAACTAACTAACTACCTTTAATTAATTAACTAGTTTAAGACCAGATTAATTAATTAAAATAAGCAAATATTTTATTTATTTATTTTACACAAAATTCCTTCAACGCCTTATTCTAGTTTCCTAAGGTGAAAAGACTAGAATACCCTTGCATTAGTAATCAACGGTCCATGCAACCAAAAATGGACCACCCCATTTTTCCTCAAAGGATTTAGCTAAAAAGATCTCCTTTATGGAGCCATTAGCATTAGATGAAAAATCAGAATTCCCATCACTTATTACCAATGAAGTCCAAAATGGTTCAGATGAAAAATCGACTGTTTTGGATTTTACATCATTCCCCTCTTCTTGGAAAAGAGTTGTCCTCAACTCTACGACTTCAACAAAACAAAGTGTATCACCAATGCCAACTTTGAACTTAGGCCAAATAACCATTCTCAAAGTATCCCAATGACTATTAAGTCCTCCTCCTCTATCCTCCTCCCTATTCAACATTTCACAAATTGCATTTTTGGGAATGCAAAATTCGATCGTCTTGAAAAAGGGAATACACATCCTGTCAATTGGTCTAGGAACTCCACTATTGCATGATCTCTTAATCTCCAACAGTTCTTCTATAGCAATTTGAAGGGGTGACCAAGAAATGATCTCCAATCTTCTAGGATCTACCTTAATTGTATCACATGGAGTAGACTTCCCAAAAAATCCCAAATCAAGTGTAAGATCACTTGATTCCATGTCAATCTCATTCTCAACAATGTATTTGATGGGTGAAACATCTTTCCCTTGAATGAGTGTCATTTCAACCTCCTTTTGCACCGGGAATACTTGACTCAACATCAAGCTTTCTTTAAGAAGACACTCTTCCACTTGTTCAATTTCTTCACCCTCTTGAGAATCATAAGATTGTAACGAAACTTCCACATCCTCATGACTCTCTTTAGAATCATCAAATTCTAAAGGAATTTCCATATCATCAAGATCCTCTTCTGAACCATAAGACTCTAAAGATACATTTGAATTTTCACCCTCCTTCTCAATATGTACTTGAAATGCATTTTGAAGTACAACATTGTCTTCTTCAGGGTAACAATCCTCAACAACCTCTTCTTCATGTTCCTCATTAGAATCACAAGATTCCAAAGGAACTTTTTCCTCCTCATTAACCTTCTTAGAATCATGAGATCCTATATAGGTGGTAGCATTTTCGTCTTTCTCCCTTTCACAAGTGTAAGGTTGAGCTACCTTACTTCTAAAATCACTCCTTGACAATGCACGGGTATTGGGGTTCGTTTTTGTGGTGGTTGAAGTTTTTTTATTGTAGCTTGGAGAATGTTTTTTGTAAGACAATGTGGACTTTAGCAAATTGGCTTCAAAAGAAGTGGTAAGATTTTGGAAACCAAAATCAAAGAGACTCAATGGCTTGCTTCTCCTCTTTTGATTATCACACTTTGTGGAAAATTTGCAAACATCATCAAAAGGAAAAGAATTATGGACCTTTTCTTCGGATTTGTTGGATAAAAATTGGTCCATCATCAACATCATGTTACTAATTTGTTCATTTCTTTTCACAAGCCGTTGATTTTCCTCCAACATTCTAATACTCCTTTGTTCATATGTTTCAAATTTGTTGGGATCCATTTGGGAAAAATGAAATGTATTTCCCCCTTTTCTCCCCCTATCTGGCGCGCCAAATGATGTAAAATCTAGTGAGAGAACACTAGAATTCACTAGAACAAATGGATCTCAAATTGGACAGAAATGTGTTTTGATTTATATGATGAAATGCGTAGGCTTTAAGTGTGAATTATGCACGAAAATAGGCTAGGAAAGGTATGTAATTTCGTGGATAATATAGACTAAAAGATTAATGTGTTTAGGTTTTTAAAAGGAAAAGAAATGATGTGGTTTTAACAAGAAAATGGACAGACGTTTGTGTGGGATTTTAGAATTGAAAATGGACAGATTTTGATAGAAAGTAGAAGAGAAAAGAAAGGTTAGGAAATAGGGAACACTCACCTATACTCCTAGGATAAGTAAAGAAGGAACACTCACTTCTTTACTAGATGCAAATCTCTCAACAAGGAACACTCAACTTGTGGATTGATTTACTGAAATTTGGATGGAAGGAACACTCAACTTCACACTCAAATTCTTCAAGGTAAAACTTGGAAAAACACAAGCAACTCAATACATGATATTGCAAGTAAAGATATCAAGATTCAAACTTCATTCATTCATTCATTCATTCATCCTTTCATCAAAAATACATCTCCTATTTATAGTGGACAAAACCCTAGTAACTCCCCTTTTAAATTTGTCCAAAAAGGTCAAAATAAACTATCCAAAAATGTGTGAGAGTTTTAAGGAATTAATCCTTACTTCATGCTAATAACTAAGGAGAACTTCCATGCACCAAGGTCTTCTTTCCCTTCATTAAACATGCCATTTAGACTAGGAAAATCAGCAAATATCCCTCCTTTGATGCCTTGGACGCACCTAATCAAGAATCCATCCAAAACCTCCCATAATTCCATGTTATTCCCTTATTTATGCCCAAAAGAATCAGCTCAATCAACCCCCTTGCCATAAAAACGCCCAACAGTAAGGAACAAATCAATTAACTAAATTAAATCCCTTAATTTAAGGGATTTAAATCTCTTAATTGATTTTGAGAAGAAAATCAGAAAATCTGATTTATTTCCATCCCCTTTTCGACCATATTCAAAAGAATATCTTAAGATATGCAAATCTGATCATACCTTCCTTAAATCAAGCTAAAATCAAATCAGATCAAATCTTTCCCAAATCCCCTAATTTATGTCTTCAATTTACCCATAATTCTCACCAAAAATGCCATCTATTAAAAGGGAATAAAATAAGTCCAAATCTTTCCTTAACTCATGCAAGAATCAAATCAGTCAAGATCTTTCCTTAATTCATGCAAGAATCAAATCTGATTTTTCCAACCCATATATTTCCCTTATCTCCATGCCTAATTTCGCAACTAAATCTCCCCAGTTAACACTTAATTGGACGAAATTTAATCTCCCTAAATCCCCTTAATGGTCCCACACCCAAATCTGGTCAGCTTACTTCCATTTCCATGCAAATTCCAACTTAGCATATCACCTCCAAGGAAAAAACGTCCCTACTTTTTCCTAATTGCCCCTTGATCATGTCATGCATAAAATAGCAACAAATCTTCCCATTTAAATGCCATTCCACCTCAACAAACCCATCAAATCCACACGCCAGTCTGATTTTGTTTAAACAACTATTACCCAACTCATTTAACTAACTAACTAACTACCTTTAATTAATTAACTAGTTTAAGACCAGATTAATTAATTAAAATAAGCAAATATTTTATTTATTTATTTTACACAAAATTCCTTCAACGCCTTATTCTAGTTTCCTAAGGTGAAAAGACTAGAATACCCTTGCATTAGTAATCAACGGTCCATGCAACCAAAAATGGACCACCCCATTTTTCCTCAAAGGATTTAGCTAAAAAGATCTCCTTTATGGAGCCATTAGCATTAGATGAAAAATCAGAATTCCCATCACTTATTACCAATGAAGTCCAAAATGGTTCAGATGAAAAATCGACTGTTTTGGATTTTACATCACTTTTTATATCCAAAACTTCTCCCATTTGACCTTGTTCGACTTAAATCGAAGTATTTCAAGTTTTTATAAAATTATTAAGGGTAAATACGTCATTTTCTACACTTAACCGATCCTATTTGACAAATATTTACTCATATCGTCCTATTGAAAGTGTTTAGGTCATTTTATACAAAAAACCTCTCCCGTTTGACCGAGTTTGGCTCAAATCGATGTATTTCAAGTGTTTATGATATGTTCATAGGTAAATACATCACTTTCTACCAAAAACCGATCTGTTTTCACTAGTATTGACCCATATCGTCCTATTGGAAGTGTTGATGTCATTTTATACCCAAAACCTTTCCTGTTTGACCGAGGTTGACAAATATTGACTCATGTCGTCCTATTCGAAGTATTTAGATCATTAAATACCCAAAAACTCTCCTGTTTAGCCGAGTTTGACACAAATCAATGTATTTCAAGTGTTTATGACATCTTAGTGGGTAAATATGTCCTTTTCTACGCAAAACCGATCACATTTGACCTATATTGACTAATATTATCCTTCTCGAAGTGTTTAGAATATTTTGTACCCAAATCCTCTCCCGTTTGACCGATTTTGACTCATATCGATCTATTTCAAGTGTTTATAACATGATCATAGGTAAATACGTCATTTTATACACAAAACCGATCCTATTTTACCAATATTGACTAATATCATCCTATTCGAAGTGTTTAGGTCATTTTAAACCGAAATCCTCTCCCGTTTGACCGAGTTTGACTTAAATCGATGTATTTCTACTATTTATGACATGATAAAAGGGTAAATACGTCATTATCTACCCTTTACTGGTTCCATTTTACCAATATTGACTCGTATCGTCCTATTCAAAGTACTTAGGTCATTTTATAAGAGAAAACTCTCCAATTTGACTGAGTTTGACTCAAATCAATGTATTTCAAGTGTTTATGACATGTTCAAGGGTAAATGCGTCATTTTCTACCAAAAACCAATCCCATTTGACCTATATTACCCCTATCGTCCTATTCAAAGTGCTTAGGTCATTTTACACCCAAATCCTCTCATGTTTAACCGAGTTTGACTCAAATCGATGTATTTCAAATGTTTATGACATGTTCATGGGTAAATACGTCATTTTCTACCCAACACTAATCCCATTTAACCTATATTGACTTGTATCATCCTATTCAAAGTGTTTACGTTATTTTATACCAAAAACATCTCCCGTTTAACCGAGTTTGACTCAAATCAATGTATTTCAAGTGCTTTCATGCGTAAATACGTCACTTTCTTCCTAAAACTGATCACTTTTGACCAATATTGACTAATATCATCCAATTCGAAGTGTTTAGGTCATTTTATACCCAAAACCTCTCCCATTTGTACGTGTTTGACTTAAATCGATGTATTTCAAGTTTTTATGACATGTTCATGGATAAATACATCATTTTCTACACAAAACCAATCCTTTTTCACTAATATTTTCTCATATCATCTTATTTGAAGTGTTAAGGTCATTTTATACCCAAAACTTGTCCCGTTTATCCAATTTTAACTCAAATCGATTTATTTCAAGTGTTTATGACATGTTCAAGGGTAAATACGTAATTTCCTACCCCAAACCGATCCCATTTGACCTTTATTGACTCATATCGTCCTCTTCGAAGTGGTTAGG
Organism: Dysphania ambrosioides; assembly: GCA_026401315.1. NCBI lineage: Eukaryota > Viridiplantae > Streptophyta > Magnoliopsida > Caryophyllales > Amaranthaceae > Dysphania > Dysphania ambrosioides. The sequence goes on from CM048659.1 coordinate 14,652,898, forward strand.
TTATTTTATACCCAAACCTTTCCCATTTAACCGAGTTTGACTCAAATCAATGTATTTCACGTTTTTATGACATGTTCTAGGGTAAATACATCATTTTCTACCCAAATTCGATCCCATTTGACCAATATTAACTCATATCTTCCTATTCAAAGTGTTTAAGTTATTTTATACCCAAAACCTCTCTCGTTTACTCGAGATTGAGTAAAATCGATGTATTGAAAGTGTTTATGAGGTGTTCTAGGGTAAATACGTCGTTTTCTACCCAAAACTAATCCCATTTGACCAATATTGACTCATATCATCCTATTTGAAGTGTTTAGGTCATTATATACCCAAAACCTCTCCCATATGAAAGAGTTTTACTCAAATCAATTTATTTAAAGTGTTTATGACATGTTCATGGGTAAATATGTCATTTTCTACCCAAAACTGATCCCATTTAACCAATGTTAACTCATATCGTCCTATTAGAAGTGTTTAGATCATTTTATACCCAAAACCTTTCTCGTTTGATCGAGTTTGACTCAAAACGATGTATTCCAAGTGTTTATGACATATTCATGATGAATTACGTCATTTTCTACCCAAAATCGATCCGTTTTGACCAATATTAACTCATATCATCCTATACGAAGTGTTTAGGTCATTTTAATCCCAAAAACTTTCTCGTTTGATCGAGTTTGAGTCAAATAGAATTTTTTCAATTGTTTATGACATGTTCAAGGGTGGCTACGCCATTTTCTACCCCAAATCGATCCCATTTGACCTATATTTACTCATATCGTCCTATTCGAAATGTTTAGGTCATCTTATACGCACCTCTCCCATTTGACAGAGTTTCACTGAAATCGATGTATTTCAAGTGTTTATAACATGACCGTGGTTAGATACGTTATTTTCTACCCAACACTGATCCCATTTAACCTATATTGACTTCTATCGTCCTATTCAAAGTGTTTAGATCATTTTGTGCCCAAAACCTCTCCCGTTTGACCGAGTTTGACTCTAATCGATTTATTTCAAGTGTTTATGACATATTCATGGGTAAATACGTCATTTTCTACCAAAAATCAATCTCATTTGACTAATATTGACTCATATTGTTCTATTCGATGGTTTTAGATCGTTTTATACCCAAAACCTCTCTTGTTTGACCGAGTTTGACTCAAATTGATGTATTTAAAGTGCTTATGACATGTTCTAGGGTAAATACGTCATTTTCTACCCAAACCGATCCCATTTAACCAATATCGACTCATATCGTCCTATTCGAAGTGTTTAGGTCATTTTATACCCAAACCTCTCCCGTTTGTTCGAGTTTGACTCAAATCAATGTATTTCGTGTTTTTGACATGTTCATGGGTAAATATGTCATTTTCTACCCAAAACCAATCCCTTTTGACTAATATTGATTCATATCATCCTATTCGATGTGTTTAGATCATTTTATACCTAAAACCTCTCCCGTTTCACCGAGTTTGACTCAAATAGATGTATTTCAAGTGTTTATGACATGCTCAAGGGTAAATACGTCATATTATCCTATTCAAAGGTAGTAGTTCATTTTATACCAAAATCTCTCTCGTTTGATCGAGTTTTACTAAAATCGATGTATTTCAAATGTTTATGACAAGTTCTAGGGTAAATACATCACTTTTTACCCAAAACCGATCCCATTTGACTAATATTGACTCAAATCTTCCTATTTAAAGTGTTTAGGTTATTTTATACCCAACACCTCTCTCATTTACTTAAGTTTAACTCAAATGGATGTATTTAAAGTGTTTATGACATGGTCTAGGTTAAATACGTCATCTTCCACCCAAAATCGATCCCGTTTGACCAATATTGACTTATATAATCCTATTTAAAGTGTTAAGGTCATTATATACCCAAAACTGCTCCTATATGAAAGATTTTAACTCAAATCAATGTATTTCAAGTATTTATGACAGTTTCATAGCTAAATAAGCCATTTTCTACCCAAAACTGATCCCTTTTAACCAATGTTGACTCATATCGCCCTATTCAAAATGTTTAGATCATTTTATACCCAAATCCTCTCCCGTTTGACCGAGTTTGACTCAAATCGATGTATTTCAAGTTTTTATGACATGTTCATGATTAAATACGTCATTTTCTACCCAAAACCAATTCGTTTAGACCAATATTGACTAATATAGACCTATCTAAAGTGATAAGGTCATTTTATACCTAAGATCTCTCCCGTTTGATCGAGTTTGAGTCAAATAGAGTTTTTTCCATTGTTTATGACATGTTCAAGGGTAGCTACGTCATTTTCTACCCCAAATCGATCCCATTTGACCTATATTTACTGATATCATCCATTTCGAAATGTTTAGGTCATCTTATACCCACCTCTCCCATTTGACATGGTTTCACTGAAATCGATGTATTTCAAGTGTTTATAAAATGACCATGGTTAGATACGTCATTTTCTACCCAACACTGATCCCATTTAACCTATATTGACTTCTATCGTCCTATTCAAAGTGTTTAGGTCATTTTGTGCCCAAAACCTCTCCCGTTTGACCGAGTTTTACTCTAATCGATTTATTTCAAGTCGTTATGACATATTCATGGGTAAATAAGTCATTTTCTACCGAAAATCGATTCCATTTGACTAATATTGACTCATATTGACCTATTCGATGGTTTTAGATAATTTTATACCCAAAACCTCTCTTCTTTGACCAAGTTTGACTCAAATTGATGTATTTAAAGTGCTTATGACATGTTCTAGGGTAGATACGTCATTTTCTACCCAAACTAATCCCATTTAATCAATATCGACTCATATTGTCCTATTAGAAGTGCTTAGGTTATTTTATACCCAAAACATCTCTCGTTTGACAAAGTTTGACTCAAATCTATGTATTTCAAGTGTTTATCACATGTTTTAGGGTAAATACAACATTTTCGACCCAAAACCGATCCCATTTGAGCAATATTGACTCATATCGTCCTATTTGAAGTGTTTAGGTTATTTTATACCCAAAACCTCTCTGGTTTACTCGAGTTTGGCTCAAATCGATGTATTTCAAGTGTTTATGACATGTTCTAGGGTTAATACGTCATTTTCTAGCCAAAACCAATTCCATTTGACCAATATTAACTCATATTGTCCTATTGGAAGTGTTTAGGTCATTTTATACCCAAAAGCTCTCCCGAATGACAAAGTTTAACTCAAATAAATGTATTTCAAGTATTTATGACAATTTCAAATGAACATACGTACTTTTCTACCCAAAATCGCTCTATATTAATCAATATTGACACATATTGTCCTCTCCTAAGTGTTTAGATCATTTTAAACGCAAAACCTCTCCCATGTGACTAGGTTTGACTCAAATCGATGTATTTCAAGTGTTTAAGACATATTCATGATTAAATACCTCATTTTCTACCCAAAATCGATCCGTTTTGACCAATATTGACTCATATCGTCCTATCCGAAGTGTTTAGGTAATTTGAATCCCAAAAACTCTCCCGTTTGATCGAGTTTGACTCAAATAGAGTTTTTTAAATTGTTTATGACATGTGTAAATACGTTATTTTCTACCCTAAATCGATCCCATTTGATCTATATTTAATCATATAGTCCTATTAAAATTGTTAAGGTCATCTTATACCCAAAACCTCTCCCGTGTAACGAAGTTTCACTCAAATCGATGTATTGGAAGTGTTTATAACATGTTCATGGGTAGATACGTCACTTTATACCCAAAACCTTTCCCGTTTGACCGAGTTTGACTCAAATCGATGTATATCAAGTGTTTATGAAATATTAATGGGTAAATGCGTCATTTTCTACTTAAAACCAATCACTTTTCACCAATACTGACTCATATCGTCCTATTCGAAGTGTTTAGGTCATTTTATACCCAAACCTCTCCCGTTTGTTCGAGTTTGACTCAAATCAATGTATTTCGTGTTTTTGACATGTTCATGGGTAAATACGTCATTTTCTACACAAAACCAATCCCTTTTGACTAATATTGATTCATATCATCCTATTCGATGTGTTTAGATCATTTATACCTAAAGCCTCTCCCGTTTCACCGAGTTTGACTCAAATAGATGTATTTCAAGTGTTTATGACATGTTCGAGGGTAAATACGTCATATTATCCTATTCAAAGGTAGTAGTTCATTTTATACCCAAAATCTCTCCCGTTTGATCGAGTTTTACTAAAATTGATGTATTTCAAGTGTTTATGACAAGTTTTAAGGTAAATACATCACTTTCTACCCAAAACCGATCCCATTTGACTAAAATTGACTCATATCTTCGTATTCAAAGTGTTTAGGTTATTTTATACCCAAAACCTCTCTCATTTACTCGAGTTTCACTCAAATGGATGTATTTGATGTAAAATCTAATGAAGAACACTAGAAATTACTAGACAAAATGGATCACAAATAGGTTAACAAAAAGGACAGATTCGTAGGCTTTAGAAAAAGACTTAGAAATGTGTTTAGGCTAGAAATTAAGGAAGAAATGGATATGTGTTTTAGGTGGAAAAGGAAAGAAATAGATATGGATTTTTGGATAGGTTTAATTATGGTTTTGATAAGAAGTAGAAGAGAAATAAGGGGTTTTGATAGTAGGGAACACTCACCTGACAATCAAGATATGTAAAAGAGGAACACTCACTCTTTTACTAGTACGAATCTTACACACAAGGAACACTCACTTGGATGATTAGATTCAAGAAAATTTGCAAAGAAGGAACTCTCACTTCTCTCACAAATTCTTCAAGCAAAACTTGGGAAAACACAAGCAACTCAATACATGATATTGCAAGTAAAGATATCAAGATTCAAACTTTATTCATTCATTCATTGCTTTGAAATACAAACATACATCTCCTATTTATAGTGGACAAAACCCTAGTAACTCCCCTTAAATTTGTCCAAAATAAACTATCCAAAAATGTGTGAGAGTTTTAAGGAATTAATCCTTAATTCATGCTAATAACTTAAGGAGAACTTCCATGCACCAAGGTCTTCTTTCCCTCCATTAAACATGCCATTTAGACTAGGAAAATCAGCAAATATCCCTCCTTTAATGCCTTGGACGCACCTAGTCAAGAACCCATCCAAAACCTCCCATAATTCCATGCTATTCCCTTATTTATGCCCAAAAGAATCATCTCAATCAACCCCCTTGCCATAAAAACGCCCAACATTAAGGAACAAATCAATTAATTAAATTAAATCCCTTAATTTAAGGGATTCAAATCTCTTAATTGATTTTGAGAAGAAAATCAGAAAATCTGATTTATTTCCATCCCATTTTCGACCATATTCAAAAGAATATCTTAAGATATGCAAATCTGATCATACCTTCCTTAAATCAAGCTAAAATCAAATCAGATCATATCTTTCCCAAATCCCCTAATATTCCCTCTTTCCCATGCCATAATTTCAGCGAAATAATCCTCTTTTTACCCAAAATCACGTTCATAATGTCCCCCAAAAAATCACCTTGGACCCCCACATAAATCAGCACACAAAAATCACTCCAACTCTCTCCACACGTCAACAAGGACCCACGCCAACTCACCCTACTCTAATTAACTTAATTACTTAATTAATCATTATTTATTTACATGAAACACCACTAATTTTATTATTCTAATTTCCCAAAGTGGAAATACTAGAATAACCATGACCCGAAATGAACGGTCCATGGGCCCAATAATTATCCACCGGCCCATCCTCAAAATAACGGGTCAACAAAACCTCCTTTGACTCATGAATTATTTTGGGATTTCCATCATCCTCCCCTTCTTCAAAAAGAGTTGACCTCAACTCGTCATCTTCATAATAAGGGGAAAGGTCACCCACATTGAAAGTGGAAGAGACTCCATATTTTCCACCTAGATCCACCTTATAAGCATTATCATTGACTTTGTCAATGATTTGAAATGGTCCTTCGGCCCTAGGCATTAACTTATGCTTCCTTTGCTTCGGAAATCTCTCTTTCCTCAGAAAAACCCAAACAAGATCACCAACCTCAAAGGTTCTAGCATTCTTCAAACTTTTGTTGGACTGTTTCTTGTATTCCTCATTTGCCTTCTCGATATTCTTCCTCACCTCCTTATGGACGTTCATCATGAACTCCATACATTCCTTGGCCGTACCATGCACAAATTTATCTTTGTGAAGAGTGATGTAATCAATCGGCACATATGGGTTCACCCCATAGACAACTTCAAATGGAGAGTACTTAGTGGATCGGCTCGGTGTTCGATTATAAGCAAACTCAGCATGAGCAAGCTTCAAATCCCAATTCTTACCTCCTTTACTTACTAATGATCGAAGTAAAGAACCAAGAATCCTATTTACCACCTCAGTTTGCCCATCAGTTTGGGGATGATGACTTGTTGAAAATAGTAACTTGGTCCCCACAAGCCTCCAAAGAGACTTCCAAAAATGACTTAAGAACTTAGTTTCTCGATCAGAAACAATAGTCCTTGGCAAACCATGCAATCGAGCAATTTCGATGAAAAACAATTGAGCCACATTGAAAGCATCATCTACTTTTCGGCAGGCCACAAAATGAGCCATCTTCGAAAATCGATCCACTACCACCATTATGGAATCCTTCCCACGTTGAGTTCGAGGAAGTGCCATAATAAAATCCATACTCAAGTCTTCCCAAGGCCTTTCAGGTACAGGCAATGGTTTGTATTCTCCTCTATGGAATGACAACTTTGCCCTTTGACATGTAGCACATCGAATGATTATATGATAAACATGGGCAAGCATTTTAGGCCAATAAAAATAGCCTTGAAGGATTTCCAAAGTTTTGGAAATTCCCATGTGTCCGGCCAAACCTCCACTATGAGCTTCTTTGATCAACAGTTCTCTAATGGAACTCTTTGGAACACAAAGTTTGTTTCCTTTGAAAAGGAAATCATCAACCACTGAAAAGAGTCCATTAACTCCATCTTTGCATGTCTTCATTATCCCAAACATTTCTTCATCTTCCTTATAAAGTTCTTTTAACATCTCAAAACCAAGAACTTTAGCATCCATCATGCCAAGAAGAAAATGCCTTCGAGATAAAGCATCGGCTACCACATTAGCCTTCCCATTCTTATACTTAGCAGCAAAATTAAAAGATTGTAGAAATTCCACCCATTTTGCATGCCTTGCATTGAGCTTCTTTTGTCCATGAATAAACCTCAAGGACTCATGATCAGAATGGAGAATGAAAGGACTTGGTCTTAGATAATGCGACCAAAAATCAAGAGCTCGAACCATAGCATAAAATTCCTTGTCATATGTTGAGTAGTTAAGCTTACCATGACTTAACTTCTCACTAAATTATGCAATCGGTTTTCCTTCTTGGATCAAGACAGCACCAACACCTTTTCCACTTGCATCACACTCAACCTCAAAAGGTTTAGTGAAATCAGGTAAAGCAAGTACAGGGGCTTCACACATCTTCTTCTTTATGTACTCAAACGCCTTTTGAGCTTGAGGAGTCCATTGAAAAGTGCCCTTCTTTGTACACTCCGTAATTGGGGCCATGAGCGTACTAAAGTTGGCTATAAACCTTCTATAAAAAGAAGTTAGCCCATGGAAAGATCGCACTTCGGTGATGGACTTAGGGACAGGCCATGAAGAAATAGCTTCCACCTTGCTAGGATCCACCTTGACACCATCACTAGAAACAATGAACCCAAGAAACACTAACTCGGTGAGCATAAAATGACATTTCTCCAACTTCCCATAAAGCTTCTTCTCCCTTAAAGCTTTAAAAACTTCCTCAAGATGTATCAAATGATCTTCCTCATTCTTACTATATATAAGAATGTCATCCAAATATACAACGACAAACTTTCCCAAAAAAGGTCTTAGTACCTCATTCATCAACCGCATGAAGGTACTTGGAGCATTGGTAAGCCCAAATGGCATGACAAGCCATTCATAGAGACCATGCTTTGTCTTGAAAGCTGTCTTCCATTCATCTCCTTCTCGCATCCTTATTTGGTGGTATCCACTTCTAAGATCAATCTTAGAAAAAACTTGGGACCCACTTAGCTCATCAAGCATATCATCCAATCTGGGTATAGGAAACCTATACTTGATAGTGATGTTGTTTACGGCCCTACTATCAATACACATTCTCCATGTGCCATCCTTCTTTGGAACCAACAACGCTGGCACTGCACAAGGACTCATCGATTCTTTAACATAGCCCATTTCCATCAATTCCTGGATCTGTCTTTGCAACTCCTTTGTCTCCATCGGATTGCATCGATAAGGGGGTTTGTTAGGAAGGGGTGCTCCAGGAATAAGATCGATTTGATGTTCTATACCACGAATAGGTGGTAAACCTTGTGGTAACTCATCTGGGAATACATCCTCATAAGCCTTGATTAACTTGGCTAATTTTGGATTTTGAGCCATGTATCCATCATATTCTTCCCTTGAAAGTAATAGGAAGATCTCGTCCTCTTCTTCTATCTCACCTTCAAACTCCTTGTGAGACAAAAGGAACACACTTTTAGAAGGGGCTTTTTGTGGTGGTGGGTTTTTTTGTGGTGGTAAAGGATGGAGCATTTTCTTGTTGCCAAGATGGGTAATGGTGTAAGTATTGGCTAATCCATCATGTATGGACTTCTTATCACTCTGCCATGGTCTACCCAACAAGATATGGCATGCATCCATAGGAATGACATCACATAATACCTGATCAACATAGGAGCCAATTGCAAAGTTCACCATACATTGTCTCCTAACACCAGTATTCTTACTCCTTTCTAACCAACTTAACTTATATGGGTGGGGATGTTTAGTGGTTTTCATTTCAAGTCTCTTTACCAAATCACTAGAGACTACATTTGCTTCACTACCACTATCCACAATAAGATCACATACCTCTCCCTTCACTTTGCACTTAGTCAAGAACAAGTTCTCTCTTTGAATAGGAACTTCTTCCCTTTCAGTTTGAATTTGTAAGGCTCTTCTCAAGACTAAACTGTTTTTTCCAGGAAAACAGTCATCAACATTATCACACTCTTGCTCGTCATCAAACTCTTGAGACTCTTTAGGGACTTCTTCTTCCTCCTCCTCTTCTTCCTCCATAGGAAAAGGTTGAGTAGTCATGATACGAATCTCTCTCACAGTCAATGCACGAGAATTTGGACAATCTCGTTTATAGTGTCCTCTTCCATGACATTTGAAACATACAATCTCACTCAAATCAGATTTCTTGGTAATGACTTTGCCTTTATCTTTGTTTGAGGGTTCAAAAGTGTTTCGGGTTCTTTTTGTGGGGTTAGAAAAAGATGGGTTTGGTTTAGGAACAAAAGGTTTATTTTGTGGTTGGGATGGAAAAATAGGTTTCTTGAACCTTGAATCAAAAGAAGAAAAAGGTTTCTTCTTCTTTCTTTGGTTGTCAAATTTGACAGCCAATTTGCACACTTCATCAAAGGATAGGTTTGGTTGTACTTCCACCTTCTCATAGATCTCATGATCTAGACCAGCCATAAACCTCCCTAATTTGAGTTCCTCATTCTCCTCAATCTCACAAACAATAGAGAGTCTCTCAAACTCCTTGATATATTCCTCCACTGAACCACCTCCTTGTTGTAAAGTACTCCACTTTACATATAGTGACTGCTTGTAATTAGAGGGCACAAATCGACCTCTAAGTTTCTTCTTCAATTTGACCCAAGTAAAAATTCGGGCTTTGCCATTGTTTTCTCTCTTTCTTTGGACACCTTTTAACCAAGTTTCAGCGTACCTGGTTATTTTCACTTTAGCAACCCTAAATTGTTGCTCATCATCTTGGATGTCTTTGAAGTCAAAGAATCGCTCCAAGGATTGTTCCCATTCAAGGTACCTTTCGGGATCAAGAGTACCATCAAACTCATCCATATCAACCCTTAGATTTCGATCATCAAACCTAGGGTGATTGTTGGTCTCCCTATTTTCATGTGTGAAAATTCGAGCCATCAATGCCGTGACATTGTTTAAAAGTTGCTCATTTGTTTCAATGAGTCTTTGTTGATTGTCCTCCAAGAATCGAAGGTGTCTCTCTTGAGGGGTTTCATTAGGATCCATTTTTTTTTTAAAGAGAATCTGCTTCCCCCTACCTGACGCGCCAAATGATGTAAAATCTAATGAAGAACACTAGAAATTACTAGACAAAATGGATCACAAATAGGTTAACAAAAAGGACAGATTCGTAGGCTTTAGAAAAAGACTTAGAAATGTGTTTAGGCTAGAAATTAAGGAAGAAATGGATATGTGTTTTAGGTGGAAAAGGAAAGAAATAGATATGGATTTTTGGATAGGTTTAATTATGGTTTTGATAAGAAGTAGAAGAGAAATAAGGGGTTTTGATAGTAGGGAACACTCACCTGACAATCAAGATATGTAAAAGAGGAACACTCACTCTTTTACTAGTACGAATCTTACACACAAGGAACACTCACTTGGATGATTAGATTCAAGAAAATTTGCAAAGAAGGAACTCTCACTTCTCTCACAAATTCTTCAAGCAAAACTTGGGAAAACACAAGCAACTCAATACATGATATTGCAAGTAAAGATATCAAGATTCAAACTTTATTCATTCATTCATTGCTTTGAAATACAAACATACATCTCCTATTTATAGTGGACAAAACCCTAGTAACTCCCCTTAAATTTGTCCAAAATAAACTATCCAAAAATGTGTGAGAGTTTTAAGGAATTAATCCTTAATTCATGCTAATAACTTAAGGAGAACTTCCATGCACCAAGGTCTTCTTTCCCTCCATTAAACATGCCATTTAGACTAGGAAAATCAGCAAATATCCCTCCTTTAATGCCTTGGACGCACCTAGTCAAGAACCCATCCAAAACCTCCCATAATTCCATGCTATTCCCTTATTTATGCCCAAAAGAATCATCTCAATCAACCCCCTTGCCATAAAAACGCCCAACATTAAGGAACAAATCAATTAATTAAATTAAATCCCTTAATTTAAGGGATTCAAATCTCTTAATTGATTTTGAGAAGAAAATCAGAAAATCTGATTTATTTCCATCCCATTTTCGACCATATTCAAAAGAATATCTTAAGATATGCAAATCTGATCATACCTTCCTTAAATCAAGCTAAAATCAAATCAGATCATATCTTTCCCAAATCCCCTAATATTCCCTCTTTCCCATGCCATAATTTCAGCGAAATAATCCTCTTTTTACCCAAAATCACGTTCATAATGTCCCCCAAAAAATCACCTTGGACCCCCACATAAATCAGCACACAAAAATCACTCCAACTCTCTCCACACGTCAACAAGGACCCACGCCAACTCACCCTACTCTAATTAACTTAATTACTTAATTAATCATTATTTATTTACATGAAACACCACTAATTTTATTATTCTAATTTCCCAAAGTGGAAATACTAGAATAACCATGACCCGAAATAAACGGTCCATGGGCCCAATAATTATCCACCGGCCCATCCTCAAAATAACGGGTCAACAAAACCTCCTTTGACTCATGAATTATTTCGGGATTTCCATCAGTATTTAAAGTGTTTATGACATGATCTAGGGTAAATACGTCATCTTCTACCCAAAATCGATCCCGTTTGACCAATATTGACTTATATCATCCTATTCAAAGTGTTTAGGTCATTATATACCCAAAACCGCTCCCATATGAAAGATTTTAACTCAAATCAATAAATTTCAAGTGTTTATGACAGTTTCATGGGTAAATAAGCCATTTTCTACCCAAAATTGATCCCTTTTAACCAATGTTGACTCATATCGCCCTATTCAAAATGTTTAGATCATTTTATACCCAAAACCTCTCCCGGTTGACCGAGTTTGACTCAAATCGATGTATTTCAAGTTTTTATGAGATGTTCATGATTAAATACGTCATTTTCTACCCAAAACCGATTCGTTTAGACCAAGATTGACTAATATCGTCCTATCCAAAGTGATTAGGTCATTTTATACTCAAGATTTCTCCCGTTTGATCGAGTTTGAGTCAAAAAGAGTTTTTTCCATTGTTTATGACATGTTCAAGGGTAGCTACGTCATTTTCTACCCCAAATCGATCCCATTTGACCTATATTTACTCATATCGTCCTATTCGAAATGTTTAGGTCATCTTATACCCACCTCTCCCATTTGACAGAGTTTCACTGAAATCGATGTATTTCAAGTGTTTATAACATGACCGTGGTTAAATACGTCATTTTCTACCCAACACTGATCCCATTTAACCTATATTGACTTCCATCGTCCTATTCAAAGTGTTTAGGTCATTTTGTGCCCAAAACCTCTCCCGTTTGACCGAGTTTGACTCTAATCGATTTATTTCAAGTGTTTATGACATATTCATGGGTAAATACGTCATTTTCTACCCAAAATAGATCCCATTTGACTAATATTGACTCATACTGTCCTATTCGATGGTTTTAGATCATTTTATACCCAAAACTTCTCTTATTTGACCGAGTTTTACTCAAATTGATGTACTTAAAATGCTTATGACACGATCTAGGGTAAATACGTCATTTTCTACCCAAACCGATCCCATTTAACCAATATCGACTCATATCATCCTATTCGAAGTGCTTAGGTTATTTTATACCCAAAACATCTCTTGTTTGACAAAGTTTGACTCAAATCGATGTATTTCAAGCGTTTATCACATGTTTTAGGGTAAATACAACATTTTTTACCCAAAACTGATCCCATTTGACTAATATTGACTCAAATCTTCCTATTCGAAGTGTTTAGGTTATTTTATACCCAAAACCTCTCTCATTTACTCGAGGTTGGCTCAAATCGATGTATTTCAAGTGTTTATGACATGTTCTAGGGTTAATATGTTATTTTCTAGCTAAAACCAATTCCATTTGACCAATATTAACTCATATCGTCCTATTGGAAGTGTTTGGGTCATTTTATTCCCAAATCCTCTCCCGAATGACAAAGTTTAACTAAAATCAATGTATTTCAAGTATTTATGACATTTTCAAATGTAAATACGTTCTTTTCTAACCAAAATCGATCTATATTAATCAATATTGACTCACATTGTCCTCTCCTAAGTGTTTAGATCATTTTAAACCCAAAACCTCTCCCGTTTGACAAGATTTGACTCAAATCAATGTATTTCAAATGTTTATGACATATTCATGATTAAATACGTCATTTTCTACCCAAAATCGATCCGTTTTGACCAATATTAACTCATATCGTCCTATCCGAAGTGTTTAGGTCGTTTTAATCCCAAAAACTCTCCCGTTTGATTGAGTTTGACTCTTTTAATTTGTGACATGTGTAAATAGGTTATTTTCTACCCTAAATCGATCCCATTTGATCTATATTTAATCATATAGTCCTATTAAAAGTGTTAAGGTCATCTTATACCCAAAACCTCTCTCGTGTGACCAAGTTTCACTCAAATCGATGTATTGGAAGTGTTTATAACATGTTCATGGGTAGATACGTCACTTTATACCTAAAATGATATGGTAGCAAGCAATAAAGTCCGTAAAGTTCCAGAAGTTCAAACGACGGTCCATGCCTTGTTCATCCACGGAAAGTCCAAGTCCTTGGGTGATAATTTCGTGGGGTTCTCTTCAATTAATCCTTTTGTTTCGTGCCTTAAATGGGAAGAGAGCAAAGGGGAAGTTATGGCCAGTTAAAGGGGACGGTCAACAAGAAGTTTCAAACAGCACAATTAACGTCAGCTTGATTCAAGGCGTTTTCTGTGGGAGAATAATTATGATTTATTTGCTGTTTATTTTAGTCGTTTAAAGCTTTAATTAGGGAGGTTATTTTCTGTCAAATATGCACGAAATAGCTGCTCAAATAATCAGTCAAATAATGACTTAGTCAAAGCGTGATTCAAGGCTTGAATCATGCTCAATTTGAATTCAGTTTTTAAATTCTGTTTTGAATTTCAAAAAGGAGTTACAAAGCTTTATTGAGGCTTGTTTCTTCTGTTTTAAACGTATAAGATAGGAAGCTAAAGGATTTGTAAAGCTTCCTATAAATAGGGCACTTACCAATTCATTTGGAACAAGAGTGAAAGAAATAGAACAGAATCTGATTTTCTTTGTGAATTTCGTGTGTTACTTTGTGTTTCACAAACTTATACTTTCTTTGCTTAGTGCTAGTTAGTATAAACTCTATAATCTAGCCTTACTTCGTGTTTGGTCCAGATTATTTCCCCAAAACGCAATTTAGACCCGATTCTACCTTGCGTTTTTATCTTGTTTCTTTTTGAGACGAATTTATTTCTAAGTCATCTAATCCACTCCAAAACGATCCTAAAACACAAACACATCAGTAAACACATCAGTTGGTATCAGAGCAAAGGCTTTGGAGTATGGCTTCGAGTTCATCCAACTCAACATCTCACGAAGCGATGAAAGACATTCTTGGAAAACTCCAGGAAATGCATGACGAAATGAAAAAGCATGAAACACGTATGGATGCCATTGCTGACCTATGCCTTAAACAAGGTAGAAAGTTACAGGAATTAGAACATTCCAATTCCACACCCACCCATGGGGAATCACAATTTCGTGGTTACCAAGAAGATAGAAGTCTCAAACTTGATCTTCCCGAATTCGATGGTTCTAATGATCCAGAAGTTTTTTTTGATTGGGTACGTAGATTGGAGAGTATCTTTGAGTATAAGGAGTATGATGATGCTAGGAGTTGTAAAATGGCGATTCTGAAGTTAACCAAACTTGCTGGACTTTGGTATGATAATCTGAAGGCCAAAAGGAGAAGAGAAGGAAAGGGTAAGATTGAGTCATGGGTGAAACTCAGAAAAAAGATGGAGCAACGTTGGATTCCACGTGAGTATGAGCAAGATCAATATGTAAAATTGACTCGCCTAGCTCAAGGGGAACGAAGTGTTGATGAATATGTGCGAGAATTTGAGACACTCAGTTTGGTGTGTGATATGCAAGAGAGAGAGCCACTCAAAATTGCGCGTTTTACCAAAGGATTGTCAAAACCAATTTCTAATAAGGTGGATCTCCTACCTTATTCCACCTATGAAGAAGTTGTGAAAGCTGCCAGAAAGGTTGAGGCACAACACAAAGAAGATAGGCCAAGGCCTACTTCGAGGCCTCCTTACAAAGCTTTTCCTTCCGTAGGAAAGGGTGAAGTTGCTGCCAAATCCATTTTTACTCCTAACTCATTCAAAGGAGGAAAAACGGATTTCAAGCAAGAAGCTTTTAAAAGAACGTGTTACAAATGCCATGAAAGGGGACATATTGCTAGTGAATGTCCAAAACGGAATACACTCACCATTCATGAAGGAGGGTATGATTCCGAAGAAAATGAGGAAGAAGAAGAGGAATATGAGGAATATGGAGCTGAAGAAGACGCCACTCCATTGTGTGGTGTTATGAGGAGGATCCTTGATGTGTTTTTGGATGTGTTTAATTGAATTAGGATCGTTTGGAGTGATTTAAAATAAATCAGATTCAAGTTCGTCTCACAAGAACCAATATAACACTCAATGTAGAAACGGATTCTATTTGTGTGTTTGGGGTTTATAATCTGACCGAACACAAAGTAAGGCTAGATTATTATGATTATACAACCTAAGCACTAAGCAAAGAAGGTATAATTTTGTGAAACACAAAGTAACACCAGAATTTCACAAAGAAAGTCAGAATTTTTATTTCTTAACACTTGTTTTTCAATGACTAACAAGTGCCCTATTTATAGGAATCTTACAAGAACTTTGAAATTCCTATCTCACACGCCTAAAACAGCAAAAATAAGCTACTATCAAGGCTTTGTAACTCCCTTTACGGATTTCAAACAAAGCTGACAGTCAATGCATGATTTAAGCCTAAAATCATGCTCTTCCTAAGCTAGAAATTGACTTGTTTATTTCTGGCCTTAATGGCGTCTATTATGGGTTATTTTGACAGAAAAACAACCCCTAATTAAAGCTTGCATAATTGAAACAATCAGCAAAAGTCCTCCATGAAAAACGCCATGCAACGCGTTTTCAATCTGGCGTGAATTGCGTCAGTTTTGACAATTCAACTAGAAGTCTTCCTTATGATGTGATTCTGATCTTTTCGTCCTATTTTCCCTCTTCCCATTTAAGGTAAGAGACAAAATGATTTTTGGAAGAGAATCCCACGAAATTAGCATCTGAAGACTTGGTTTTTCCGTGGGTAAACAAGGTGTGAACCGTAGCTTGGATTTCTGGAATGTTTTGGGCTTTAGTTTGGATTTGATCACTTGCTGCCATATCATTCTCCCCTTCTTCGAAAAAGTTTGTCCTCAAACTTTCATCATCTAGATATGGACTCAAATCCCCCACATTGAAGGTCGCACTTACTCCACCAAATTCACTAGGTAGATTAATTTTGTAAGCACTTTCTCCAATTTTCTCCAGAACTTGAAAAGGACCATCGGATCTGGGCATAAGCTTGTTTTTCCTAAGATTAGGAAAACGTTCTTTCCTCAAGTGTAACCAAACCCAGTCACCCTTAGCAAATGTAGGTTGCCTTCGGTTCTTATTTACACGGTCTTTGTATACTTTGTTCATAATTTCAATCTTTTCTTTGACTTTGGCGCATGTTTTCTGAAATGCTTCCCATCTCTTCTTAGGTTCAGCATGTATCAAATCTCCTTTAGGTAAAGGAATTAGTTCAATGGGCAGCAAAGGATTAATTCCATACACCACTTCAAAAGGACTACGAGCAGTGGTAGAAGAAGGAGACCGATTATAAGCGAATTCTGCATGGGCCAACTTAACATCCCAATCCTTTTGAGTTCTACTCACTAGACCACGTAGCAAAGCTCCAAGGGTTCTGTTCGTCACCTCCGTTTGACCATCCGTTTGTGGGTGATGAGAAGTACTAAATAAGAGCTTAGTACCCACCAGTTTCCACAATACTCTCCAGAAATGACTAAGGAACTTAGTGTCCCTATCTGAGACAATGGACCTTGGAACCCCATGCAAACGAATGATTTCTCTAAAGTATAAATCAGCAACTTTAGAAGCATCATCTGTTTTGTGGCATGGCACAAAGTGAGCCATTTTTGAAAAACGGTCCACTACCACCATAATACTGTCCTTCCCCCTTTGAGTCCTAGGGAGACCCACAATAAAATCCATGCTTACTCCTTCCCATGGAACATCAGGCACGGGTAATGGGGTATAAAGACCTTTGTGAAAAGTACTCTTGGCTTTTTGGCAAGTAGAACACCTTTCTATCACGTGAGTTACATCCTTGATCATATGAGGCCAATAGAAATGTTCTTGAAGCATTTCTAATGTCTTGTGTATTCCAAAATGACCAGCAATTCCTCCCCCATGGATTTCACGAACCAAGAGTTCACGCACACCATTCTTAGGCACACAAAGTTTGTTGCCTTTGAACAAAAATCCATCTTGAACCGTGTAATCTTGAGTAGGCTTCTTGAATTTTTCTGAAAATTCCTCATCTTTTTCGTAGTGACTTTTCAAGTGTTCAAACCCAAGAATTTTCGTGTGAACCATAGCTAACAGATAGCTTCTCCTTGACAATGCATCCGCCACAACATTCTTCTTCCCTTCTTTGTATCTTGAGCTAAATGTGAAAGATTGAAGAAATTCAACCCATTTAGCATGTCGATGATTCAGTTTCTGCTGTCCATGAATAAACTTTAAGGCTTCATGATTCGAATGTAGAACAAACGGTTTTGGCCTTAAGTAATGAGACCAATGATCTAGAGCTCGAACAATGGCATAGAACTCGCGATCATAATTTGAATAATTAAGCTTTGCTCCACTTAATTTTTCACTGAAATAGCAGATGGGTCTCTTTCCTTGGATAAGAACAGCACCAATACCCACGCCACTTGCATCACATTCAACCTCAAACAGTTTATCAAAATCTGGTAATGCAAGAACCGTTGTATTGCACAATTTTTCTTTGATCTCTTCGAAGGCTTTTTGAGCAGCTTCACTCCATTGGAATGCACCTTTCTTCAATAATTCTGTTAAAGGAGCCGTGATTGTTGAGAAATTCCTGATGAAGATTCTGTAAAATGAGGCGAGGCCATGGAAACTCCTCACTTCATGCACATCTTTCGGCACCTTCCATGTTGAAATAGCCTTTACTTTCTCTGGATCAACCTGTACTCCTTCACTAGATACAACATAGCCTAGGAAGGTAATATGCTTACACATGAAAGCACACTTCTCTAACTTCCCATACAATTTGTTAGACCTTAAAATCTCAAATAAAGATTTTAAATGTAACAAATGATCATCTACAGACTTGCTATATACCAGAATATCATCTAAATATACAACAATGAATTTATTTAGAAAAGGACGCAATACCTCATTCATGAGTCTCATGAACGAACTAGGAGCATTGCAAAGACCAAACGGCATGACCAGCCATTCGTACAAGCCTTGTTTAGTCTTGAACGCTGTTTTCCATTCATCTCCTTCTCTAATTCGCATTTGATGGTAGCCACTTCTTAAATCAATTTTACTGAAAATCTGGGCTCCACTCAACTCATCAAACATGTCTTGAAGCCTGGGCATAGGAAAGCGGTATTTGATAGTAATATTATTGATGGACCGACTATCAATACACATTCTCCAAGTTCCCTCTTTCTTAGGCACTAAAAGAGCAGGAACAGCACAGGGGCTAAGGCTTTCACGCACATAACCTTTCTCCATAAGTTCTTCTACCTGCCTTTGCAATTCCTTGGCTTGATCTGGGCTACATCTGTAAGCTGGTTTGTTTGGCAATTGAGCTCCCGGAATCAGGTCAATAGCATGTTCAATACCTCGAAATGGAGGTAAGCCTTGCGGTAGGTCACTAGGAAAAACATCAGAAAATTCTTCCAGCAATTTCTTTAAAGGTAATGAGTTAGTCACAGTGGAAATAGTATCATCAACAGGTTTAACAACAAGGAAAAACCCTCCTCCTTCCATAGCACATTCTCGTTCAAACTCATGTCTCGAAATCAGAAAATTAGGTTTTTTCTCCATCATAGGTTCAACCTTTGGAGGCAAAGGAAGTAATCTGATTTTCTTTCCCCCATGAGTAGTGACTGTGTAAACATTAGAAACGCCATCATGCAAAGCATTTCTATCAAATTGCCATGGTCTGCCCAGCAATATATGACATGCACTCATAGGCAGAATATCACACCAACGTTCATCATGAAAATTCCCAATAGTAAAAGAAACTAGAGCTTGTTTCTTAACTTTTAAGCCGGTGTCATTATCTAGCCAATTTAACTTGTACGGTTTAGCATGCTCACGAGTAGGTAATTTAAGCTTACTTACAAGTTCAGTAGAAGCCACATCTGTACAAGATCCACCGTCTACAATCACATCGCAAATTCTGTCTTGCACCTTGCACCTCGTATGGAAGAGATTTTCTCTTTGTTGTACGTCTTTGAGAGGCTCGGAATGAAGGATTCTTCTCACAACACCACACAATGGAGTGGCGTTTTCTTCAGCTCCATACTCCTCATATTCCTCTTCCTCTTCCTCATTCTCCTCAGAATCATATCCTCCTTCATGTATGGTGAGTGTGTTTCTTTTCGGGCATTCACTAGCAATATGCCCTTTTTCGTGGCACTTGTAACACGTCCTCTTGGAAACTTCCAGTTTGTAATCCGTTTTTCCTCCATAACTTTTGAATGAGTTAGGAGTAAAAGTGGATTTAGAAGCAACCTCACTTTTTCCCACAGAAGGAAAAGCTTTGTAAGGAGGCCTCGAAGTAAGCCTTGGCCTTTCTTCCTTGTGTTGTGCCTCAACTTTTCTGGCAGCCTTCACAACGTCTTCATAAGATGAATAAGGTAGAAGATCCACCTTATTGGATATTGGCTTAGACAGCCCCTTCGTGAAACGAGCAATTTTAAGCGGTTCTTTTTCTTGCATATCACATACCATACTGAGTTTCTCAAATTCTCGCACATAATCATCAACACTTCGTTCCCCTTGAGCTAAGCGAGTCAATTTTACATATTGATCTTGCTCATACTCACGTGGAATCCAACGTTGCTCCATTTTCTTTTTGAGTTTTACCCATGACTCAATTTTTCCCTTTCCTTCTCTTCTCCTTTTGGCCTTCAGATTGTCATACCAAAGCCCAGCAAGTTTGGTTAATTTCAGAATTGCCATTTTACAACTCCTAGCATCATCATACTCCTTATACTCAAAAATACTTTCCAATCTACGTACCCAATCAAAAAAAACTTCTGGATCATTTGAACCATCGAATTCTGGAAGATCAAGTTTGAGACTTCTATCTTCTTGGTAACCACGAAATTGTGATTCCCCTTGGGTGGGTGTGGAATTTTCCAATTCCTCTATTCTTCTGCCTTGTCTAAGACAGAGGTCTGCAATGGCATCAACTCTTGTTTCATGCCTTTTCATTTCGTCATGCATCTCTTGGAGTTTTCCAAGAATGTCTTTCATCACCTCGTGAGATGGTGAGTTGGATGAACTTGAAGCCATTCTCCAAAGTCTTTGCTCTGATACCAACTGATGTGTTTTTGGATGTGTTTAATTGAATTAGGATCGTTTGGAGTGATTTAAAATAAATCAGATTCAAGTTCGTCTCACAAGAACCAATATAACACTCAATGTAGAAACGGATTCTATTTGTGTGTTTGGGGTTTATAATCTGACCGAACACAAAGTAAGGCTAGATTATTATGATTATACAACCTAAGCACTAAGCAAAGAAGGTATAATTTTGTGAAACACAAAGTAACACCAGAATTTCACAAAGAAAGTCAGAATTTTTATTTCTTAACACTTGTTTTTCAATGACTAACAAGTGCCCTATTTATAGGAATCTTACAAGAACTTTGAAATTCCTATCTCACACGCCTAAAACAGCAAAAATAAGCTACTATCAAGGCTTTGTAACTCCCTTTACGGATTTCAAACAAAGCTGACAGTCAATGCATGATTTAAGCCTAAAATCATGCTCTTCCTAAGCTAGAAATTGACTTGTTTATTTCTGGCCTTAATGGCGTCTATTATGGGTTATTTTGACAGAAAAACAACCCCTAATTAAAGCTTGCATAATTGAAACAATCAGCAAAAGTCCTCCATGAAAAACGCCATGCAACGCGTTTTCAATCTGGCGTGAATTGCGTCAGTTTTGACAATTCAACTAGAAGTCTTCCTTATGATGTGATTCTGATCTTTTCGTCCTATTTTCCCTCTTCCCATTTAAGGTAAGAGACAAAATGATTTTTGGAAGAGAATCCCACGAAATTAGCATCTGAAGACTTGGTTTTTCCGTGGGTAAACAAGGTGTGAACCGTAGCTTGGATTTCTGGAATGTTTTGGGCTTTAGTTTGGATTTGATCACTTGCTGCCATATCAATCCTACATTCTGAACCTCTTAAAGATGTCCAACAAAGAGAGAATCTTTTCCATACCAGATGCAAGGTACGAGACAAGCTTTGTGATGTGATTGTAGATGGTGGTTCTTGTACAGATGTGGCTTCTAAGGAACTTGTAAGTAAACTGAAATTACCTACTCGTGAACATGCTAAGCCTTATAAGTTAAATTGGCTAGATAATGACACCGGTTTAAAGGTTAAGAAACAAGCTCTAGTTTCTTTTACAATTGGAAATTTTCATGATGAACGTTGGTGTGATATTCTGCCTATGAGTGCGTGTCATATTTTACTTGGAAGACCATGGCAATTTGATAGAAATGCGTTGCATGATGGCGTTTCTAATGTTTATACGGTCACTGCTCATGGAGGAAAGAAAATCAGGTTACTTCCTTTGCCTCCAAAGATTGAACCTATGATGGAGAAGAAACCTAATTTTCTGGTTTCAAAACGTGAGTTTGAGCGTGAGTATGCTATGGAAGGGGAAGGGTTTTTTCTTGTTATTAAACCTGTTGATGATAACCTTTCCAATGTTACTAATTCATTGCCTTTGAAGAAATTGCTAGAGGAATTTTCTGATGTATTTCCTAGTGATTTGCCACAAGGCCTGCCTCCATTTCGAGGTATTGAGCATGCTATTGACTTGATTCCGGGAGCTCAATTGCCTAATAAGCCAGCCTACAGATGTAGTCCCGATCAGGCCAAAGAGTTGCAAAGACAAGTTGAAGAACTTATAGAAAGGGGATATGTGCGCGAAAGCCTTAGTCCATGTGCTGTTCCTGCTCTTTTAGTACCTAAGAAAGAGGGAACTTGGAGAATGTGTATTGATAGTCGTTCTATCAATAATATTACTATCAAATACAGATTTCCTATGCCGAGGCTTCAAGACATGTTTGATGAGTTGAGTGGAGCCAAGATTTTCAGTAAAATTGATTTGAGAAGTGGCTATCACCAAATGAGAATTCGTGAAGGTGATGAATGGAAAACAGCTTTTAAGACCAAGCAAGGCTTATACGAATGGCTTGTCATGCCATTTGGTCTTTGCAATGCCCCTAGCTCTTTCATGAGACTCATGAATGAGGTACTGCGTCCTTTTCTCAACAAATTCATTGTTGTATATTTAGATGATATTCTAGTATATAGCAAATCCATAGATGAACATTTGTTACATTTAAAATCTTTATTTGAGGTTTTAAGGACTAACAGATTGTATGGGAAGTTGGAAAAGTGTGCTTTCATGTGTAAGCATATTACTTTCCTAGGATATGTTGTATCTAGTGAAGGAGTACAGGTTGATCCAGAGAAAGTGAAGGCTATTTCAACTTGGAAGGTGCCGAAAGATGTGCATGAAGTGAGGAGCTTTCATGGTCTTGCTTCATTTTACAGAATCTTTATCAAGAATTTCTCAACAATCACAGCTCCTTTGACCGAGTTATTGAAGAAAGGTGCGTTCATTTGGAGTGAATCTGCTCAAAAAGCCTTTGAAGAAATCAAAGAGAAATTGTGCAATACAACGGTTCTTGCATTGCCAGATTTTGATAAGCTGTTTGAGGTTGAATGTGATGCAAGTGGCGTGGGTATTGGTGCTGTTCTTATTCAAGGAAAGAGACCCATTTGTTATTTCAGCGAAAAATTAAGTGGTGCTAAGCTTAATTATTCGAATTATGATCGTGAGTTCTATGCTATTGTTCGAGCTCTAGATCATTGGTCTCATTACCTAAGGCCAAAACCGTTTGTTTTACATTCGGATCATGAAGCCTTAAAATTCATTCATGGACAGCAGAAGCTTAATCACCGACATGCTAAATGGGTGGAATTTCTTCAATCTTTTACGTTCAGTTCGAGGTACAAAGAAGGGAAGAAGAATGTTGTGGCTGATGCATTATCAAGGAGAAGCTATCTATTAGCTATGGTTCATACGAAGGTTCTTGGGTTTGAACATTTGAAAAATCACTATGAAGAAGATGAGGATTTTTCTGGAAAATTCAAGAAACCTACTCAAGACTACACGGTTCAAGATGGGTTCTTATTCAAAGGCAACAAACTTTGTGTGCCTAAGAATGGTGTGCGTGAACTCTTGGTTCGTGAAATCCATGGGGGAGGAATTGCTGGTCATTTTGGAATACATAAGACATTAGAAATACTTCAAGAACATTTCTATTGGCCTCATATGATCAAAGACGTTACTCACATTGTAGAAAGGTGTTCTACTTGTCAAAAATCCAAGAGTACTTTTCACAAGGGTCTTTACA
Organism: Dysphania ambrosioides; assembly: GCA_026401315.1. Classification (NCBI taxonomy): domain Eukaryota; kingdom Viridiplantae; phylum Streptophyta; class Magnoliopsida; order Caryophyllales; family Amaranthaceae; genus Dysphania; species Dysphania ambrosioides. The sequence continues at coordinate 14,676,574 of CM048659.1, forward strand.
CTCCATTACCAGTTCCTGATGTTCCATGGGAAGGAGTAAGCATGGATTTTATTGTGGGTCTCCCTAGGACTCAAAGGGGGAAGGATAGTATCATTGACCAAAATGGTCAAAGTGCAATTATCCATGATTTAGATGAAGACGGTCAAGACAGTATTATTGAATTAAATGCTAAGGGCTTAATTCTGTCCAAATCGTTCTTCAATCCTATGCAAGGCGGTCCAAAAAGTTTTACTACAGGTTATACTTCCCTTAAAGTAGTTAATCTAGTTGAAGGAAGTTAGTAAAGATGCCGGTTTGATGCCACGCATGATTCGTGTAATTGGAGTCAAGTTGGACGATCATGGAGCATGAATTAAGGGATTAGTTGAACTGATTAGTTAGTGAACTAATTAGCGTGACTTAAGGAGGGTAGTTAACTCGTTGATTTGTTAAACTGAAGAGGCGTGAGAATTGGAGTTAGTTAGCTGATTCTTTGCTTAGTTGGTTGGTTAGTGGACGTACAACAAGGAGTTAGTTAGTTAGCTGGTCAGTTGAACTACTTAGGCATAAATTAGGGAGTTAGTTAGTTCATGGCTGGAATAAAGGGGCTTAAGTCAAAGGTAGTTGCAAACAAGCTAAATACACGCTGAAGAGGTTATTGAAGCCATTTTGCACGTTTTAATAATCGGATGGAATGCCGTTCAAAGTTTGTTAAATATTTCCTTAGTTTAAGCCTAGTTTTACGATTAGTTAGTTAGTTTCTGATTGTTGTTAGTAGTTTATTTCAGTTTATTGTTGTTAGGTAATTCCGGTTTGTGTAAAGGATTAAAGGGACGGTTATTAGCCTTTTAATCACTTTATATTTAGTTTTTTATTTCTGTCTTTAATTAGGCAAATAATGGAATCCTATGTAATGAAGACACTACTATAAATAGTGCACGAAATGAATAGAAATGCATCCAGAAATTTGCAAAACACTTGAGTTTTTCTTTGATTAAACGTGACTTGCTAATAGTCATTTTTAAGGTCCAAATTTGAGAATCCAAATTTGAAGAGTACTAGCTTTGGTCGAGTGTTCCCAAACCTAGAACTTACGTAGTAAACGAGTGGGTTGAGTAATCCCTATTTCTAAACTACACTAAGCGAAGGGTGAGTGTTCCCCTTGGTTATATCCGAGACTAGGGTTGAGTGTTCCCCTATTCTTCTCTCATTAATCACAACATTTCATTAAGACCCCTTAAACACATATTCTGTAACAAGGTTCTCATCTTGCTTACACATCATTTGGCGCGTCAGGTAGGGGGAAAATTGTCAAAAAAAAAAAAAAAAAAAAAAGAAAGCTTTTCCTAAGGGGTCGTATACCTACACACCATGGGAGAAAATGAAGACTTAAGGACAGCATTGGAAGCTCTAAATCGATCCATTGCTAGTCAAGAAAGATTGGCCGAAACTAATGCTAATCTACAAGGGAATCTTGCTGCCTTAATGGCAAGGCTCATGAACGAGCAAGATAGGAGAGATCGAGAGGAAGACCCTCCACCTAGGAGGGAAGATAGGAGTCTCAAAGTGGACGTCCCTTCTTTTGATGGGACCCTTGACCCTGAAAAGTACTTAGAATGGGAGAAATCCTTGGAAAGGTACTTTGAATACAAGGACATCCATGAGGATGTACAGCGTTTTAAGATTGCCAAAGTCAAGCTAAAGGGCTATGGTGATAGTTGGTTACAAGGAGAGCAAAGAGGACGCACCCTTAAGGGGAAGGTTCCTATCTCTACTTGGAACAAACTCAAAAAACGGATGAAAGACCGTTTCATTCCCCACAATTACAAGCAAAGCCAATATGTGAAATGGAGTACCTTACAACAAAATGGGGACTCTGTCGAGGATTACATAAAAGAATTCGATAAGCTTGCTATTGTGTGTGAAGTAACCGAGAATGAAGAGCTCAAAATGGGGCGTTTCATATCCGGTTTGGACCAAGAGTTGCAAGACAGACTTGAAGGTTATACCAACCTCACGTTTGTGGAAGCTTGCAAGTTGGTGATTAAGTTCGATGCTAAGAGGAAGAAGAAGAAACCAGTTACCATTCCTCAATTGACACGAAAACCTGCTTTTCCTACAAAGGAGAATTCGTCATTTAACAAACCAAGCAACCCCATAAAGAAGGACACAAGGAACGTGAAGATAGGTGATATTGTGTGCTACAAATGTGGAGGACGAGGTCATTACAAGAAAGATTGTCCTAACACTAGGGCATTAACTATGCAAGAAGTTAAACTCATGGCCACTCAAAACATCAATTGGGATGAGTTTGAGGATGGAGAAGAAGAAATTGATGATGATTGTGACGATTGCATTGCCGAATCAGAGAAGACTAGCCTCGTGATTAGGAGGGCCTTGCAAGCACGTGTGGAAGAAGATGCTGCCCCTCAACGACAACACATTTTCATCACCCGTTGTAAAATTGGTAACGAGGTATGTGATCTAATTATTGATGGAGGAAGTGAGGCTAATACCGTATCTAAGACTCTAGTATCCAAACTAGGTCTTACGACCACAAATCATCCACAACCTTACAAATTGAGTTGGTTAGACTCTAATGCTAGCACTGGGGTTAGGAAGCAATGTATGGTCTCTTTTTGTATTGGTGCGTATTGTGATTCGATATTATGTGATGTTGTGTCTATGGATGCTTGTCATATTCTACTTGGTAGACCTTGGCAAACTGATAGAAGATCTATACACGATGGGTATCACAACACTTATACGATAGTCCATGAAGGGAGGAAGAAAAAACTACACCCTTTACCACCCCCACGTTTTTCACCATCACAAACACCACAAAAAGAAGTATCCTTATTATCTTTTAGAGAATTTGAGAGGGAGTTAGAAGGTGAGGCAGAATTGTTTCTACTATACTCCAAAGAAACCCACGAAAATTTTGTTGCTCGAAATCCTAAATTAGCCCAATTAATTAAAGATTTTGAGGACGTTTTTCCTGATGAATTACCAAAAGGACTACCACCCATACGAGGAATTGAGCATCAAATTGATCTCATTCCCGGAGCACCCTTACCAAATAAACCAGCCTATAGATGTAATCCTTTGGAAACCAAGGAGTTACAACGCCAAATTGAAGAACTAATGGGTATGGGTTATGTGCGTGAGTCCATGAGTCCATGTGCCGTTCCTGCTTTGTTGGTTCCTAAGAAAGATGGTACTTGGAGAATGTGTATTGATAGTAGAGCCGTTAATAACGTTACTATCAAGTACAGGTTTCCAATCCCAAGACTTGATGACATGCTGGATGAATTGAGTGGTTCAAAGGTCTTCTCAAAAGTAGATTTGAGAAGTGGATATCATCAGATTCGCATGAGAGAAGGGGACGAATGGAAGACTGCATTCAAGACAAAGCATGGGCTATATGAATGGCTCGTCATGCCATTTGGCCTTACCAACGCCCCTAGTACGTTCATGAGGTTGATGAATGAGGTGCTAAGGCCATTTCTGGGCAAGTTTGTGGTAGTATACTTGGATGACATTCTCATCTATTCACGTGATGAAGAATCTCATTTTGATCACCTTTTTCAAGTATTTTCCGTTTTGAGAAGAGAAAAGCTGTATGGAAAACTAGAAAAATGTGATTTTTTACTATATGAAGTCATGTTTCTTGGCTACATAGTTTCAGGTGATGGCGTAAAGGTGGATCCTAGCAAAACTGAAGCAATTCAATCATGGCCTAGTCCAAAAACGCTCACGGAAGTTCGTTCATTTCATGGACTTGCTTTTTTCTATAGAAGATTCATCAAGAACTTCAGCACACTCATGGCTCCCATCACCGAGTGTACTAAGAAAGGCGTGTTCGAATGGACACCCCAAGCTCAAAGGGCGTTTGAAGAAGTCAAGAAGAAGATGTGCAACACACCCATATTAGCACTTCCTGATTTTTCCAAACCATTTGAAGTTGAATGTGACGCAAGTGGAAAGGGTATTGGTGCCGTATTGATTCAAGGTGGACGACCCATTGCCTACTTTAGTGAGAAGGTGAGTCAAGGCAAGTTAAATTACTCCACCTATGATAAAGAGTTCTATGCTATGGTAAGAGCTCTAGATCATTGGTCACATTACTTGAGGCCACAACCTTTCATATTGCATTCTGATCATGAATCCTTGAGATTCATACATGGCCAGAAGAAGCTGAATGCAAGACATGCAAAGTGGGTCGAATTCCTACAAACATTTAATTTTTCCTCTAAATACAAGAGTGGAAAAGCGAATGTGGTGGCAGATGCCTTGTCTAGGAGGCATAATTTGCTTGGAATGGTTGAAGCAAAGGTACTTGGATTCGATTTGATTAAGGAGTACTATCAAGAAGATGATGAATTCAAGGGGATAATAGAAAAATGCGTTCGTGGAGTTTATGAACTGTTTTCCTTGCATAATGGTTTTCTTTTTAAAGGGAATAGATTATGCATCCCAAAAGGTCCCATTCGAAGTTTATTGATACATGAAGCTCATGGGGGAGGACTAGCTGGTCACGTGGGTATTCACAAGACAATGGAGCTTCTCCAAGCTCATTTCTATTGGCCGAAAATGTTAGCCACAGTTCATCATGTGGTGAGTCGTTGCTCTACCTGTCAAAGAGCAAAAATGGTGTTTCATAAGGGTCTCTACAAGCCCTTACCAATTCCCGAAAGACCTTGGGAAGATGTTAGTATGGACTTTATTGTAGCTTTGCCAAGAACTCAAAGAGGCAAAGACTCAATAATGGTGGTGGTTGATCGGTTCTCGAAAATGGCTCATTTCATTCCTTGCCATAAAACTGAAGATGCAATGAAGGTGGCTAAGCTATACTTTGAAGAGGTAGTTCGTTTCCATGGGGTACCACGCACAATTGTGTCAGATCGCGATACTAAGTTCCTAAGTCATTTTTGGAAATCAATATGGCGTTTGATGGGAACTAAGTTATTGTTCTCTACCTCACATCATCCACAAACCGATGGCCAGACGGAGGTGGTAAATAGAATACTTGGCTCGTTGCTTAGGGCTTTGATAAGCAAAAGTACCAAGGATTGGGATAATAAGCTTGCTCATGCCGAGTTTGCTTATAATAGGACACCTAGTGCTACTACAAAGTACTCTCCTTTTGAAGTAGTATATGGCGTCAATCCTTATGTTCCTATTGATCTTATCGCTTTGCCAAAAGACAAATTCGTTCATGGTGGAGCAAAAGAGCAAGCCGAATTCATGCTCAAAGTCCATAAAGAAGTTCGGAGGAACATTGAAAAGGCAAATGAAATCTACAAGAAACAATCCAACAAACGAGTGAGAAATGTGAAGTCTTTTGAAGTTGGGGATTTAGTGTGGATTTACATGAGGAAGGAACGTTTTCCTAGTAAAAGGAAAAACAAACTTATGCCAAGAGCCGAGGGTCCATTTGAGATCATGGAAAAGATCAATGACAACGCATACAAAGTTGATTTGGGAGATCAATATGGTGTCTCAAGTACATTCAACGTTGGTGATCTTGCTCCTTATCTTGATGATGACGAATTGAGGGCAATTTCTGTTGAAGAAGGGGAGGATGACTAAAATGGTCAAAGTGCAATTATCCATGATTTAGATGAAGACGGTCAAGACAGTATTATTGAATTAAATGCTAAGGGCTTAATTCTGTCCAAATCGTTCTTCAATCCTATGCAAGGCGGTCCAAAAAGTTTTACTACAGGTTATACTTCCCTTAAAGTAGTTAATCTAGTTGAAGGAAGTTAGTAAAGATGCCGGTTTGATGCCACGCATGATTCGTGTAATTGGAGTCAAGTTGGACGATCATGGAGCATGAATTAAGGGATTAGTTGAACTGATTAGTTAGTGAACTAATTAGCGTGACTTAAGGAGGGTAGTTAACTCGTTGATTTGTTAAACTGAAGAGGCGTGAGAATTGGAGTTAGTTAGCTGATTCTTTGCTTAGTTGGTTGGTTAGTGGACGTACAACAAGGAGTTAGTTAGTTAGCTGGTCAGTTGAACTACTTAGGCATAAATTAGGGAGTTAGTTAGTTCATGGCTGGAATAAAGGGGCTTAAGTCAAAGGTAGTTGCAAACAAGCTAAATACACGCTGAAGAGGTTATTGAAGCCATTTTGCACGTTTTAATAATCGGATGGAATGCCGTTCAAAGTTTGTTAAATATTTCCTTAGTTTAAGCCTAGTTTTACGATTAGTTAGTTAGTTTCTGATTGTTGTTAGTAGTTTATTTCAGTTTATTGTTGTTAGGTAATTCCGGTTTGTGTAAAGGATTAAAGGGACGGTTATTAGCCTTTTAATCACTTTATATTTAGTTTTTTATTTCTGTCTTTAATTAGGCAAATAATGGAATCCTATGTAATGAAGACACTACTATAAATAGTGCACGAAATGAATAGAAATGCATCCAGAAATTTGCAAAACACTTGAGTTTTTCTTTGATTAAACGTGACTTGCTAATAGTCATTTTTAAGGTCCAAATTTGAGAATCCAAATTTGAAGAGTACTAGCTTTGGTCGAGTGTTCCCAAACCTAGAACTTACGTAGTAAACGAGTGGGTTGAGTAATCCCTATTTCTAAACTACACTAAGCGAAGGGTGAGTGTTCCCCTTGGTTATATCCGAGACTAGGGTTGAGTGTTCCCCTATTCTTCTCTCATTAATCACAACATTTCATTAAGACCCCTTAAACACATATTCTGTAACAAGGTTCTCATCTTGCTTACACATCAATCATGGTGGTGGTGGACCGTTTTTCTAAAATGGCTCATTTTATTCCATGTCACAAAACAGATGATGCTTCTAAAGTTGCTGATTTATACTTTAGAGAAATCATTCGTTTACATGGGGTTCCAAGGTCCATTGTTTCGGATAGGGATACTAAGTTCCTTAGTCATTTTTGGAGGATTTTGTGGAAATTGGTGGGAACTAAGCTCCTATTTAGTACTTCTCATCATCCACAAACGGATGGTCAAACAGAAGTGACTAATAGAACCCTTGGTGCGTTGTTACGAGGTCTAGTGAGTAGAACTCAAAAGGATTGGGATGTTAAGTTAGCCCATGCTGAATTCGCTTACAATAGGTCTCCTTCTTCTACCACTGCTCGTAGTCCTTTTGAAGTGGTGTATGGGGTTAATCCTTTACTGCCCATTGAGTTAATTCCCTTGCCTAAAGGAGATTTAATACATGGAGAACCTAAGAAGAGGTGGGAAGCATTTCAGAAAACATGCACCAAAATAAAAAAGAAGATTGAAGCTATGAACAAAGTCTACAAAGACCGTGCAAATAAGAACCGAAAACAACCTACATTTGCTAAAGGTGACTTGGTTTGGCTACATTTAAGGAAGGAACGTTTTCCTAACCTTAGGAAAAATAAGCTCATGCCTAGATCAGATGGTCCCTTTCAAGTCTTGGAAAAAATTGGGGAAAGCGCTTACAAGATTGATCTACCTAGTGATTTTGGTGGCGTAAGTGCAACGTTCAATGTGGGAGACTTGAGCCCATATCTAGATGATGAAAGTTTGAGGGCAAACTTTTCCGAAGAGGGGGAGAATGATATGGTAGCAAGCAATAAAGTCCGTAAAGTTCCAGAAGTTCAAACGACGGTCCATGCCTTGTTCATCCACGGAAAGTCCAAGTCCTTGGGTGATAATTTCGTGGGGTTCTCTTCAATTAATCCTTTTGTTTCGTGCCTTAAATGGGAAGAGAGCAAAGGGGAAGTTATGGCCAGTTAAAGGGGACGGTCAACAAGAAGTTTCAAACAGCACAATTAACGTCAGCTTGATTCAAGGCGTTTTCTGTGGGAGAATAATTATGATTTATTTGCTGTTTATTTTAGTCGTTTAAAGCTTTAATTAGGGAGGTTATTTTCTGTCAAATATGCACGAAATAGCTGCTCAAATAATCAGTCAAATAATGACTTAGTCAAAGCGTGATTCAAGGCTTGAATCATGCTCAATTTGAATTCAGTTTTTAAATTCTGTTTTGAATTTCAAAAAGGAGTTACAAAGCTTTATTGAGGCTTGTTTCTTCTGTTTTAAACGTATAAGATAGGAAGCTAAAGGATTTGTAAAGCTTCCTATAAATAGGGCACTTACCAATTCATTTGGAACAAGAGTGAAAGAAATAGAACAGAATCTGATTTTCTTTGTGAATTTCGTGTGTTACTTTGTGTTTCACAAACTTATACTTTCTTTGCTTAGTGCTAGTTAGTATAAACTCTATAATCTAGCCTTACTTCGTGTTTGGTCCAGATTATTTCCCCAAAACGCAATTTAGACCCGATTCTACCTTGCGTTTTTATCTTGTTTCTTTTTGAGACGAATTTATTTCTAAGTCATCTAATCCACTCCAAAACGATCCTAAAACACAAACACATCAGTAAACACATCAGTTGGTATCAGAGCAAAGGCTTTGGAGTATGGCTTCGAGTTCATCCAACTCAACATCTCACGAAGCGATGAAAGACATTCTTGGAAAACTCCAGGAAATGCATGACGAAATGAAAAAGCATGAAACACGTATGGATGCCATTGCTGACCTATGCCTTAAACAAGGTAGAAAGTTACAGGAATTAGAACATTCCAATTCCACACCCACCCATGGGGAATCACAATTTCGTGGTTACCAAGAAGATAGAAGTCTCAAACTTGATCTTCCCGAATTCGATGGTTCTAATGATCCAGAAGTTTTTTTTGATTGGGTACGTAGATTGGAGAGTATCTTTGAGTATAAGGAGTATGATGATGCTAGGAGTTGTAAAATGGCGATTCTGAAGTTAACCAAACTTGCTGGACTTTGGTATGATAATCTGATGTGTAAACAAGATGAGAACCTTGTTACAGAATATGTGTTTAAGGGGTCTTAATGAAATGTCGTGATTAATGAGGGGAGAATAGGGGAACACTCAACCCTAGTCTCGGATATAACCAAGGGGAACACTCACCCTTCGCTTAGTGTAGTTTGGAAATAGGGATTACTCAACCCACTCGTTTACTACGTAAGTTCTAGGTTTGGGAACACTCGACCAAAACTAGTACTCTTCAAATTTGGATTCTCAAATTTGGACCTTAAAAATGACTATTAGCAAGTCACGTTTAATCAAAGAAAAACTCAAGTGTTTAGCAAATTTCTGGATGTATTTCTATTCGTTCAGTACACTATTTATAGTAGTGTATTCATTACATAGGATTCCCCTTTTGTAGTTATCCATTACTTGCCTAATTAAGGACAGAAATAAAACTAACTATAAAGTGATTAAAAAGGCTCATATAACCGTCCCCTTAATCCTTTATCACAAAACAACTGAAATTAACTAATAACCATAAACTGAAACTAACTAATTAACGAAAACTAAGCTTGAATTAAGGAAAAAACGTTCAGCAAACAAGAAGTCTTCAACCGGCATTTTCCACGTGCAAAACCTTGCATGTTCAACGTTCAAATCCGTGTAAATAGCTGGCTTGTAACCTCCTTTGACTCAAGCTCCTTTATTCCACCCATGAACTAACCAACTCCCTAATTTACGCCTAAGTAGTTCAACTGACCAGCTAGCTAACTAACTCCTTGATTTACGTCAACTAACCAACCCAACTGACCAGCTAGCTAACTAACTCCTTGATTTACGCCTATTCAGTTTAACTAACCAACGAGCTAACTAAACTTCTTAATTCACGGCCTTTAGTTCAACTAATCACCTAGTCTTACGCCCAACTAACAATCAGACAACTTCTCCCTTAATTCATGCCCCATGATCAGTCCACGTAACTCTAAATACCCCAAATCATGCGTGGCATCAAGTCGGCATCATTACTAGATCCCTTCAACTAGATTAACTACTTTAAGTGAAGTATAACCAGTAGTAAAACTTTCTGGACCGCCGTGCATAGGATTGAAGAACGATTTGGACAGAATTAACCCCTTAGCATTTAATTCAATAACACCGTCTTGACCGTCTTCATCTAAATCATGGATAATTGTTCTTTGACCATTTTGGTCATCCTCCCCTTCTTCAACAGGAATTGCCCTCAATTCGTCATCATCAAGGTAAGGAGCAAGATCACCAACGTTGAATGTACTTGAGACACCATATTGACCTCCCAAATCAACTTTGTATGCGTTGTCATTGATCTTTTCCATGATTTCAAATGGGCCCTCGGCTCTTGGCATAAGTTTGTTCTTCCTTTTACTAGGAAAACGTTCCTTCCTCATGTAAATCCACACTAAATCCCCAACTTCAAAAGACTTCACATTTCTCACTCGTTTGTTGGCTTGTTTCTTGTAGATTTCATTCGCCTTTTCAATGTTCCTCCGAACTTCTTTATGGACTTTTACCATGAATTCGGCTTGTTCTTTTGCCCCACCATGAACGAACTTGTCTTTTGGCAAAGCAATAAGATCAATGGGAACATAAGGATTGACGCCATATACTACTTCAAAAGGAGAGTACTTTGTAGTAGCACTAGGTGTCCTATTATAAGCGAACTCGGCATGAGCAAGTTTATTATCCCAATCCTTGGTACTTTTGCTTATCAAAGTCCTAAGCAACGAACCAAGTATTCTATTCACCACCTCCGTTTGGCCATCGGTTTGTGGATGATGAGAGGTAGAGAATAATAACTTAGTTCCCATCAAACGCCATATGGATTTCCAAAAATGACTTAGGAACTTAGTATCGCGATCTGACACAATTGTGCGTGGCACCCCATGGAAACGAACTACCTCTTCAAAGTATAACTTAGCCACCTTTATTGCATCTTCAGTTTTATGGCAAGGAATGAAATGAGCCATTTTTGAGAACCGATCAACCACCACCATTATTGAGTCTTTGCCTCTTTGAGTTCTTGGCAAGGCTACGATGAAATCCATACTAACATCTTCCCAAGGTCTTTCGGGAATTGGTAAGGGCTTAGAGACCTTTGTGAAAGATCATTTTTGCTCTTTGACAGGTAGAACAACGACTCACCACATGATGAACTGTGGCTAACATTTTCGGCCAATAAAAATGAGCTTGGAGAAGCTCCATTGTCTTGTGAATACCCACGTGACCAGCTAATCCTCCCCCATGAGCTTCATGTATCAACAAACTTCGAATGGGACATTTTGGGATGCATAATCTATTTCCTTTGAAAAGAAAACCATTATGCAAAGAAAATAGGTCATAAACTCCACGGACGCATTTTTCAATTATCCCCTTGAATTCATCATCTTCTTGATAGTATTCTTTAATCAACTCGAATCCAAGTACCTTGGCTTCAACCATTCCAAGCAAATTATGCCTCCTAGACAAGGCATCTGCCACCACATTCGCTTTTCCACTCTTGTATTTAGAGGAAAAATTAAATGTTTGTAAGAATTCGACCCACTTTGCATGCCTTGCGTTCAGCTTCTTTTGGCCATGTATGAATCTCAAGGATTCATGATCAGAATGCAATATGAAAGGTTGTGGCCTCAAATAATGTGACCAATGATCTAGAGCCCTCACCATAGCATAGAACTCTTTATCATAGGTGGAGTAATTCAGCTTGCCTTGACTCATCTTCTCACTAAAGTAGGCAATGGGTCGCCCACCTTGAATCAAAACGGCACCAATACCTTTTCCACTTGCGTCACATTCAACCTCAAATGGTTTGGAAAAATCAGGAAGTGCTAATATGGGTGTGTTGCACATCTTCTTCTTGACTTCTTCAAACGCCCTTTGAGCTTGGGGCGTCCATTCGAACACGCCTTTCTTAGTACACTCGGTGATGGGAGCCATGAGTGTGCTAAAGTTCTTGATGAATCTTCTATAGAAAGAAGCAAGTCCATGAAATGAACGAACTTCCGTGAGCGTTTTCGGACTAGGCCATGATTGAATTGCTTCAATTTTGCTAGGATCCACCTTTACGCCATCACCTGAAACTATGTAGCCAAGAAACATGACTTCATATAATAGAAAATCACATTTTTCTAGTTTTCCATACAGTTTTTCTTTTCTTAACACAGAAAATACTTGAAAAAGGTGATCAAAATGAGATTCTTCATCCCGTGAATAGATGAGAATATCATCCAAGTATACTACCACAAACTTGCCAAGAAATGGCCTTAGCACCTCATTCATCAACCTCATGAACGTGCTAGGGGCATTGGTAAGGCCAAATGGCATGACGAGCCATTCATATAGCCCATGCTTTGTCTTGAATGCAGTCTTCCATTCATCCCCTTCTCTCATGCGAATCTGATGATATCCACTTCTCAAGTCTACTTTTGAGAAGACCTTGGAACCACTCAATTCATCCAGCATATCGTCAAGTCTTGGGATTGGAAACCTGTACTTGATAGTAACGTTATTAACGGCTCTACTATCAATACACATTCTCCAAGTACCATCTTTCTTAGGAACCAACAAAGCAGGAACGGCACATGGACTCATGGACTCACGCACATAACCCATACCCATTAGTTCTTCAATTTGGCGTTGTAACTCCTTGGTTTCCAAAGGATTACATCTATAGGCTGGTTTATTTGGTAAGGGTGCTCCGGGAATGAGATCAATTTGATGCTCAATTCCTCGTATGGGTGGTAGTCCCTTAGGTAATTCATCTGGAAAAACGTCCTCAAAATCTTGAATTAATTGGGCTAATTTAGGATTTCGAGCAACAAAATTTTCGTGGGTTTCTTTGGAGTATAGTAGAAACAATTCTGCCTCACCATCTAACTCCCTCTCAAATTCTCTAAAAGACAATAAGGATACTTCTTTTTGTGGTGTTTGTGATGGTGAAAAACGTGGGGGTGGTAAAGGGTGTAGTTTTTTCTTCCTCCCTTCATGGACTATTGTATAAGTGTTGTGATACCCATCGTGTATAGATCTTCTATCAGTTTGCCAAGGTCTACCAAGTAGAATATGACAAGCATCCATGGACACAACATCACATAATATCGAATCACAATACGCACCAATACAAAAAGAGACCATACATTGCTTCCTAACCCCGGTGCTAGCATTAGAGTCTAACCAACTCAATTTGTAAGGTTGTGGATGATTTGTGGTCGTAAGACCTAGTTTGGATACTAGAGTCTTAGATACGGTATTAGCCTCACTTCCCCCATCAATAATTAGATCACATACCTCGTCACCAATTTTACAACGGGTGATGAAAATGTGTTGTCGTTGAGGGGCAGCATCTTCTTCCACACGTGCTTGCAAGGCCCTCCTAATCACGAGGCTAGTCTTCTCCTCTGATTCGGCAATGCAATCGTCACAATCATCTTCAACGTCTTCTTCTCCATCCTCAAACTCATCCCAATTGATGTTTTGAGTGGCCATGAGTTTAACTTCTTGCATAGTTAATGCCCTAGTATTAGGACAATCCTTCTTGTAATGACCTCGCCCTCCACATTTGTAACACACAATGTCACCTATCTTCACGTTCCTTGCGTCCTTCTTTATGGGGTTGCTTGATTTGTTAAAGGACGAATTTTCCTTTGTAGGAAAAGAAGGTTTTCGTGTCAATTGAGGAATGGCAGTAGGCTTCTTCTTCTTCCTCTTAGCATCGAATTTACTCACCAACTTGCAAGCTTCCACAAACGTGAGGTTAGTGTAACCCTCAAGTCTGTCTTGTAATTCTTGGTCCAAACCGGATATGAAACGCCCCATTTTGAGCTCTTCATTCTCGGTTACTTCGCACACAATAGCAAGCCTATCGAATTCTTTTATGTAATCCTCGACAGAGTCCCCATTTTGTTGCAAGGTACTCCATTTCACATATTGGCTTTGCTTGTAATTGTGGGGGATGAAACGGTCTTTCATCCGTTTTTTGAGTTTGTCCCAAGTAGAGATAGGAACTTTCCCCTTAAGGGTACGTCCCCTTTGTTCTCCTTCTAACCAACTATCACCATAGCCTTTTAGCTTGACTTTGGCAATCTTAAAACGCTGAACATCCTCATGGATGTCCTTGTATTCAAAGTACCTTTCCAAGGATTTCTCCCATTCTAAGTACTTTTCTGGATCAAGGGTCCCATCAAATGAAGGGATGTCCACTTTGAGACTCCTATCTTCCCTCCTAGGTGGAGGGTCTTCCTCTCGATCTCTCCTATCTTGCTCGTTCATGAGTCTTGCCATTAAGGCAGCAAGATTCCCTTGTAGATTGGCATTAGTTTCGGCCAATCTTTCTTGACTAGCAATGGATCGATTTAGAGCTTCCAAGGCTGTCCTTAAATCTTGATTTTCTCCCATGGTGTGTAGGTATACGACCCCTTAGGAAAAGCTTCTTTTTTTTTTTTTTTTTTTTGACAAATTTCCCCCTACCTGGCGCGCCAAATGATGTGTAAACAAGATGAGAACCTTGTTACAGAATATGTGTTTAAGGGGTCTTAATGAAATGTCGTGATTAATGAGGGGAGAATAGGGGAACACTCAACCCTAGTCTCGGATATAACCAAGGGGAACACTCACCCTTCGCTTAGTGTAGTTTGGAAATAGGGATTACTCAACCCACTCGTTTACTACGTAAGTTCTAGGTTTGGGAACACTCGACCAAAACTAGTACTCTTCAAATTTGGATTCTCAAATTTGGACCTTAAAAATGACTATTAGCAAGTCACGTTTAATCAAAGAAAAACTCAAGTGTTTAGCAAATTTCTGGATGTATTTCTATTCGTTCAGTACACTATTTATAGTAGTGTATTCATTACATAGGATTCCCCTTTTGTAGTTATCCATTACTTGCCTAATTAAGGACAGAAATAAAACTAACTATAAAGTGATTAAAAAGGCTCATATAACCGTCCCCTTAATCCTTTATCACAAAACAACTGAAATTAACTAATAACCATAAACTGAAACTAACTAATTAACGAAAACTAAGCTTGAATTAAGGAAAAAACGTTCAGCAAACAAGAAGTCTTCAACCGGCATTTTCCACGTGCAAAACCTTGCATGTTCAACGTTCAAATCCGTGTAAATAGCTGGCTTGTAACCTCCTTTGACTCAAGCTCCTTTATTCCACCCATGAACTAACCAACTCCCTAATTTACGCCTAAGTAGTTCAACTGACCAGCTAGCTAACTAACTCCTTGATTTACGTCAACTAACCAACCCAACTGACCAGCTAGCTAACTAACTCCTTGATTTACGCCTATTCAGTTTAACTAACCAACGAGCTAACTAAACTTCTTAATTCACGGCCTTTAGTTCAACTAATCACCTAGTCTTACGCCCAACTAACAATCAGACAACTTCTCCCTTAATTCATGCCCCATGATCAGTCCACGTAACTCTAAATACCCCAAATCATGCGTGGCATCAAGTCGGCATCATTACTAGATCCCTTCAACTAGATTAACTACTTTAAGTGAAGTATAACCAGTAGTAAAACTTTCTGGACCGCCGTGCATAGGATTGAAGAACGATTTGGACAGAATTAACCCCTTAGCATTTAATTCAATAACACCGTCTTGACCGTCTTCATCTAAATCATGGATAATTGTTCTTTGACCATTTTGGTCAAAGGAATTTTGTGTAAAATAAATAAAAAAAATATTTGCTTATTTTAATTAATTAATCTGGTTTTAAACTAGTTAATTAATTAAAGGTAGTTAGTTAGTTAGTTAGTTAAAGGAGTTGGGTAATAATTGGTTAAACAAAATCAGATTGGGGTGTGGATTTGATGGGTTTGTTGAGGTGGAATGGCATTTAAATGGGAAGATTTGTTGCTATTTTATGCATGGCATGATCAAGGGGCAATTAGGAATAATTAGGGACGTTTTTTCATTGGAGGTGATATGCTAAGTTGAAATTTGCATGGAAATGGAAGTAAGCTGACCAGATTTGGGTGTGGGACCATTAAGGGGATTTAGGGAGATTAAATTTCGTCCAATTAAGTGTTAATTGGGGAGATTTAGTTGCTAAATTAGGCATGGAGATAAGGGAAAGATATGGGTTAAAAAAATCAGATTTGATTCTTGCATGAAGGAAAGATCTTGACTGATTTGATTCTTGCATGAGTTAAGGAAAGATTTGGACTTATTTTATTCCCTTTTAATAGATGGCATTTTTGGTGAGAATTATGGGTAAATTGAAGACATAAATTAGGGGATTTGGGAAAGATTTGATCTGATTTGATTTTAGCTTGATTTAAGGAAGGTATGATCAGATTTGCATATCTTAAGATATTCTTTTGAATATGGTCGAAAAGGGGATGGAAATAAATCAGATTTTCTGATTTTCTTCTCAAAATCAATTAAGAGATTTAAATCCCTTAAATTAAGGGATTTAATTTAGTTAATTGATTTGTTCCTTAATGTTGGGCGTTTTTATGGCAAGGGGGTTGATTGAGCTGATTCTTTTGGGCATAAATAAGGGAATAACATGGAATTATGGGAGGTTTTGGATGGATTCTTGATTAGGTGCGTCCAAGGCATCAAAGGAGGGATATTTGCTGATTTTCCTAGTCTAAATGGCATGTTTAATGAAGGGAAAGAAGACCTTGGTGCATGGAAGTTCTCCTTAGTTATTAGCATGAATTAAGGATTAATTCCTTAAAACTCTCACACATTTTTGGATAGTTTATTTTGACCTTTTTGGACAAATTTAAAAGGGGAGTTACTAGGGTTTGGTCCACTATAAATAGGAGATGTATTTTTGTGTTATGAAGAAAAAAATGAATGGATGAATGAATAAAAGAAGTTTGAATCTTGATATCTTTACTTGCAATATCATGTATTGAGTTGCTTGTGTTTTTCCAAGAGTTTTCTTGAAGAATTTGAGTGTGAAGTTGAGTGTTCCTTCCATCCAAATTTCAGTAAATCAATCCACAAGTTGAGTGTTCCTTGTTGAGAGATTTGCATCTAGTAAAGAAGTGAGTGTTCCTTCTTTACATATCCTAGGAGTATAGGTGAGTGTTCCCTATTTCCTAACCTTTCTTTTCTCTTCTACTTTCTATCAAAATCTGTCCATTTTCAATTCTAAAATCCCACACAAACTTCTGTCCATTTTCTTGTTAAAACCACATCATTTCTTTTCCTTTTAAAAACCTAAACACATTAATCTTTTAGTCCATATTATCCACGAAATTATATACCTTTCCTAGCCTATTTTCATGCATAATTCACACTTAAAGCCTACACATTTCATCATATAAATCAAAACACAATTTCTGTCCAATTTGAGATTCATTTATCCTAGTGAATTCTAGTGTTCTCTCACTAGATTTTACATCACATGTTCAAGGGTAAATACGTCATATTATCCTATTCAAAGGTAGTAGTTCATTTTATACCCAAAATCTCTCCCTTTTGATCGAGTTTTACTAAAATCGATGTATTTCAAGTGTTTATGACAAGTTCTAGGGTAAAAACATCACTTTCTACCCAAAACCTATCCCATTTGACTAATATTGACTCATATCTTCCTATTCATAGTGTTTAGGTTATTTTATACCCAAAACCTCTCTCATTTACTCGAGGTTCACTCAAATGGATGTATGGTGTTTATGACATGGTATAGGGTAAATACGTCATCTTCTACCCAAAATCGATCCCGTTTGACCAATATTGACTTATATCATCCTATTCAAAGTGTTTAGGTCATTATATACCAAAAACCGCTCCCATATGAAAGAGTTTAACTCAAAACAATGTATTTCAAGTGTTTATGACAGTTTCATGGGTAAATAAGCCATTTTCTACCCAAAACTGATCCCTTTTAACCAATGTTGACTCGTATCGCCCTATTCAAAATGTTTAGATCATTTTATACCCAAAACCTCTCCCGTTTGACCGAGTTTGACTCAAATCGATGTATTTCAAGTTTTTTTGACATGTTCATGATTAAATACGTCATTTTCTACCCAAAACCGATTCGTTTAGACCAATATTGACTAATATCGTCCTATCCAAAGTGATTAGGTCATTATATACCCAAGATCTCTCCCGTTTGATCGAGTTTGAGTCAAATAGAGTTTTCTCCATTGTTTAGGGCATGTTCAAGGGTAGCTACGTCATTTTCTACCCCAAATCGATCCCATTTGACCTATATTTACTCATATCGTCCTATTCGAAATGTTTAGGTCATCTTATACCCACCTCTCCCATTTGACAGAGTTTCACTAGAATCGATGTATTTCAAAAGTTTATAACATGATCGTGGTTAGATACGTCACTTTCTACCCAACACTGATCCCATTTAACCTATATTGACTTCTATCGTCCTATTCAAAGTGTTTAGTTCATTTTGTGCCCAAAACCTCTCCCGTTTGACGGAGTTTGACTCTAATCGATTTATTTCAAGTGGTTTTGACATATTCATGGGTAAATACGTCATTTTCTACCCAAAATCGATCCCATTTGACTAATATTGACTCATATTGTCCTATTCGATGGTTTTAGATCATTTTATACCCAAAACCTCTCTTGTTTGACCGAGTTTGAATCCAATTGATGTATTTAAAGTTCTTATGACATGTTCCAGAGTAGATACGTCATTTTCTATCAAAACCGATCCCATTTAACCAATATCGACTCATATCGTCCTATTCGAAGTGCTTAGGTTATTTTATACCCAAAACATCTCTCGTTTGACAAAGTTTGACTCAAATCGATGTATTTCAAATGTTTATCACATGTTTTAGGGTAAATACAACATTTTCTACCCAAAACCGATCCCATTTGAGCAATATTGACTCACATCGTCCTATTCGAAGTGTTTAGGTTATTTTATACCCAAAACCTCTCTTGTTTACTCGAGTTTGGCTGAAATCGATGTATTTCAAGTGTTTATGACATGTTCTAAGGTTAATACGTCATTTTCTAGCCAAAACCAGTTCCATTTGACCAATATTAACTCATATCGTCCTATTGGAAGTGTTTAGGTCATTTTATACCCAAAACCTCTCCCGAATGACAAAGTTTAACTCAAATCAATGTATTTCAAGTATTTATGACATTTTCAAATGTAAATACGTTCTTTTCTACCAAAAATCGATCTATATTAATCAATATTGACTCATATTGTCCTCTCCTAAGTGTTTAGATCATTTTAAACCCAAAACCTCACCCGTTTGACAAGGTTTTACTCAAATCGATCTATTTCAAGTGTTTATGACATATTCATGATTAAATACGTCATTTTCTACCCAAAATCGATTTGTTTTGACCAATATTGACTCATATCGTCCTATCCGAAGTGTTTAGGTCATTTTAATCCCAAAAACTCTCCCGTTTGATTGAGTTTCACTCAAATAGAGTTTTTTAATTTGTGACATGTGTAAATACGTTATTTTCTACCCTAAATCGATCCTATTTTATATATATTTAATCATATAGTCCTATTAAAATTGTTAAGGTCATCTTATACCCAAAACCTCTCCCATGTGACCAAGTTTCACTCAAATTGATGTATTGGAAGTGTTTATAACATGTTCATGGGTAGATACGTCACTTTATACCCAAAACCTTTCCCGTTTGACCGAGTTTGACTCAAATCGATGTATATCAAGTTTTTATGAAATATTAATGAGTAAATACGCCATTTTCTACTTAAAACCAATCACTTTTTACCAATAATGACTCATATCGTCCTATTCGAAGTGTTTAGGTCATTTTATACCCAAACCTCTCCCGTTTGTTCGAGTTTGACTCAAATCAATGTATTTCATGTTTCAGACATGTTCATGGTAAATACATCATTTTCTACCAAAAATCAATCCCTTTTGACTAATATTGATTCATATCATCCTATTCGATGTGTTTAGATCATTTTATACCTAAAACCTCTCCCGTTTCACCGAGTGTGACTCAAATAGATGTATTTCAAGTGTTTATGACATGTTCAAGGGTAAATACGTCATATTATCCTATTCAAAGGTAGTAGTTCATTTTATACCCAAAATCTCTCCCTTTTGATCGAGTTTTACTAAAATCGATGTATTTCAAGTGTTTATGACAAGTTCTAGGGTAAAAACATCACTTTCTACCCAAAACCTATCCCATTTGACTAATATTGACTCATATCTTCCTATTCATAGTGTTTAGGTTATTTTATACCCAAAACCTCTCTCATTTACTCGAGGTTCACTCAAATGGATGTATGGTGTTTATGACATGGTATAGGGTAAATACGTCATCTTCTACCCAAAATCGATCCCGTTTGACCAATATTGACTTATATCATCCTATTCAAAGTGTTTAGGTCATTATATACCAAAAACCGCTCCCATATGAAAGAGTTTAACTCAAAACAATGTATTTCAAGTGTTTATGACAGTTTCATGGGTAAATAAGCCATTTTCTACCCAAAACTGATCCCTTTTAACCAATGTTGACTCGTATCGCCCTATTCAAAATGTTTAGATCATTTTATACCCAAAACCTCTCCCGTTTGACCGAGTTTGACTCAAATCGATGTATTTCAAGTTTTTTTGACATGTTCATGATTAAATACGTCATTTTCTACCCAAAACCGATTCGTTTAGACCAATATTGACTAATATCGTCCTATCCAAAGTGATTAGGTCATTATATACCCAAGATCTCTCCCGTTTGATCGAGTTTGAGTCAAATAGAGTTTTCTCCATTGTTTAGGGCATGTTCAAGGGTAGCTACGTCATTTTCTACCCCAAATCGATCCCATTTGACCTATATTTACTCATATCGTCCTATTCGAAATGTTTAGGTCATCTTATACCCACCTCTCCCATTTGACAGAGTTTTACTAGAATCGATGTATTTCAAAAGTTTATAACATGATCGTGGTTAGATACGTCACTTTCTACCCAACACTGATCCCATTTAACCTATATTGACTTCTATCGTCCTATTCAAAGTGTTTAGTTCATTTTGTGCCCAAAACCTCTCCCGTTTGACGGAGTTTGACTCTAATCGATTTATTTCAAGTGGTTTTGACATATTCATGGGTAAATACGTCATTTTCTACCCAAAATCGATCCCATTTGACTAATATTGACTCATATTGTCCTATTCGATGGTTTTAGATCATTTTATACCCAAAACCTCTCATGTTTGACCGAGTTTGAATCCAATGATGTATTTAAAGTTCTTATGACATGTTCCAGAGTAGATACGTCATTTTCTATCAAAACCGATCCCATTTAACCAATATCGACTCATATCGTCCTATTCGAAGTGCTTAGGTTATTTTATACCCAAAACATCTCTCGTTTGACAAAGTTTGACTCAAATCGATGTATTTCAAATGTTTATCACATGTTTTAGGGTAAATACAACATTTTCTACCCAAAACCGATCCCATTTGAGCAATATTGACTCACATCGTCCTATTCGAAGTGTTTAGGTTATTTTATACCCAAAACCTCTCTTGTTTACTCGAGTTTGGCTGAAATCGATGTATTTCAAGTGTTTATGACATGTTCTAAGGTTAATACGTCATTTTCTAGCCAAAACCAGTTCCATTTGACCAATATTAACTCATATCGTCCTATTGGAAGTGTTTAGGTCATTTTATACCCAAAACCTCTCCCGAATGACAAAGTTTAACTCAAATCAATGTATTTCAAGTATTTATGACATTTTCAAATGTAAATACGTTCTTTTCTACCAAAAATCGATCTATATTAATCAATATTGACTCATATTGTCCTCTCCTAAGTGTTTAGATCATTTTAAACCCAAAACCTCACCCGTTTGACAAGGTTTTACTCAAATCGATCTATTTCAAGTGTTTATGACATATTCATGATTAAATACGTCATTTTCTACCCAAAATCGATTTGTTTTGACCAATATTGACTCATATCGTCCTATCCGAAGTGTTTAGGTCATTTTAATCCCAAAAACTCTCCCGTTTGATTGAGTTTCACTCAAATAGAGTTTTTTAATTTGTGACATGTGTAAATACGTTATTTTCTACCCTAAATCGATCCTATTTTATATATATTTAATCATATAGTCCTATTAAAATTGTTAAGGTCATCTTATACCCAAAACCTCTCCCGTGTGACCAAGTTTCACTCAAATTGATGTATTGGAAGTGTTTATAACATGTTCATGGGTAGATACGTCACTTTATACCCAAAACCTTTCCCGTTTGACCGAGTTTGACTCAAATCGATGTATATCAAGTTTTTATGAAATATTAATGAGTAAATACGCCATTTTCTACTTAAAACCAATCACTTTTTACCAATAATGACTCATATCGTCCTATTCGAAGTGTTTAGGTCATTTTATACCCAAACCTCTCCCGTTTGTTCGAGTTTGACTCAAATCAATGTATTTCATGTTTCAGACATGTTCATGGGTAAATACATCATTTTCTACCAAAAATCAATCCCTTTTGACTAATATTGATTCATATCATCCTATTCGATGTGTTTAGATCATTTTATACCTAAAACCTCTCCCGTTTCACCGAGTGTGACTCAAATAGATGTATTTCAAGTGTTTATGACATGTTCAAGGGTAAATACGTCATATTATCCTATTCAAAGGTAGTAGTTCATTTTATACCCAAAATCTCTCCCTTTTGATCGAGTTTTACTAAAATCGATGTATTTCAAGTGTTTATGACAAGTTCTAGGGTAAAAACATCACTTTCTACCCAAAACCTATCCCATTTGACTAATATTGACTCATATCTTCCTATTCATAGTGTTTAGGTTATTTTATACCCAAAACCTCTCTCATTTACTCGAGGTTCACTCAAATGGATGTATGGTGTTTATGACATGGTATAGGGTAAATACGTCATCTTCTACCCAAAATCGATCCCGTTTGACCAATATTGACTTATATCATCCTATTCAAAGTGTTTAGGTCATTATATACCAAAAATGATGGAAATCCCAAAATAATTCATGAGTCAAAGGAGGTTTTGTTGACCCGTTATTTTGAGGATGGGCCGGTGGATAATTATTGGGCCCATGGACCGTTCATTTCGGGTCATGGTTATTCTAGTATTTCCACTTTGGGAAATTAGAATAATAAAATTAGTGGTGTTTCATGTAAATAAATAATGATTAATTAAGTAATTAAGTTAATTAGAGTAGGGTGAGTTGGCGTGGGTCCTTGTTGACGTGTGGAGAGAGTTGGAGTGATTTTTGTGTGCTGATTTATGTGGGGGTCCAAGGTGATTTTTTGGGGGACATTATGAACGTGATTTTGGGTAAAAAGAGGATTATTTTGCTGAAATAATGGCATGGGAAAGAGGGAATATTAGGGGATTTGGGAAAGATATGATCTGATTTGATTTTAGCTTGATTTAAGGAAGGTATGATCAGATTTGCATATCTTAAGATATTCTTTTGAATATGGTCGAAAATGGGATGGAAATAAATCAGATTTTCTGATTTTCTTCTCAAAATCAATTAAGAGATTTGAATCCCTTAAATTAAGGGATTTAATTTAATTAATTGATTTGTTCCTTAATGTTGGGCGTTTTTATGGCAAGGGGGTTGATTGAGATGATTCTTTTGGGCATAAATAAGGGAATAGCATGGAATTATGGGAGGTTTTGGATGGGTTCTTGACTAGGTGCGTCCAAGGCATTAAAGGAGGGATATTTTCTGATTTTCCTAGTCTAAATGGCATGTTTAATGGAGGGAAAGAAGACCTTGGTGCATGGAAGTTCTCCTTAAGTTATTAGCATGAATTAAGGATTAATTCCTTAAAACTCTCACACATTTTTGGATAGTTTATTTTGGACAAATTTAAGGGGAGTTACTAGGGTTTTGTCCACTATAAATAGGAGATGTATGTTTGTATTTCAAAGGAATCAATGAATGAATAAAGTTTGAATCTTGATATCTTTACTTGCAATATCATGTATTGAGTTGCTCGTGTTTTCCCAAGTTTTGCTTGAAGAATTTGTGAGAGAAGTGAGAGTTCCTTCTTTGCAAATTTTCTTGAATCTAATCATCCAAGTGAGTGTTCCTTGTGTGTAAGATTCATACTAGTAAAAGAGTGAGTGTTCCTCTTTTACATATCTTGATTGTCAGGTGAGTGTTCCCTACTATCAAAACCCCTTATTTCTCTTCTACTTCTTATCAAAACCATAATTAAACCTATCCAAAAATCCATATCTATTTCTTTCCTTTTCCACCTAAAACACATATCCATTTCTTCCTTAATTTCTAGCCTAAACACATTTCTAAGTCTTTTTCTAAAGCCTACGAATCTGTCCTTTTTGTTAACCTATTTGTGATCCATTTTGTCTAGTAATTTCTAGTGTTCTTCATTAGATTTTACATCATTTGGCGCGCCAGGTAGGGGGAAGCAGATTCTCTTTAAAAAAAAATGGATCCTAATGAAACCCCTCAAGAGAGACACCTTCGATTCTTGGAGGAAAATCAACAAAGACTCATTGAAACAAATGAGCAACTTTTAAACAATGTCACGGCATTGATGGCTCGAATTTTCACACATGAAAATAGGGAAACCAATAATCCCCCTAGGTTTGATGATCGAAATCTAAGGGTTGATGTGGATGAGTTTGATGGTACTCTTGATCCCGAAAGGTACCTTGAATGGGAACAATCCTTGGAGCGATTCTTTGACTTTAAAGACATCCAAGATGATGAGCAACAATTTAGGGTTGCTAAAGTGAAAATAACCAGGTACGCTGAAACTTGGTTAAAAGGTGTCCAAAGAAAGAGAGAAAACAATGGCAAAGCCCGAATTTTTACTTGGGTCAAATTGAAGAAGAAACTTAGAGGTCGATTTGTGCCCTCTAATTACAAGCAGTCACTATATGTAAAGTGGAGTACTTTACAACAAGGAGGTGGTTCAGTGGAGGAATATATCAAGGAGTTTGAGAGACTCTCTATTGTTTGTGAGATTGAGGAGAATGAGGAACTCAAATTAGGGAGGTTTATGGCTGGTCTAGATCGTGAGATCTATGAGAAGGTGGAAGTACAACCAAACCTATCCTTTGATGAAGTGTGCAAATTGGCTGTCAAATTTGACAACCAAAGAAAGAAGAAGAAACCTTTTTCTTCTTTTGATTCAAGGTTCAAGAAACCTATTTTTCCATCCCAACCACAAAATAAACCTTTTGTTCCTAAACCAAACCCATCTTTTTCTAACCCCACAAAAAGAACCCGAAACACTTTTGAACCCTCAAACAAAGATAAAGGCAAAGTCATTACCAAGGAATCTGATTTGAGTGAGATTGTATGTTTCAAATGTCATGGAAGAGGACACTATAAACGAGATTGTCCAAATTCTCGTGCATTGACTGTGAGAGAGATTCGTATCATGACTACTCAACCTTTTCCTATGGAGGAAGAAGAGGAGGAGGAAGAAGAAGTCCCTGAAGAGTCTCAAGAGTTTGTTGACGAGCAAGAGTGTGATAATGTTGATGACTGTTTTCCTGAAAAAAACAGTTTAGTCTTGAGAAGAGCCTTACAAATTCAAACTGAAAGGGAAGAAGTTCCTATTCAAAGAGAGAACTTGTTCTTGACTAAGTGCAAAGTGAAGGGAGAGGTATGTGATCTTATTGTGGATAGTGGTAGTGAAGCAAATGTAGTCTCTAGTGATTTGGTAAAGAGACTTGAAATGAAAACCACTAAACATCCCCACCCATATAAGTTAAGTTGGTTAGAAAGGAGTAAGAATACTGGTGTTAGGAGACAATGTATGGTGAACTTTGCAATTGGCTCCTATGTTGATCAGGTATTATGTGATGTCATTCCTATGGATGCATGCCATATCTTGTTGGGTAGACCATGGCAAAGTGATAAGAAGTCCATACATGATGGATTAGCCAATACTTACACCATTACCCATCTTGGCAACAAGAAAATGCTCCATCCTTTACCACCACAAAAAAACCCACCACCACAAAAAGCCCCTTCTAAAAGTGTGTTCCTTTTGTCTCACAAGGAGTTTGAAGGTGAGATAGAAGAAGAGGACGAGATCTTCCTATTACTTTCGAGGGAAGAATATGATGGATACATGGCTCAAAATCCAAAATTAGCCAAGTTAATCAAGGCTTATGAGGATGTATTCCCAGATGAGTTACCACAAGGTTTACCACCTACTCGTGGTATAGAACATCAAATCGATCTTGTTCCTGGAGCACCCCTTCCTAACAAACCCCCTTATCGATGCAATCCGATGGAGACAAAGGAGTTGCAAAGACAGATCCAGGAATTGATGGAAATGGGCTATGTTAAAGAATCGATGAGTCCTTGTGCAGTGCCAGCGTTGTTGGTTCCAAAGAAGGATGGCACATGGAGAATGTGTATTGATAGTAGGGCCGTAAACAACATCACTATCAAGTATAGGTTTCCTATACCCAGATTGGATGATATGCTTGATGAGCTAAGTGGGTCCCAAGTTTTTTCTAAGATTGATCTTAGAAGTGGATACCACCAAATAAGGATGCGAGAAGGAGATGAATGGAAGACAGCTTTCAAGACAAAGCATGGTCTCTATGAATGGCTTGTCATGCCATTTGGGCTTACCAATGCTCCAAGTACCTTCATGCGGTTGATGAATGAGGTACTAAGACCTTTTTTGGGAAAGTTTGTCGTTGTATATTTGGATGACATTCTTATATATAGTAAGAATGAGGAAGATCATTTGATACATCTTGAGGAAGTTTTTAAAGCTTTAAGGGAGAAGAAGCTTTATGGGAAGTTGGAGAAATGTCATTTTATGCTCACCGAGTTAGTGTTTCTTGGGTTCATTGTTTCTAGTGATGGTGTCAAGGTGGATCCTAGCAAGGTGGAAGCTATTTCTTCATGGCCTGTCCCTAAGTCCATCACCGAAGTGCGATCTTTCCATGGGCTAACTTCTTTTTATAGAAGGTTTATAGCCAACTTTAGTACGCTCATGGCCCCAATTACGGAGTGTACAAAGAAGGGCACTTTTCAATGGACTCCTCAAGCTCAAAAGGCGTTTGAGTACATAAAGAAGAAGATGTGTGAAGCCCCTGTACTTGCTTTACCTGATTTCACTAAACCTTTTGAGGTTGAGTGTGATGCAAGTGGAAAAGGTGTTGGTGCTGTCTTGATCCAAGAAGGAAAACCGATTGCATACTTTAGTGAGAAGTTAAGTCATGGTAAGCTTAACTACTCAACATATGACAAGGAATTTTATGCTATGGTTCGAGCTCTTGATTTTTGGTCGCATTATCTATGACCAAGTCCTTTTATTCTCCATTCTGATCATGAGTCCTTGAGGTTTATTCATGGACAAAAGAAGCTCAATGCAAGGCATGCAAAATGGGTGGAATTTCTACAATCTTTTAATTTTGCTGCTAAGTATAAGAATGGGAAGGCTAATGTGGTAGCCGATGCTTTATCTCGAAGGCATTTTCTTCTTGGCATGATGGATGCTAAAGTTCTTGGTTTTGAGATGTTAAAAGAACTTTATAAGGAAGATGAAGAAATGTTTGGGATAATGAAGACATGCAAAGATGGAGTTAATGGACTCTTTTCAGTGGTTGATGATTTCCTTTTCAAAGGAAACAAACTTTGTGTTCCAAAGAGTTCCATTAGAGAACTGTTGATCAAAGAAGCTCATAGTGGAGGTTTTGGCCGGACACATGGGAATTTCCAAAACTTTGGAAATCCTTCAAGGCTATTTTTATTGGCCTAAAATGCTTGCCCATGTTTATCATATAATCATTCGATGTGCTACATGTCAAAGGGCAAAGTTGTCATTCCATAGAGGAGAATACAAACCATTGCCTGTACCTGAAAGGCCTTGGGAAGACTTGAGTATGGATTTTATTATGGCACTTCCTCGAACTCAACGTGGGAAGGATTCCATAATGGTGGTAGTGGATCGATTTTCGAAGATGGCTCATTTTGTGGCCTGCCGAAAAGTAGATGATGCTTTCAATGTGGCTCAATTGTTTTTCACCGAAATTGCTCGATTGCATGGTTTGCCAAGGACTATTGTTTCTGATCGAGACACTAAGTTCTTGAGTCATTTTTGGAAGTCTCTTTGGAGGCTTGTGGGGACCAAGTTACTATTTTCAACAAGTCATCATCCCCAAACTGATGGGCAAACTGAGGTGGTAAATAGGATTCTTGGTTCTTTACTTCGATCATTAGTAAGTAAAGGAGGTAAGAATTGGGATTTGAAGCTTGCTCATGCTGAGTTTGCTTATAATCGAACACCGAGCCGATCCACTAAGTACTCTCCATTTGAAGTTGTCTATGGGGTGAACCCATATGTGCCGATTGATTACATCACTCTTCACAAAGATAAATTTGTGCATGGTACGGCCAAGGAATGTATGGAGTTCATGATGAACGTCCATAAGGAGGTGAGGAAGAATATCGAGAAGGCAAATGAGGAATACAAGAAACAGTCCAACAAAAGTTTGAAGAATGCTAGAACCTTTGAGGTTGGTGATCTTGTTTGGGTTTTTCTGAGGAAAGAGAGATTTCCGAAGCAAAGGAAGCATAAGTTAATGCCTAGGGCCGAAGGACCATTTCAAATCATTGACAAAGTCAATGATAATGCTTATAAGGTGGATCTAGGTGGAAAATATGGAGTCTCTTCCACTTTCAATGTGGGTGACCTTTCCCCTTATTATGAAGATGACGAGTTGAGGTCAACTCTTTTTGAAGAAGGGGAGGATGATGGAAATCCCAAAATAATTCATGAGTCAAAGGAGGTTTTGTTGACCCGTTATTTTGAGGATGGGCCGGTGGATAATTATTGGGCCCATGGACCGTTCATTTCGGGTCATGGTTATTCTAGTATTTCCACTTTGGGAAATTAGAATAATAAAATTAGTGGTGTTTCATGTAAATAAATAATGATTAATTAAGTAATTAAGTTAATTAGAGTAGGGTGAGTTGGCGTGGGTCCTTGTTGACGTGTGGAGAGAGTTGGAGTGATTTTTGTGTGCTGATTTATGTGGGGGTCCAAGGTGATTTTTTGGGGGACATTATGAACGTGATTTTGGGTAAAAAGAGGATTATTTTGCTGAAATAATGGCATGGGAAAGAGGGAATATTAGGGGATTTGGGAAAGATATGATCTGATTTGATTTTAGCTTGATTTAAGGAAGGTATGATCAGATTTGCATATCTTAAGATATTCTTTTGAATATGGTCGAAAATGGGATGGAAATAAATCAGATTTTCTGATTTTCTTCTCAAAATCAATTAAGAGATTTGAATCCCTTAAATTAAGGGATTTAATTTAATTAATTGATTTGTTCCTTAATGTTGGGCGTTTTTATGGCAAGGGGGTTGATTGAGATGATTCTTTTGGGCATAAATAAGGGAATAGCATGGAATTATGGGAGGTTTTGGATGGGTTCTTGACTAGGTGCGTCCAAGGCATTAAAGGAGGGATATTTTCTGATTTTCCTAGTCTAAATGGCATGTTTAATGGAGGGAAAGAAGACCTTGGTGCATGGAAGTTCTCCTTAAGTTATTAGCATGAATTAAGGATTAATTCCTTAAAACTCTCACACATTTTTGGATAGTTTATTTTGGACAAATTTAAGGGGAGTTACTAGGGTTTTGTCCACTATAAATAGGAGATGTATGTTTGTATTTCAAAGGAATCAATGAATGAATAAAGTTTGAATCTTGATATCTTTACTTGCAATATCATGTATTGAGTTGCTCGTGTTTTCCCAAGTTTTGCTTGAAGAATTTGTGAGAGAAGTGAGAGTTCCTTCTTTGCAAATTTTCTTGAATCTAATCATCCAAGTGAGTGTTCCTTGTGTGTAAGATTCATACTAGTAAAAGAGTGAGTGTTCCTCTTTTACATATCTTGATTGTCAGGTGAGTGTTCCCTACTATCAAAACCCCTTATTTCTCTTCTACTTCTTATCAAAACCATAATTAAACCTATCCAAAAATCCATATCTATTTCTTTCCTTTTCCACCTAAAACACATATCCATTTCTTCCTTAATTTCTAGCCTAAACACATTTCTAAGTCTTTTTCTAAAGCCTACGAATCTGTCCTTTTTGTTAACCTATTTGTGATCCATTTTGTCTAGTAATTTCTAGTGTTCTTCATTAGATTTTACATCATTTGGCGCGCCAGGTAGGGGGAAGCAGATTCTCTTTAAAAAAAAATGGATCCTAATGAAACCCCTCAAGAGAGACACCTTCGATTCTTGGAGGAAAATCAACAAAGACTCATTGAAACAAATGAGCAACTTTTAAACAATGTCACGGCATTGATGGCTCGAATTTTCACACATGAAAATAGGGAAACCAATAATCCCCCTAGGTTTGATGATCGAAATCTAAGGGTTGATGTGGATGAGTTTGATGGTACTCTTGATCCCGAAAGGTACCTTGAATGAGAACAATCCTTGGAGCGATTCTTTGACTTTAAAGACATCCAAGATGATGAGCAACAATTTAGGGTTGCTAAAGTGAAAATAACCAGGTACGCTGAAACTTGGTTAAAAGGTGTCCAAAGAAAGAGAGAAAACAATGGCAAAGCCCGAATTTTTACTTGGGTCAAATTGAAGAA
Source organism: Dysphania ambrosioides (assembly GCA_026401315.1). Taxonomy (NCBI): domain Eukaryota; kingdom Viridiplantae; phylum Streptophyta; class Magnoliopsida; order Caryophyllales; family Amaranthaceae; genus Dysphania; species Dysphania ambrosioides. Next base: position 14,706,991 of record CM048659.1, read on the forward strand.
GAAACTTAGAGGTCGATTTGTGCCCTCTAATTACAAGCAGTCACTATATGTAAAGTGGAGTACTTTACAACAAGGAGGTGGTTCAGTGGAGGAATATATCAAGGAGTTTGAGAGACTCTCTATTGTTTGTGAGATTGAGGAGAATGAGGAACTCAAATTAGGGAGGTTTATGGCTGGTCTAGATCGTGAGATCTATGAGAAGGTGGAAGTACAACCAAACCTATCCTTTGATGAAGTGTGCAAATTGGCTGTCAAATTTGACAACCAAAGAAAGAAGAAGAAACCTTTTTCTTCTTTTGATTCAAGGTTCAAGAAACCTATTTTTCCATCCCAACCACAAAATAAACCTTTTGTTCCTAAACCAAACCCATCTTTTTCTAACCCCACAAAAAGAACCCGAAACACTTTTGAACCCTCAAACAAAGATAAAGGCAAAGTCATTACCAAGGAATCTGATTTGAGTGAGATTGTATGTTTCAAATGTCATGGAAGAGGACACTATAAACGAGATTGTCCAAATTCTCGTGCATTGACTGTGAGAGAGATTCGTATCATGACTACTCAACCTTTTCCTATGGAGGAAGAAGAGGAGGAGGAAGAAGAAGTCCCTGAAGAGTCTCAAGAGTTTGTTGACGAGCAAGAGTGTGATAATGTTGATGACTGTTTTCCTGAAAAAAACAGTTTAGTCTTGAGAAGAGCCTTACAAATTCAAACTGAAAGGGAAGAAGTTCCTATTCAAAGAGAGAACTTGTTCTTGACTAAGTGCAAAGTGAAGGGAGAGGTATGTGATCTTATTGTGGATAGTGGTAGTGAAGCAAATGTAGTCTCTAGTGATTTGGTAAAGAGACTTGAAATGAAAACCACTAAACATCCCCACCCATATAAGTTAAGTTGGTTAGAAAGGAGTAAGAATACTGGTGTTAGGAGACAATGTATGGTGAACTTTGCAATTGGCTCCTATGTTGATCAGGTATTATGTGATGTCATTCCTATGGATGCATGCCATATCTTGTTGGGTAGACCATGGCAAAGTGATAAGAAGTCCATACATGATGGATTAGCCAATACTTACACCATTACCCATCTTGGCAACAAGAAAATGCTCCATCCTTTACCACCACAAAAAAACCCACCACCACAAAAAGCCCCTTCTAAAAGTGTGTTCCTTTTGTCTCACAAGGAGTTTGAAGGTGAGATAGAAGAAGAGGACGAGATCTTCCTATTACTTTCGAGGGAAGAATATGATGGATACATGGCTCAAAATCCAAAATTAGCCAAGTTAATCAAGGCTTATGAGGATGTATTCCCAGATGAGTTACCACAAGGTTTACCACCTACTCGTGGTATAGAACATCAAATCGATCTTGTTCCTGGAGCACCCCTTCCTAACAAACCCCCTTATCGATGCAATCCGATGGAGACAAAGGAGTTGCAAAGACAGATCCAGGAATTGATGGAAATGGGCTATGTTAAAGAATCGATGAGTCCTTGTGCAGTGCCAGCGTTGTTGGTTCCAAAGAAGGATGGCACATGGAGAATGTGTATTGATAGTAGGGCCGTAAACAACATCACTATCAAGTATAGGTTTCCTATACCCAGATTGGATGATATGCTTGATGAGCTAAGTGGGTCCCAAGTTTTTTCTAAGATTGATCTTAGAAGTGGATACCACCAAATAAGGATGCGAGAAGGAGATGAATGGAAGACAGCTTTCAAGACAAAGCATGGTCTCTATGAATGGCTTGTCATGCCATTTGGGCTTACCAATGCTCCAAGTACCTTCATGCGGTTGATGAATGAGGTACTAAGACCTTTTTTGGGAAAGTTTGTCGTTGTATATTTGGATGACATTCTTATATATAGTAAGAATGAGGAAGATCATTTGATACATCTTGAGGAAGTTTTTAAAGCTTTAAGGGAGAAGAAGCTTTATGGGAAGTTGGAGAAATGTCATTTTATGCTCACCGAGTTAGTGTTTCTTGGGTTCATTGTTTCTAGTGATGGTGTCAAGGTGGATCCTAGCAAGGTGGAAGCTATTTCTTCATGGCCTGTCCCTAAGTCCATCACCGAAGTGCGATCTTTCCATGGGCTAACTTCTTTTTATAGAAGGTTTATAGCCAACTTTAGTACGCTCATGGCCCCAATTACGGAGTGTACAAAGAAGGGCACTTTTCAATGGACTCCTCAAGCTCAAAAGGCGTTTGAGTACATAAAGAAGAAGATGTGTGAAGCCCCTGTACTTGCTTTACCTGATTTCACTAAACCTTTTGAGGTTGAGTGTGATGCAAGTGGAAAAGGTGTTGGTGCTGTCTTGATCCAAGAAGGAAAACCGATTGCATACTTTAGTGAGAAGTTAAGTCATGGTAAGCTTAACTACTCAACATATGACAAGGAATTTTATGCTATGGTTCGAGCTCTTGATTTTTGGTCGCATTATCTATGACCAAGTCCTTTTATTCTCCATTCTGATCATGAGTCCTTGAGGTTTATTCATGGACAAAAGAAGCTCAATGCAAGGCATGCAAAATGGGTGGAATTTCTACAATCTTTTAATTTTGCTGCTAAGTATAAGAATGGGAAGGCTAATGTGGTAGCCGATGCTTTATCTCGAAGGCATTTTCTTCTTGGCATGATGGATGCTAAAGTTCTTGGTTTTGAGATGTTAAAAGAACTTTATAAGGAAGATGAAGAAATGTTTGGGATAATGAAGACATGCAAAGATGGAGTTAATGGACTCTTTTCAGTGGTTGATGATTTCCTTTTCAAAGGAAACAAACTTTGTGTTCCAAAGAGTTCCATTAGAGAACTGTTGATCAAAGAAGCTCATAGTGGAGGTTTTGGCCGGACACATGGGAATTTCCAAAACTTTGGAAATCCTTCAAGGCTATTTTTATTGGCCTAAAATGCTTGCCCATGTTTATCATATAATCATTCGATGTGCTACATGTCAAAGGGCAAAGTTGTCATTCCATAGAGGAGAATACAAACCATTGCCTGTACCTGAAAGGCCTTGGGAAGACTTGAGTATGGATTTTATTATGGCACTTCCTCGAACTCAACGTGGGAAGGATTCCATAATGGTGGTAGTGGATCGATTTTCGAAGATGGCTCATTTTGTGGCCTGCCGAAAAGTAGATGATGCTTTCAATGTGGCTCAATTGTTTTTCACCGAAATTGCTCGATTGCATGGTTTGCCAAGGACTATTGTTTCTGATCGAGACACTAAGTTCTTGAGTCATTTTTGGAAGTCTCTTTGGAGGCTTGTGGGGACCAAGTTACTATTTTCAACAAGTCATCATCCCCAAACTGATGGGCAAACTGAGGTGGTAAATAGGATTCTTGGTTCTTTACTTCGATCATTAGTAAGTAAAGGAGGTAAGAATTGGGATTTGAAGCTTGCTCATGCTGAGTTTGCTTATAATCGAACACCGAGCCGATCCACTAAGTACTCTCCATTTGAAGTTGTCTATGGGGTGAACCCATATGTGCCGATTGATTACATCACTCTTCACAAAGATAAATTTGTGCATGGTACGGCCAAGGAATGTATGGAGTTCATGATGAACGTCCATAAGGAGGTGAGGAAGAATATCGAGAAGGCAAATGAGGAATACAAGAAACAGTCCAACAAAAGTTTGAAGAATGCTAGAACCTTTGAGGTTGGTGATCTTGTTTGGGTTTTTCTGAGGAAAGAGAGATTTCCGAAGCAAAGGAAGCATAAGTTAATGCCTAGGGCCGAAGGACCATTTCAAATCATTGACAAAGTCAATGATAATGCTTATAAGGTGGATCTAGGTGGAAAATATGGAGTCTCTTCCACTTTCAATGTGGGTGACCTTTCCCCTTATTATGAAGATGACGAGTTGAGGTCAACTCTTTTTGAAGAAGGGGAGGATGATGGAAATCCCAAAATAATTCATGAGTCAAAGGAGGTTTTGTTGACCCGTTATTTTGAGGATGGGCCGGTGGATAATTATTGGGCCCATGGACCGTTCATTTCGGGTCATGGTTATTCTAGTATTTCCACTTTGGGAAATTAGAATAATAAAATTAGTGGTGTTTCATGTAAATAAATAATGATTAATTAAGTAATTAAGTTAATTAGAGTAGGGTGAGTTGGCGTGGGTCCTTGTTGACGTGTGGAGAGAGTTGGAGTGATTTTTGTGTGCTGATTTATGTGGGGGTCCAAGGTGATTTTTTGGGGGACATTATGAACGTGATTTTGGGTAAAAAGAGGATTATTTTGCTGAAATAATGGCATGGGAAAGAGGGAATATTAGGGGATTTGGGAAAGATATGATCTGATTTGATTTTAGCTTGATTTAAGGAAGGTATGATCAGATTTGCATATCTTAAGATATTCTTTTGAATATGGTCGAAAATGGGATGGAAATAAATCAGATTTTCTGATTTTCTTCTCAAAATCAATTAAGAGATTTGAATCCCTTAAATTAAGGGATTTAATTTAATTAATTGATTTGTTCCTTAATGTTGGGCGTTTTTATGGCAAGGGGGTTGATTGAGATGATTCTTTTGGGCATAAATAAGGGAATAGCATGGAATTATGGGAGGTTTTGGATGGGTTCTTGACTAGGTGCGTCCAAGGCATTAAAGGAGGGATATTTTCTGATTTTCCTAGTCTAAATGGCATGTTTAATGGAGGGAAAGAAGACCTTGGTGCATGGAAGTTCTCCTTAAGTTATTAGCATGAATTAAGGATTAATTCCTTAAAACTCTCACACATTTTTGGATAGTTTATTTTGGACAAATTTAAGGGGAGTTACTAGGGTTTTGTCCACTATAAATAGGAGATGTATGTTTGTATTTCAAAGGAATCAATGAATGAATAAAGTTTGAATCTTGATATCTTTACTTGCAATATCATGTATTGAGTTGCTCGTGTTTTCCCAAGTTTTGCTTGAAGAATTTGTGAGAGAAGTGAGAGTTCCTTCTTTGCAAATTTTCTTGAATCTAATCATCCAAGTGAGTGTTCCTTGTGTGTAAGATTCATACTAGTAAAAGAGTGAGTGTTCCTCTTTTACATATCTTGATTGTCAGGTGAGTGTCCCCTACTATCAAAACCCCTTATTTCTCTTCTACTTCTTATCAAAACCATAATTAAACCTATCCAAAAATCCATATCTATTTCTTTCCTTTTCCACCTAAAACACATATCCATTTCTTCCTTAATTTCTAGCCTAAACACATTTCTAAGTCTTTTTCTAAAGCCTACGAATCTGTCCTTTTTGTTAACCTATTTGTGATCCATTTTGTCTAGTAATTTCTAGTGTTCTTCATTAGATTTTACATCAAAAAACCGCTCCCATATGAAAGAGTTTAACTCAAAACAATGTATTTCAAGTGTTTATGACAGTTTCATGGGTAAATAAGCCATTTTCTACCCAAAACTGATCCCTTTTAACCAATGTTGACTCGTATCGCCCTATTCAAAATGTTTAGATCATTTTATACCCAAAACCTCTCCCGTTTGACCGAGTTTGACTCAAATCGATGTATTTCAAGTTTTTTTGACATGTTCATGATTAAATACGTCATTTTCTACCCAAAACCGATTCGTTTAGACCAATATTGACTAATATCGTCCTATCCAAAGTGATTAGGTCATTATATACCCAAGATCTCTCCCGTTTGATCGAGTTTGAGTCAAATAGAGTTTTCTCCATTGTTTAGGGCATGTTCAAGGGTAGCTACGTCATTTTCTACCCCAAATCGATCCCATTTGACCTATATTTACTCATATCGTCCTATTCGAAATGTTTAGGTCATCTTATACCCACCTCTCCCATTTGACAGAGTTTCACTAGAATCGATGTATTTCAAAAGTTTATAACATGATCGTGGTTAGATACGTCACTTTCTACCCAACACTGATCCCATTTAACCTATATTGACTTCTATCGTCCTATTCAAAGTGTTTAGTTCATTTTGTGCCCAAAACCTCTCCCGTTTGACGGAGTTTGACTCTAATCGATTTATTTCAAGTGGTTTTGACATATTCATGGGTAAATACGTCATTTTCTACCCAAAATCGATCCCATTTGACTAATATTGACTCATATTGTCCTATTCGATGGTTTTAGATCATTTTATACCCAAAACCTCTCATGTTTGACCGAGTTTGAATCCAATGATGTATTTAAAGTTCTTATGACATGTTCCAGAGTAGATACGTCATTTTCTATCAAAACCGATCCCATTTAACCAATATCGACTCATATCGTCCTATTCGAAGTGCTTAGGTTATTTTATACCCAAAACATCTCTCGTTTGACAAAGTTTGACTCAAATCGATGTATTTCAAATGTTTATCACATGTTTTAGGGTAAATACAACATTTTCTACCCAAAACCGATCCCATTTGAGCAATATTGACTCACATCGTCCTATTCGAAGTGTTTAGGTTATTTTATACCCAAAACCTCTCTTGTTTACTCGAGTTTGGCTGAAATCGATGTATTTCAAGTGTTTATGACATGTTCTAAGGTTAATACGTCATTTTCTAGCCAAAACCAATTCCATTTGACCAATATTAACTCATATCGTCCTATTGGAAGTGTTTAGGTCATTTTATACCCAAAACCTCTCCCGAATGACAAAGTTTAACTCAAATCAATGTATTTCAAGTATTTATGACATTTTCAAATGTAAATACGTTCTTTTCTACCAAAAATCGATCTATATTAATCAATATTGACTCATATTGTCCCCTCCTAAGTGTTTAGATCATTTTAAACCCAAAACCTCACCCGTTTGACAAGGTTTTACTCAAATCGATCTATTTCAAGTGTTTATGACATATTCATGATTAAATACGTCATTTTCTACCCAAAATCGATTTGTTTTGACCAATATTGACTCATATCGTCCTATCCGAAGTGTTTAGGTCATTTTAATCCCAAAAACTCTCCCGTTTGATTGAGTTTCACTCAAATAGAGTTTTTTAATTTGTGACATGTGTAAATACGTTATTTTCTACCCTAAATCGATCCTATTTTATATATATTTAATCATATAGTCCTATTAAAATTGTTAAGGTCATCTTTGATGTGAATCTAGGTATTGAAACCTTAATCCACACAAAAGGGATAGAACTAGATAGAAAACCCTCTAAAGCTACGCACCAAAGGTTTAAAATCTAGGGCGAAAGTTTAAGAATTGATTAAAGCAAAGCACCCTCAATTCCTACACTTCCTCACGTGAATCTAAAGCTTTAAGCACCAATTCACAACTCTTTGTTACACACAAAGAAAAACAACAAACTCTCTAAGTTTATTGAAGAATATATAGAAAAGAATCTCCAAATCCGATTTTTCCAAGCTTGGGTGCACATCTATTTATACCCATAGCTTGAGAGTTTCAATCATATTATGACTAGGCCTCCTACTTCTAAAAGGACTCCTAATAACCAATAGGATAATGCCACCTATTTATTACATAATCCTACTAAAACTCTAACACTATCTTATCTTAATTAGAATCTTATCCTACCTAAAAAGATAATATTACAATTTAACTACTCTAATCCTATTTTATTTAAAGTAAAACACTAAATATCCAATGCCATGTGTGTAGCCACGTCCATACCCATGCCATGTCACTTGCCATGTCACTTAAGTCGTAATAAAGCACCGATAAGATGTAATAAGCACATCTCATTGTAACAAGCACCTCCCCTTGTCTTAAAATTTTCCTCCTTGGTCAAAATTTTCAATCTTCGAAAATTACTCCAAGATTTTAGCTTTTGATCAAGGCCTTCCATCAATCATCACCTCCATGGCTTCCACACATTATAGAATCATAAAATCTGAAAATGGAAAGTTCAAAACACACCTATGCCTAAAATGAGAAAAACCCTATCAAATGAAATGGGAGAAAACTCATAGGCAAAACCAACTTATTCCCTATGTCCACCAATCCTCATTTACATTTGCATGTTATCATGCACATGCAAATGTTCCCCTTTGATGGCTAGAAGATTCGTGTCTCCATAAGCCAACAACTCTCCCATGGTAGCATTCTTCTTTAAAGCTTCAACCAATCCTTCGAATTTGGCATCCTCTATCATATCATCCTCCTCTTCTTCAAAAGAGTTTGTCCTCAAACTTCAAAGTTGATCATCAGGCACATAAGGTGCTAAGTCGCCTATATTGAATGTGGCATGAACTCCATAGTCTCCAGGCAACTGAAGCTTATATGCATAATCACCCACCTTACTGATGATTTTGAATGGACCATCACACCTAGGCATAAGCTTGTTCTTACGTCGATTAGGAAATCTTTCCTTCCTCAAGTGTAACCAAACCAAGTCTCCCTCCTTGTAAGTATGTTGAGTCTTGTGTTTGTTAGCTCTAGCCTTATAGATATCATTGACCTTCTTAATTCTTGCTCTCACTTGGGTGTGAAGCTTTTGCATATAGTCAACCTTGGCCTTCGCATCCTTCTCTAATTCCCTTCCATCCACCAATAACACTCCCTTGCCATTATCTTTGTTAGAACGAGTTTTTAGAGCCATAAAAGGCTTCAAAACAAATGCTTTGGCTTGTGCATTCTTCCTCACAACATATATGTTTGTCCTTCCATCAAACTTCACAAATCTGTCATATTGCGAAGGTCTTCCCAAGAGAATATGACACGCATCCATGGGACAAACATCACAAAGCACTTGATCTTCATAATTGCCAATTTTAAACGAAATCAATGCTTGTTTACTAACCTTTACGTCACTTGACTTGCTAAGCCAATGGAGCTTATATGGTTGAGGATGGATTTGAGTAGGCACCTCCAACTTGTCCACTAAGAGTGTAGAAACCACGTTAGTACAGCTCCCTGAATCTATAATCACATCACATAGTCTTCCATGGACATTGCATCTTGTGAGGAAGATTTTCTCCCTTTGGCTCTCCTCTAATGGTAAGGACTTGGATTGCAATGCCCTTCGCAATACTAGGCTAGATCCCCTAGTTTCTGGCATCACCTCCTCCACATCCTCCTCTAGGACTTCAAAAGATGTGTTACCTTCTTCCTCTTCAAGCTCATGCTCCTCTTCTTCAAAGGTTTCATCTTCCTCCCAATTCCGAGTAGTAGCAATCCTAGCATGGGGACAATCCCGTTGGATATGGCCTTGTCCCTTACATTTGAAGCAAGTTCGTTGATCTCCCATAGGGGGCCTCGAACTTCCTCCCTTATCTCTCCCAAAAGATTGTGGCTTTATGGAATTCTCGAGATTAGGCTTCATATTAGACATCTCACGCACCCCTTTAGCTTCAAATGATCGAAAGATCCCTCTAGGTTTACGTGTTTGCCTTTCAACCCTAGTTGCTATTGTACACACCTCATCAAAGCTCCAATAGGGTTGTAATTCCACCTTTTCCTTGATTGGGTCATTTAACCCAGCCACAAAACGAGCCACCTTGTGGTCTTCTTTCTCCTCTAGCCCACACACCATGGCTAGATTTTCGAATTCCATCAAGTATTCCTCCACAGACCTCCTTTCTTGCTTCAAAGTATGCATTTTTATAAAATTGTTTTGTTCAAAGTCTTGAGGAACAAACCTTTTTTGCATGTACTTCTTTAGTTTTGTCCAAGATGAGATCTTGGAACGCCCCTCCTTTCTCCTCTTCTTTTGCAAACCTTCAAGCCACAAACTTGCATAAGAAGTGAGTTTGAGTTCAGCAACCTTAAAGGATCTATGATCATCATAGTCCTTATATCTGAAAATTCGTTCAACTCTACGGATCCAATCTAGGAATTTGTCTGGGTCCAAACTGCCATTGAACTCAGGGATTTCAAGTCTCAAGCTTTGATCCTCTTTCCCCCTTAAACTCTTTCTCCTACGCCCTTTGTATGATTCCTCATCATCACCTGAGGAGGATGGGTCCCTCTTGCTAGGCCTCCTTGAGCTTCTAACACTGGATTCACCATCACTTTCGCTAGAGTTAGATTCATGAGAAGAGAGTTTACCTTTGCTTGAGGACTTTTCCTTCTTCCCCACGATTTGCAACAACTCATTCATATGTTCCTTCAGTTCCTTCAACTCGCGTTCCATGCACAAGGCTTTGGCTTCTTGTAAGGTTAAACCTTTTTTGAAGCCTGGTGGCATCTCGTGTGCATCATCACCACTGGAATCCATATTGCTTGAGTATTCTTCGAATCCTCTTAATGAATCCTCTCAATGAAAGCACCAAAAGTTGATGTGAATCTAGGTATTGAAACCTTAATCCACACAAAAGGGATAGAACTAGATAGAAAACCCTCTAAAGCTACGCACCAAAGGTTTAAAATCTAGGGCGAAAGTTTAAGAATTGATTAAAGCAAAGCACCCTCAATTCCTACACTTCCTCACGTGAATCTAAAGCTTTAAGCACCAATTCACAACTCTTTGTTACACACAAAGAAAAACAACAAACTCTCTAAGTTTATTGAAGAATATATAGAAAAGAATCTCCAAATCCGATTTTTCCAAGCTTGGGTGCACATCTATTTATACCCATAGCTTGAGAGTTTCAATCATATTATGACTAGGCCTCCTACTTCTAAAAGGACTCCTAATAACCAATAGGATAATGCCACCTATTTATTACATAATCCTACTAAAACTCTAACACTATCTTATCTTAATTAGAATCTTATCCTACCTAAAAAGATAATATTACAATTTAACTACTCTAATCCTATTTTATTTAAAGTAAAACACTAAATATCCAATGCCATGTGTGTAGCCACGTCCATACCCATGCCATGTCACTTGCCATGTCACTTAAGTCGTAATAAAGCACCGATAAGATGTAATAAGCACATCTCATTGTAACAAGCACCTCCCCTTGTCTTAAAATTTTCCTCCTTGGTCAAAATTTTCAATCTTCGAAAATTACTCCAAGATTTTAGCTTTTGATCAAGGCCTTCCATTAATCATCACCTCCATGGCTTCCACACATTATAGAATCATAAAATCTGAAAATGGAAAGTTCAAAACACACCTATGCCTAAAATGAGAAAAACCCTATCAAATGAAATGGGAGAAAACTCATAGGCAAAACCAACTTATTCCCTATGTCCACCAATCCTCATTTACATTTGCATGTTATCATGCACATGCAAATGTTCCCCTTTGATGGCTAGAAGATTCGTGTCTCCATAAGCCAACAACTCTCCCATGGTAGCATTCTTCTTTAAAGCTTCAACCAATCCTTCGAATTTGGCATCCTCTATCATATCAATCTTATACCCAAAACCTCTCCCGTGTGACCAAGTTTCACTCAAATTGATGTATTGGAAGTGTTTATAACATGTTCATGGGTAGATACGTCACTTTGTACCCAAAACCTTTCCCGTTTGACCGAGTTTGACTCAAATCGATGTATATCAAGTTTTTATGAAATATTAATGAGTAAATACGCCATTTTCTACTTAAAACCAATCACTTTTTACCAATAATGACTCATATCGTCCTATTCGAAGTGTTTAGGTCATTTTATACCCAAACCTCTCCCGTTTGTTCGAGTTTGACTCAAATCAATGTATTTCATGTTTCAGACATGTTCATGGGTAAATACATCATTTTCTACCAAAAATCAATCCCTTTTGACTAATATTGATTCATATCATCCTATTCGATGTGTTTAGATCATTTTATACCTAAAACCTCTCCCGTTTCACCGAGTGTGACTCAAATAGATGTATTTCAAGTGTTTATGACATGTTCAAGGGTAAATACGTCATATTATCCTATTCAAAGGTAGTAGTTCATTTTATACCCAAAATCTCTCCCTTTTGATCGAGTTTTACTAAAATCGATGTATTTCAAGTGTTTATGACAAGTTCTAGGGTAAAAACATCACTTTCTACCCAAAACCTATCCCATTTGACTAATATTGACTCATATCTTCCTATTCATAGTGTTTAGGTTATTTTATACCCAAAACCTCTCTCATTTACTCGAGGTTCACTCAAATGGATGTATGGTGTTTATGACATGGTATAGGGTAAATACGTCATCTTCTACCCAAAATCGATCCCGTTTGACCAATATTGACTTATATCATCCTATTCAAAGTGTTTAGGTCATTATATACCAAAAACCGCTCCCATATGAAAGAGTTTAACTCAAAACAATGTATTTCAAGTGTTTATGACAGTTTCATGGGTAAATAAGCCATTTTCTACCCAAAACTGATCCCTTTTAACCAATGTTGACTCGTATCGCCCTATTCAAAATGTTTAGATCATTTTATACCCAAAACCTTTCCCGTTTGACCGAGTTTGACTCAAATCGATGTATTTTAAGTTTTTTTGACATGTTCATGATTAAATACGTCATTTTCTACCCAAAACCGATTCGTTTAGACCAATATTGACTAATATCGTCCTATCCAAAGTGATTAGGTCATTATGTACCCAAGATCTCTCCCGTTTGATCGAGTTTGAGTCAAATAGAGTTTTCTCCATTGTTTAGGGCATGTTCAAGGGTAGCTACGTCATTTTCTACCCCAAATCGATCCCATTTGACCTATATTTACTCATATCGTCCTATTCGAAATGTTTAGGTCATCTTATACCCACCTCTCCCATTTGACAGAGTTTCACTAGAATCGATGTATTTCAAAAGTTTATAACATGATCGTGGTTAGATACGTCACTTTCTACCCAACACTGATCCCATTTAACCTATATTGACTTCTATCGTCCTATTCAAAGTGTTTAGTTCATTTTGTGCCCAAAACCTCTCCCGTTTGACGGAGTTTGACTCTAATCGATTTATTTCAAGTGGTTTTGACATATTCATGGGTAAATACGTCATTTTCTACCCAAAATCGATCCCATTTGACTAATATTGACTCATATTGTCCTATTCGATGGTTTTAGATCATTTTATACCCAAAACCTCTCTTGTTTGACCGAGTTTGAATCCAATTGATGTATTTAAAGTTCTTATGACATGTTCCAGAGTAGATACGTCATTTTCTATCAAAACCGATCCCATTTAACCAATATCGACTCATATCGTCCTATTCGAAGTGCTTAGGTTATTTTATACCCAAAACATCTCTCGTTTGACAAAGTTTGACTCAAATCGATGTATTTCAAATGTTTATCACATGTTTTAGGGTAAATACAACATTTTCTACCCAAAACCGATCCCATTTGAGCAATATTGACTCACATCGTCCTATTCGAAGTGTTTAGGTTATTTTATACCCAAAACCTCTCTTGTTTACTCGAGTTTGGCTGAAATCGATGTATTTCAAGTGTTTATGACATGTTCTAAGGTTAATACGTCATTTTCTAGCCAAAACCAGTTCCATTTGACCAATATTAACTCATATCGTCCTATTGGAAGTGTTTAGGTCATTTTATACCCAAAACCTCTCCCGAATGACAAAGTTTAACTCAAATCAATGTATTTCAAGTATTTATGACATTTTCAAATGTAAATACGTTCTTTTCTACCAAAAATCGATCTATGTTAATCAATATTGACTCATATTGTCCTCTCCTAAGTGTTTAGATCATTTTAAACCCAAAACCTCACCCGTTTGACAAGGTTTTACTCAAATCGATCTATTTCAAGTGTTTATGACATATTCATGATTAAATACGTCATTTTCTACCCAAAATCGATTTGTTTTTGATGTGTAAACAAGATGAGAACCTTGTTACAGAATATGTGTTTAAGGGGTCTTAATGAAATGTCGTGATTAATGAGGGGAGAATAGGGGAACACTCAACCCTAGTCTCGGATATAACCAAGGGGAACACTCACCCTTCGCTTAGTGTAGTTTGGAAATAGGGATTACTCAACCCACTCGTTTACTACGTAAGTTCTAGGTTTGGGAACACTCGACCAAAACTAGTACTCTTCAAATTTGGATTCTCAAATTTGGACCTTAAAAATGACTATTAGCAAGTCACGTTTAATCAAAGAAAAACTCAAGTGTTTAGCAAATTTCTGGATGTATTTCTATTCGTTCAGTACACTATTTATAGTAGTGTATTCATTACATAGGATTCCCCTTTTGTAGTTATCCATTACTTGCCTAATTAAGGACAGAAATAAAACTAACTATAAAGTGATTAAAAAGGCTCATATAACCGTCCCCTTAATCCTTTATCACAAAACAACTGAAATTAACTAATAACCATAAACTGAAACTAACTAATTAACGAAAACTAAGCTTGAATTAAGGAAAAAACGTTCAGCAAACAAGAAGTCTTCAACCGGCATTTTCCACGTGCAAAACCTTGCATGTTCAACGTTCAAATCCGTGTAAATAGCTGGCTTGTAACCTCCTTTGACTCAAGCTCCTTTATTCCACCCATGAACTAACCAACTCCCTAATTTACGCCTAAGTAGTTCAACTGACCAGCTAGCTAACTAACTCCTTGATTTACGTCAACTAACCAACCCAACTGACCAGCTAGCTAACTAACTCCTTGATTTACGCCTATTCAGTTTAACTAACCAACGAGCTAACTAAACTTCTTAATTCACGGCCTTTAGTTCAACTAATCACCTAGTCTTACGCCCAACTAACAATCAGACAACTTCTCCCTTAATTCATGCCCCATGATCAGTCCACGTAACTCTAAATACCCCAAATCATGCGTGGCATCAAGTCGGCATCATTACTAGATCCCTTCAACTAGATTAACTACTTTAAGTGAAGTATAACCAGTAGTAAAACTTTCTGGACCGCCGTGCATAGGATTGAAGAACGATTTGGACAGAATTAACCCCTTAGCATTTAATTCAATAACACCGTCTTGACCGTCTTCATCTAAATCATGGATAATTGTTCTTTGACCATTTTGGTCATCCTCCCCTTCTTCAACAGGAATTGCCCTCAATTCGTCATCATCAAGGTAAGGAGCAAGATCACCAACGTTGAATGTACTTGAGACACCATATTGACCTCCCAAATCAACTTTGTATGCGTTGTCATTGATCTTTTCCATGATTTCAAATGGGCCCTCGGCTCTTGGCATAAGTTTGTTCTTCCTTTTACTAGGAAAACGTTCCTTCCTCATGTAAATCCACACTAAATCCCCAACTTCAAAAGACTTCACATTTCTCACTCGTTTGTTGGCTTGTTTCTTGTAGATTTCATTCGCCTTTTCAATGTTCCTCCGAACTTCTTTATGGACTTTTACCATGAATTCGGCTTGTTCTTTTGCCCCACCATGAACGAACTTGTCTTTTGGCAAAGCAATAAGATCAATGGGAACATAAGGATTGACGCCATATACTACTTCAAAAGGAGAGTACTTTGTAGTAGCACTAGGTGTCCTATTATAAGCGAACTCGGCATGAGCAAGTTTATTATCCCAATCCTTGGTACTTTTGCTTATCAAAGTCCTAAGCAACGAACCAAGTATTCTATTCACCACCTCCGTTTGGCCATCGGTTTGTGGATGATGAGAGGTAGAGAATAATAACTTAGTTCCCATCAAACGCCATATGGATTTCCAAAAATGACTTAGGAACTTAGTATCGCGATCTGACACAATTGTGCGTGGCACCCCATGGAAACGAACTACCTCTTCAAAGTATAACTTAGCCACCTTTATTGCATCTTCAGTTTTATGGCAAGGAATGAAATGAGCCATTTTTGAGAACCGATCAACCACCACCATTATTGAGTCTTTGCCTCTTTGAGTTCTTGGCAAGGCTACGATGAAATCCATACTAACATCTTCCCAAGGTCTTTCGGGAATTGGTAAGGGCTTGTAGAGACCTTTGTGAAAGATCATTTTTGCTCTTTGACAGGTAGAACAACGACTCACCACATGATGAACTGTGGCTAACATTTTCGGCCAATAAAAATGAGCTTGGAGAAGCTCCATTGTCTTGTGAATACCCACGTGACCAGCTAATCCTCCCCCATGAGCTTCATGTATCAACAAACTTCGAATGGGACATTTTGGGATGCATAATCTATTTCCTTTGAAAAGAAAACCATTATGCAAAGAAAATAGGTCATAAACTCCACGGACGCATTTTTCAATTATCCCCTTGAATTCATCATCTTCTTGATAGTATTCTTTAATCAACTCGAATCCAAGTACCTTGGCTTCAACCATTCCAAGCAAATTATGCCTCCTAGACAAGGCATCTGCCACCACATTCGCTTTTCCACTCTTGTATTTAGAGGAAAAATTAAATGTTTGTAAGAATTCGACCCACTTTGCATGCCTTGCGTTCAGCTTCTTTTGGCCATGTATGAATCTCAAGGATTCATGATCAGAATGCAATATGAAAGGTTGTGGCCTCAAATAATGTGACCAATGATCTAGAGCCCTCACCATAGCATAGAACTCTTTATCATAGGTGGAGTAATTCAGCTTGCCTTGACTCATCTTCTCACTAAAGTAGGCAATGGGTCGCCCACCTTGAATCAAAACGGCACCAATACCTTTTCCACTTGCGTCACATTCAACCTCAAATGGTTTGGAAAAATCAGGAAGTGCTAATATGGGTGTGTTGCACATCTTCTTCTTGACTTCTTCAAACGCCCTTTGAGCTTGGGGCGTCCATTCGAACACGCCTTTCTTAGTACACTCGGTGATGGGAGCCATGAGTGTGCTAAAGTTCTTGATGAATCTTCTATAGAAAGAAGCAAGTCCATGAAATGAACGAACTTCCGTGAGCGTTTTCGGACTAGGCCATGATTGAATTGCTTCAATTTTGCTAGGATCCACCTTTACGCCATCACCTGAAACTATGTAGCCAAGAAACATGACTTCATATAATAGAAAATCACATTTTTCTAGTTTTCCATACAGTTTTTCTTTTCTTAACACAGAAAATACTTGAAAAAGGTGATCAAAATGAGATTCTTCATCCCGTGAATAGATGAGAATATCATCCAAGTATACTACCACAAACTTGCCAAGAAATGGCCTTAGCACCTCATTCATCAACCTCATGAACGTGCTAGGGGCATTGGTAAGGCCAAATGGCATGACGAGCCATTCATATAGCCCATGCTTTGTCTTGAATGCAGTCTTCCATTCATCCCCTTCTCTCATGCGAATCTGATGATATCCACTTCTCAAGTCTACTTTTGAGAAGACCTTGGAACCACTCAATTCATCCAGCATATCGTCAAGTCTTGGGATTGGAAACCTGTACTTGATAGTAACGTTATTAACGGCTCTACTATCAATACACATTCTCCAAGTACCATCTTTCTTAGGAACCAACAAAGCAGGAACGGCACATGGACTCATGGACTCACGCACATAACCCATACCCATTAGTTCTTCAATTTGGCGTTGTAACTCCTTGGTTTCCAAAGGATTACATCTATAGGCTGGTTTATTTGGTAAGGGTGCTCCGGGAATGAGATCAATTTGATGCTCAATTCCTCGTATGGGTGGTAGTCCCTTAGGTAATTCATCTGGAAAAACGTCCTCAAAATTTTGAATTAATTGGGCTAATTTAGGATTTCGAGCAACAAAATTTTCGTGGGTTTCTTTGGAGTATAGTAGAAACAATTCTGCCTCACCATCTAACTCCCTCTCAAATTCTCTAAAAGACAATAAGGATACTTCTTTTTGTGGTGTTTGTGATGGTGAAAAACGTGGGGGTGGTAAAGGGTGTAGTTTTTTCTTCCTCCCTTCATGGACTATTGTATAAGTGTTGTGATACCCATCGTGTATAGATCTTCTATCAGTTTGCCAAGGTCTACCAAGTAGAATATGACAAGCATCCATGGACACAACATCACATAATATCGAATCACAATACGCACCAATACAAAAAGAGACCATACATTGCTTCCTAACCCCGGTGCTAGCATTAGAGTCTAACCAACTCAATTTGTAAGGTTGTGGATGATTTGTGGTCGTAAGACCTAGTTTGGATACTAGAGTCTTAGATACGGTATTAGCCTCACTTCCCCCATCAATAATTAGATCACATACCTCGTCACCAATTTTACAACGGGTGATGAAAATGTGTTGTCGTTGAGGGGCAGCATCTTCTTCCACACGTGCTTGCAAGGCCCTCCTAATCACGAGGCTAGTCTTCTCCTCTGATTCGGCAATGCAATCGTCACAATCATCTTCAACGTCTTCTTCTCCATCCTCAAACTCATCCCAATTGATGTTTTGAGTGGCCATGAGTTTAACTTCTTGCATAGTTAATGCCCTAGTATTAGGACAATCCTTCTTGTAATGACCTCGCCCTCCACATTTGTAACACACAATGTCACCTATCTTCACGTTCCTTGCGTCCTTCTTTATGGGGTTGCTTGATTTGTTAAAGGACGAATTTTCCTTTGTAGGAAAAGAAGGTTTTCGTGTCAATTGAGGAATGGCAGTAGGCTTCTTCTTCTTCCTCTTAGCATCGAATTTACTCACCAACTTGCAAGCTTCCACAAACGTGAGGTTAGTGTAACCCTCAAGTCTGTCTTGTAATTCTTGGTCCAAACCAGATATGAAACGCCCCATTTTGAGCTCTTCATTCTCGGTTACTTCGCACACAATAGCAAGCCTATCGAATTCTTTTATGTAATCCTCGACAGAGTCCCCATTTTGTTGCAAGGTACTCCATTTCACATATTGGCTTTGCTTGTAATTGTGGGGGATGAAACGGTCTTTCATCCGTTTTTTGAGTTTGTCCCAAGTAGAGATAGGAACTTTCCCCTTAAGGGTACGTCCCCTTTGTTCTCCTTGTAACCAACTATCACCATAGCCTTTTAGCTTGACTTTGGCAATCTTAAAACGCTGAACATCCTCATGGATGTCCTTGTATTCAAAGTACCTTTCCAAGGATTTCTCCCATTCTAAGTACTTTTCTGGATCAAGGGTCCCATCAAATGAAGGGATGTCCACTTTGAGACTCCTATCTTCCCTCCTAGGTGGAGGGTCTTCCTCTCGATCTCTCCTATCTTGCTCGTTCATGAGTCTTGCCATTAAGGCAGCAAGATTCCCTTGTAGATTGGCATTAGTTTCGGCCAATCTTTCTTGACTAGCAATGGATCGATTTAGAGCTTCCAAGGCTGTCCTTAAATCTTGATTTTCTCCCATGGTGTGTGATGTGTAAGCAAGATGAGAACCTTGTTACAGAATATGTGTTTAAGGGGTCTTAATGAAATGTTGTGATTAATGAGAGAAGAATAGGGGAACACTCAACCCTAGTCTCGGATATAACCAAGGGGAACACTCACCCTTCGCTTAGTGTAGTTTAGAAATAGGGATTACTCAACCCACTCGTTTACTACGTAAGTTCTAGGTTTGGGAACACTCGACCAAAGCTAGTACTCTTCAAATTTGGATTCTCAAATTTGGACCTTAAAAATGACTATTAGCAAGTCACGTTTAATCAAAGAAAAACTCAAGTGTTTTGCAAATTTCTGGATGCATTTCTATTCATTTCGTGCACTATTTATAGTAGTGTCTTCATTACATAGGATTCCATTATTTGCCTAATTAAAGACAGAAATAAAAAACTAAATATAAAGTGATTAAAAGGCTAATAACCGTCCCTTTAATCCTTTACACAAACCGGAATTACCTAACAACAATAAACTGAAATAAACTACTAACAACAATCAGAAACTAACTAACTAATCGTAAAACTAGGCTTAAACTAAGGAAATATTTAACAAACTTTGAACGGCATTCCATCCGATTATTAAAACGTGCAAAATGGCTTCAATAACCTCTTCAGCGTGTATTTAGCTTGTTTGCAACTACCTTTGACTTAAGCCCCTTTATTCCAGCCATGAACTAACTAACTCCCTAATTTATGCCTAAGTAGTTCAACTGACCAGCTAACTAACTAACTCCTTGTTGTACGTCCACTAACCAACCAACTAAGCAAAGAATCAGCTAACTAACTCCAATTCTCACGCCTCTTCAGTTTAACAAATCAACGAGTTAACTACCCTCCTTAAGTCACGCTAATTAGTTCACTAATGATGCGTGCATAAATGTGAACGACGAGCATGTTGAAGAATTATTCCAAGAAAGTCAAGAAAGCATGAATCTATACTTGGAAGCGTCCTCAATAGGTCAAACTTACTATCGGGGGCATCAAGACAAAGCCACGCTTTGTATGGTGGCGTTCTTGGGAGTTCTTGAAGCTTCTTGATAGTTCTTTAAGGTTTCTTTAAAAGCTTTCTTAGATTTTGGTCTACAAGTTTTTACCTTTCACTTGAAAGGGTTTTTCTTGGTTTAGACCTTAGGTTTCTTTATGTTCTTAATTATTTTTGTACGTGTGCGTAGTTAATTAAGTTGGAGAATCGTGTAACGTTACTTGGCGCACAAGGTTAAGTTAGGTTTCCTATTTCAAGAGGGATTCCTACTCAAAATTGAAAGTGGCGGCTGCTTGGAGATCAAGGCAAAGTGGAAGACTTTTACTCAAGCTAGAACTCTAATGTGTTTAGAAAAAGTAGGAGTTTTACTCAAGCTAGAACTCTAATGTGTTTAGAAAAAGTAGGAGTTTTACTCAAGTTAGAACTCTAATATGCTTAGGAAGAGAAGGAGTTTTATTCTAGTTAGAGTTCTAATAGTCTTAGGAAAGGATTGCTATAAATACTCCATGTAATTCACGAATTCATTCATTCATTCAGATTTTGAGCAATACAAAAAACACATTTATTTTGAGTGATATTTTGGTTGGATTACCTAAATATTTCTTTGGCTAACTTGCGAGTTGGTTGCTGTTTTGGGTGTTTTAGTTAAAACATTCATTGGTTTGATTAATTAAGTGGACTCTTAATTAATTAAACTCAGTTCTTGCCTAGTTCTTGGTGATTTATCTGTATAGGACGAAGCTTAGAACATATCCTTGTGATAACTTGGTTTTCGGATCAAGAATCACATCATCGTGGTATCAGAGCTGTTGGTGACGTTTGGCTTGGAATTTTTGGCTGAAATTTTGTGGGAGGATTCAGAAAACGTAGATCAACATTGTGTCAAAATTTCGTGTCAATCGGACGCGTAACGAAGTCTGTGCAACCTCAAACTTTTGAGATTGTTACACGGAGTTGCGATCTGGAGATCGGTTTTTAATTGCCTCAAGAATCAATCAAGATTCAATCTTTTAATCAAGATTTTTACATAAACTAACCTGGTTTGTGTAGGAGCAATGAGTGACGAAGAAATCCCAGGGATTCCAAGGGGTTTGAACCTTGATCAAGCGCATAACTTGCGAAGGGATCGTCAAATAGAGCGATTGTCACAACAATTGCAAGAAGTATTGGCTAGGCTTGACGAACGTGACAAAACTTCATCTTCAAGGAAGAACAAATCAGTTACAAGTTCTAGTTCAAGTGAAGATGAATATGAAAGGAGAAAAGCAAGTAGATCACGCCATAAAGATTCATCTTCAAGTGATGAACCTAGAAGGCATAGACGGAAGAACAAGGCCAAAGATGATGACCGAAATATAAGGTTAGATTTTCCGGAATTCAATGGTAGTATGCTAGACCCCGAAAAATATTTTGAGTGGGTTAGAAGAGCGGAAACACTCTTTGATTACAAGGAGTATGATGAACGAAAGAGGTGCAAACTTGCTGAATTAAAACTCACGGGTTATGCGAGTTTATGGTATGATAATCTCAAGAAAAAGAGACGCAAGGAGGGACGATCCAAGATCACTACTTGGACACAATTACAGAAATATATGAAGCGTCAATTTGTGCCCCATGAGTACGTGCAAGAAGTGTATCTCAAGATGCAGACTTTTAAGCAAGGAAATCAATCCGTGGAGGCTTATTTGTGTGAATTTGAGAAACTATGTTTATTGTGTGATTTAGAAGAAATTCTAGAGCACAAAATAGCACGTTTTATTGCAGGTTTGAACGAAAATGTTCAAGAGAAGATTGAATTGCACGAATACTATTCGTTTGAAGAAGTATGCAAGGCGGCCATTAAGGTTGAAAGACAATTCAAGGCCAAGAAGACCTCAAGTGTGAAGCCGTTCACACGCACGTTCACAAAGGCTAGTGACAAGCCTACCTTTGATAGGACTTCTTCTAATTCGTATGCTAAAGATAACAAACCCAGAAACGAAGCTAGCAAGAAGGTGACTGAAGATAGAAAATGTTTCAAATGTGGGAGTGTTGGCCATATAGCAAGCAATTGCTACTCAAAACGCACTATGACGGCTCAAGAATGGGAAGAAGAGAAAGCTAGGTGTGAGGGAAGTAGTGACATGGAGGTTGTGGTCGAGCAAGAACGTGATTTTGAAGAAGAGGAGGGTAGTGCCGAAGAGGTTGATGGTGAAACGCAAGGAAAGAGCTTGGTTCTAAGGAGAGCTCTTCACTCTAAACCTATGCCCGTTGAAGAGAATCAAAGAGAGAAAATCTTTTTAACAAGGTGCAAGGTGGAAGATCGATTGTGTGACGTAATAATAGACTCGGGAAGTTGCACAAATGTGGTGTCTACAACTTTGATCAACAAATTAGAGTGGCCTACAACCGATCACCCAAAACCTTACAAGCTACATTGGCTCAATGATGCTAGTGACGTAAAGGTAACGAAGCGAGCCCTAATCACCTTTTCAATTGGCAAATATCATGATAAAGTTTTATGTGATGTATGCCCCATGGATGCTTGTCATATCTTATTGGGTAGACCATGGCAATATGATAGATTTGTCAAGTTTAATGGTAGGACAAATGTGTATATAATTCGAAAAGGAAAGGGGGAAAAATCATATGCATTGAAACCACTTGTTGATCATAGAATTAACCCTAGTTCGAAAGGTGCATATTTAATTGGGGAAAAGGAGTTGGAGAAAGAGATCAACAATAACAATATGGTATATATTATGGTGGCTAACAATGTGCAAGTGAATGAAAGTAAACAAGAAAAGAGGCCCGTGGAATTAGAAGTGGTATTGCAAGAGTATTGTGATGTTTTTCCTAGTGAATTACCACCGGGATTACCACCAATTCGTGGTATTGAACATCAAATTGATCTTATTCCGGGAGCTCCACTACCTAACAAGGCAGCATATAGAAGTAATCCAGAAGAAACAAAGGAAATACAACGTCAAATAGAGGAATTGATGCAAAGAGGCTACGTGAAAGAGAGTATGAGCCCCTGTGCCGTGCCTGCATTGCTAGTTCCAAAAAAAGATGGGAGTTGGCGTATGTGCATTGATAGTAGGAGTGTGAACAACATAACCATCAAGTATAGATTTCCTATACCTAGACTTGATGATTTGTTAGACGAATTGCATGGTTCAAAGCTATTTTCCAAGATTGATCTTATGAGTGGCTATCATCAAATACGCATGAGGGAAGGAGATGAATGGAAGACGGCTTTCAAGACTAAAGTGGGGTTGTACGAGTGGTTAGTCATGCCTTTTGGTCTAACCAATGCGCCTAGTACATTTATGAGATTGATGAACGAGGTGTTGAAACCATTTCTTGGAAGGTTCGTAGTTGTTTACTTGGATGACATATTAATTTATTCTGAAAATTTCAATGATCATCTAATGCATTTGAGAAGCGTTTTTGAGGTTCTTAGGGAGAAGAAGTTGTACGCAAAATTGGAAAAATGTTATTTCCTTGTTCCTAGCGTGACGTTTCTAGGGTATGTAGTATCCAAAGATGGTGTGTCCGTGGATCAATCCAAGGTTGAAGCTATCAAGACTTGGCCCGTACCTACCAATGTGAGTGAAGTTAGATCGTTTCATGGTCTAGCGTCATTTTATAGAAGATTTGTGAAGAATTTTTCCACGATAGTTGCACCTATGACTGAATGCTTGAAGAAAGACAAGGGAAAATTCGAGTGGACCAAGGAAGCCCAACGTGCATTTGATTTGGTCAAAAGGAAGCTATGTGAAGCACCTGTACTTGCATTGCCGGATTTTTCACAACCATTTGAGGTAGAAACCGACGCTAGTGGTGTGGGGATTGGTGCCGTTTTGGTTCAAAAGAAGCGCCCTATTGCCTATTTTAGTGAGAAATTAAACGGTGCTAGATTGAACTATTCTACCTATGACAAGGAGTTTTATGCTATTGTGCGAGCATTGGACCATTGGAGTCACTATTTGCGCCCAAATCACTTTGTGTTGCATAGTGATCACGAAGCTTTGAAGTACATTCATGGTCAACAAAAATTGAACCCTAGACATGCTAAATGGGTAGAGTTTCTACAAGCTTTCAATTTTTCTTCAAAGTATAAAGAGGGGAAAGCGAATGTAGTGGCCGATGCACTATCTAGAAGACACACGTTGCTTGGAGTATTGAATTGTAAACTACTTGGTTTCGAGTTAATCAAGGAGTACTATAAGGGGGACGTGGATTTCTCTACACTCCTAGAGGAGTGTTCCAAGGGGGCCGTAGGTTCCTATGTTTTACAAGACGGTTTTCTTTTCAAGGGGAATCGTTTGTGCGTGCCTAAGTGTTCTATTAGAGAATTAATAGTAAGAGAAGTGCATGGTGGAGGGATAGCGGGACATTTTGGCATAACGAAAACATTAACTATGCTCCAAGAGCATTTTTATTGGCCTAGAATGCTAGCGGATGTACAATCAATAGTTTCTAGGTGTGCAACATGTCAAAAAGCCAAGGCTACGTTTCATCAAGGCTTATATACGCCCTTGCCCGTGCCAGATTCACCTTGGGAAGACGTGTCTATGGATTTCGTAGTTGGTTTGCCAAGGACTCAAAGAGGAAAGGACTCAATCATGGTTGTAGTGGATCGATTTTCCAAGATGGCTCATTTCATACCTTGTCACAAAGTGGACGATGCTATGAAAGTGGCGGAATTGTATTTCAAGGAAGTGGTGAGACTACATGGGTTGCCGAACAGTATTGTGAGTGATCGTGATACAAAGTTCATGAGTTTCTTTTGGAAATCACTATGGAAGTTGGTGGGAACGAAGCTGTTATTTAGTACATCATATCACCCGTAAACGGACGGACAAACGGAGGTAACAAATCGAACTCTTGGTGTGCTTTTACGTGGACTAGTGAGCAAAACGCAAAAAGATTGGGATATTAAGCTTGCTCATGCCGAGTTTGCTTACAATAGATCACCTACTTATGCCACAAAACACACGCCATTTGAAGTTGTTTATGGTGTCAATCCAAGAATGCCCATTGATTTGATTGAAATTCCAAAAGGGGAATTAATTCATAAGGATGCCGAGGCTAAGATCAAGTACATGATGAAGCTACACGCACAAGTTAGAGCTAGGATTGAACGTGTCAATGAACTCTACAAAGCACGAGCTAACAAGAACAAAAAGCCACAAAGTTTTGAAGTTGGCGACTTGGTGTGGCTACACTTGAGAAAAGAAAGATTTCCTAGCAAAAGAAAGAATAAATTGATGCCAAGAAGTGAGGGGCCGTTCAAGATTATTGAGAAGATCAATGAGAATGCATATAAGCTTGAATTGCCGGGAGAATATGGTGTAAGCGCAACATTTAATGTTGGGGATTTGGTGAAGTATTTGCCAGATGATGCTATTGAAGATTTGAGGGCAAATTCTTTTGAAGAAGGGGAGGATGATGCGTGCATAAATGTGAACGACGAGCATGTTGAAGAATTATTCCAAGAAAGTCAAGAAAGCATGAATCTATACTTGGAAGCGTCCTCAATAGGTCAAACTTACTATCGGGGGCATCAAGACAAAGCCACGCTTTGTATGGTGGCGTTCTTGGGAGTTCTTGAAGCTTCTTGATAGTTCTTTAAGGTTTCTTTAAAAGCTTTCTTAGATTTTGGTCTACAAGTTTTTACCTTTCACTTGAAAGGGTTTTTCTTGGTTTAGACCTTAGGTTTCTTTATGTTCTTAATTATTTTTGTACGTGTGCGTAGTTAATTAAGTTGGAGAATCGTGTAACGTTACTTGGCGCACAAGGTTAAGTTAGGTTTCCTATTTCAAGAGGGATTCCTACTCAAAATTGAAAGTGGCGGCTGCTTGGAGATCAAGGCAAAGTGGAAGACTTTTACTCAAGCTAGAACTCTAATGTGTTTAGAAAAAGTAGGAGTTTTACTCAAGCTAGAACTCTAATGTGTTTAGAAAAAGTAGGAGTTTTACTCAAGTTAGAACTCTAATATGCTTAGGAAGAGAAGGAGTTTTATTCTAGTTAGAGTTCTAATAGTCTTAGGAAAGGATTGCTATAAATACTCCATGTAATTCACGAATTCATTCATTCATTCAGATTTTGAGCAATACAAAAAACACATTTATTTTGAGTGATATTTTGGTTGGATTACCTAAATATTTCTTTGGCTAACTTGCGAGTTGGTTGCTGTTTTGGGTGTTTTAGTTAAAACATTCATTGGTTTGATTAATTAAGTGGACTCTTAATTAATTAAACTCAGTTCTTGCCTAGTTCTTGGTGATTTATCTGTATAGGACGAAGCTTAGAACATATCCTTGTGATAACTTGGTTTTCGGATCAAGAATCACATCAACTAACTAATCAGTTCAACTAATCCCTTAATTCATGCTCCATGATCGTCCAACTTGACTCCAATTACACGAATCATGCGTGGCATCAAACCGGCATCTTTACTAACTTCCTTCAACTAGATTAACTACTTTAAGGGAAGTATAACCTGTAGTAAAACTTTTTGGACCGCCTTGCATAGGATTGAAGAACGATTTGGACAGAATTAAGCCCTTAGCATTTAATTCAATAATACTGTCTTGACCGTCTTCATCTAAATCATGGATAATTGCACTTTGACCATTTTGGTCATCCTCCCCTTCTTCAACAGAAATTGCCCTCAATTCGTCATCATCAAGATAAGGAGCAAGATCACCAACGTTGAATGTACTTGAGACACCATATTGATCTCCCAAATCAACTTTGTATGCGTTGTCATTGATCTTTTCCATGATCTCAAATGGACCCTCGGCTCTTGGCATAAGTTTGTTTTTCCTTTTACTAGGAAAACGTTCCTTCCTCATGTAAATCCACACTAAATCCCCAACTTCAAAAGACTTCACATTTCTCACTCGTTTGTTGGATTGTTTCTTGTAGATTTCATTTGCCTTTTCAATGTTCCTCCGAACTTCTTTATGGACTTTGAGCATGAATTCGGCTTGCTCTTTTGCTCCACCATGAACGAATTTGTCTTTTGGCAAAGCGATAAGATCAATAGGAACATAAGGATTGACGCCATATACTACTTCAAAAGGAGAGTACTTTGTAGTAGCACTAGGTGTCCTATTATAAGCAAACTCGGCATGAGCAAGCTTATTATCCCAATCCTTGGTACTTTTGCTTATCAAAGCCCTAAGCAACGAGCCAAGTATTCTATTTACCACCTCCGTCTGGCCATCGGTTTGTGGATGATGTGAGGTAGAGAACAATAACTTAGTTCCCATCAAACGCCATATTGATTTCCAAAAATGACTTAGGAACTTAGTATCGCGATCTGACACAATTGTGCGTGGTACCCCATGGAAACGAACTACCTCTTCAAAGTATAGCTTAGCCACCTTCATTGCATCTTCAGTTTTATGGCAAGGAATGAAATGAGCCATTTTCGAGAACCGATCAACCACCACCATTATTGAGTCTTTGCCTCTTTGAGTTCTTGGCAAAGCTACAATAAAGTCCATACTAACATCTTCCCAAGGTCTTTCGGGAATTGGTAAGGGCTTGTAGAGACCCTTATGAAACACCATTTTTGCTCTTTGACAGGTAGAGCAACGACTCACCACATGATGAACTGTGGCTAACATTTTCGGCCAATAGAAATGAGCTTGGAGAAGCTCCATTGTCTTGTGAATACCCACGTGACTAGCTAGTCCTCCCCCATGAGCTTCATGTATCAATAAACTTCGAATGGGACCTTTTGGGATGCATAATCTATTCCCTTTAAAAAGAAAACCATTATGCAAGGAAAACAGTTCATAAACTCCACGAACGCATTTTTCTATTATCCCCTTGAATTCATCATCTTCTTGATAGTACTCCTTAATCAAATCGAATCCAAGTACCTTTGCTTCAACCATTCCAAGCAAATTATGCCTCCTAGACAAGGCATCTGCCACCACATTCGCTTTTCCACTCTTGTATTTAGAGGAAAAATTAAATGTTTGTAGGAATTCGACCCACTTTGCATGTCTTGCATTCAGCTTCTTCTGGCCATGTATGAATCTCAAGGATTCATGATCAGAATGCAATATGAAAGGTTGTGGCCTCAAGTAATGTGACCAATGATCTAGAGCTCTTACCATAGCATAGAACTCTTTATCATAGGTGGAGTAATTTAACTTGCCTTGACTCACCTTCTCACTAAAGTAGGCAATGGGTCGTCCACCTTGAATCAATACGGCACCAATACCCTTTCCACTTGCGTCACATTCAACTTCAAATGGTTTGGAAAAATCAGGAAGTGCTAATATGGGTGTGTTGCACATCTTCTTCTTGACTTCTTCAAACGCCCTTTGAGCTTGGGGTGTCCATTCGAACACGCCTTTCTTAGTACACTCGGTGATGGGAGCCATGAGTGTGCTGAAGTTCTTGATGAATCTTCTATAGAAAGAAGCAAGTCCATGAAATGAACGAACTTCCGTGAGCGTTTTTGGACTAGGCCATGATTGAATTGCTTCAATTTTGCTAGGATCCACCTTTACGCCATCACCTGAAACTATGTAGCCAAGAAACATGACTTCATATAGTAAAAAATCACATTTTTCTAGTTTTCCATACAGCTTTTCTCTTCTCAAAACGGAAAATACTTGAAAAAGGTGATCAAAATGAGATTCTTCATCACGTGAATAGATGAGAATGTCATCCAAGTATACTACCACAAACTTGCCCAGAAATGGCCTTAGCACCTCATTCATCAACCTCATGAACGTACTAGGGGCGTTGGTAAGGCCAAATGGCATGACGAGCCATTCATATAGCCCATGCTTTGTCTTGAATGCAGTCTTCCATTCGTCCCCTTCTCTCATGCGAATCTGATGATATCCACTTCTCAAGTCTACTTTTGAGAAGACCTTTGAACCACTCAATTCATCCAGCATGTCATCAAGTCTTGGGATTGGAAACCTGTACTTGATAGTAACGTTATTAACGGCTCTACTATCAATACACATTCTCCAAGTACCATCTTTCTTAGGAACCAACAAAGCAGGAACGGCACATGGACTCATGGACTCACGCACATAACCCATACCCATTAGTTCTTCAATTTGGCGTTGTAACTCCTTGGTTTCCAAAGGATTACATCTATAGGCTGGTTTATTTGGTAAGGGTGCTCCGGGAATGAGATCAATTTGATGCTCAATTCCTCGTATGGGTGGTAGTCCTTTTGGTAATTCATCAGGAAAAACGTCCTCAAAATCTTTAATTAATTGGGCTAATTTAGGATTTCGAGCAACAAAATTTTCGTGGGTTTCTTTGGAGTATAGTAGAAACAATTCTGCCTCATCTTCTAACTCCCTCTCAAATTCTCTAAAAGATAATAAGGATACTTCTTTTTGTGGTGTTTGTGATGGTGAAAAACGTGGGGGTGGTAAAGGGTGTAGTTTTTTCTTCCTCCCTTCATGGACTATCGTATAAGTGTTGTGATACCCATCGTGTATAGATCTTCTATCAGTTTGCCAAGGTCTACCAAGTAGAATATGACAAGCATCCATAGACACAACATCACATAATATCGAATCACAATACGCACTAATACAAAAAGAGACCATACATTGCTTCCTAACCCCAGTGCTAGCATTAGAGTCTAACCAACTCAATTTGTAAGGTTGTGGATGATTTGTGGTCGTAAGACCTAGTTTGGATACTAGAGTCTTAGATACGGTATTAGCCTCACTTCCTCCATCAATAATTAGATCACATACCTCGTTACCAATTTTACAACGGGTGATGAAAATGTGTTGTCGTTGAGGGGCAGCATCTTCTTCCACACGTGCTTGCAAGGCCCTCCTAATCACGAGGCTAGTCTTCTCTGATTCGGCAATGCAATCGTCACAATCATCATCAATTTCTTCTTCTCCATCCTCAAACTCATCCCAATTGATGTTTTGAGTGGCCATGAGTTTAACTTCTTGCATAGTTAATGCCCTAGTGTTAGGACAATCTTTCTTGTAATGACCTCGTCCTCCACATTTGTAGCACACAATATCACCTATCTTCACGTTCCTTGTGTCCTTCTTTATGGGGTTGCTTGGTTTGTTAAATGACGAATTCTCCTTTGTAGGAAAAGCAGGTTTTCGTGTCAATTGAGGAATGGTAACTGGTTTCTTCTTCTTCCTCTTAGCATCGAACTTAATCACCAACTTGCAAGCTTCCACAAACGTGAGGTTGGTATAACCTTCAAGTCTGTCTTGCAACTCTTGGTCCAAACCGGATATGAAACGCCCCATTTTGAGCTCTTCATTCTCGGTTACTTCACACACAATAGCAAGCTTATCGAATTCTTTTATGTAATCCTCGACAGAGTCCCCATTTTGTTGTAAGGTACTCCATTTCACATATTGGCTTTGCTTGTAATTGTGGGGAATGAAACGGTCTTTCATCCGTTTTTTGAGTTTGTTCCAAGTAGAGATAGGAACCTTCCCCTTAAGGGTGCGTCCTCTTTGCTCTCCTTGTAACCAACTATCACCATAGCCCTTTAGCTTGACTTTGGCAATCTTAAAACGCTGTACATCCTCATGGATGTCCTTGTATTCAAAGTACCTTTCCAAGGATTTCTCCCATTCTAAGTACTTTTCAGGGTCAAGGGTCCCATCAAAAGAAGGGACGTCCACTTTGAGACTCCTATCTTCCCTCCTAGGTGGAGGGTCTTCCTCTCGATCTCTCCTATCTTGCTCGTTCATGAGCCTTGCCATTAAGGCAGCAAGATTCCCTTGTAGATTAGCATTAGTTTCGGCCAATCTTTCTTGACTAGCAATGGATCGATTTAGAGCTTCCAATGCTGTCCTTAAGTCTTGATTTTCTCCCATGGTGTGTAGGTATACGACCCCTTAGGAAAAGCTTTCTTTTTTTTTTTTTTTTTTTTTTGACAATTTTCCCCCTACCTGACGCGCCAAATGATGTGTAAGCAAGATGAGAACCTTGTTACAGAATATGTGTTTAAGGGGTCTTAATGAAATGTTGTGATTAATGAGAGAAGAATAGGGGAACACTCAACCCTAGTCTCGGATATAACCAAGGGGAACACTCACCCTTCGCTTAGTGTAGTTTAGAAATAGGGATTACTCAACCCACTCGTTTACTACGTAAGTTCTAGGTTTGGGAACACTCGACCAAAGCTAGTACTCTTCAAATTTGGATTCTCAAATTTGGACCTTAAAAATGACTATTAGCAAGTCACGTTTAATCAAAGAAAAACTCAAGTGTTTTGCAAATTTCTGGATGCATTTCTATTCATTTCGTGCACTATTTATAGTAGTGTCTTCATTACATAGGATTCCATTATTTGCCTAATTAAAGACAGAAATAAAAAACTAAATATAAAGTGATTAAAAGGCTAATAACCGTCCCTTTAATCCTTTACACAAACCGGAATTACCTAACAACAATAAACTGAAATAAACTACTAACAACAATCAGAAACTAACTAACTAATCGTAAAACTAGGCTTAAACTAAGGAAATATTTAACAAACTTTGAACGGCATTCCATCCGATTATTAAAACGTGCAAAATGGCTTCAATAACCTCTTCAGCGTGTATTTAGCTTGTTTGCAACTACCTTTGACTTAAGCCCCTTTATTCCAGCCATGAACTAACTAACTCCCTAATTTATGCCTAAGTAGTTCAACTGACCAGCTAACTAACTAACTCCTTGTTGTACGTCCACTAACCAACCAACTAAGCAAAGAATCAGCTAACTAACTCCAATTCTCACGCCTCTTCAGTTTAACAAATCAACGAGTTAACTACCCTCCTTAAGTCACGCTAATTAGTTCACTAACTAATCAGTTCAACTAATCCCTTAATTCATGCTCCATGATCGTCCAACTTGACTCCAATTACACGAATCATGCGTGGCATCAAACCGGCATCTTTACTAACTTCCTTCAACTAGATTAACTACTTTAAGGGAAGTATAACCTGTAGTAAAACTTTTTGGACCGCCTTGCATAGGATTGAAGAACGATTTGGACAGAATTAAGCCCTTAGCATTTAATTCAATAATACTGTCTTGACCGTCTTCATCTAAATCATGGATAATTGCACTTTGACCATTTTGGTCAGTGTGTAGGTATACGACCCCTTAGGAAAAGCTTCTTTTTTTTTTTTTTTTTTTTTTTTTTTTGACAAATTTCCCCCTACCTGACGCGCCAAATGATGTGTAAACAAGATGAGAACCTTGTTACAGAATATGTGTTTAAGGGGTCTTAATGAAATGTCGTGATTAATGAGGGGAGAATAGGGGAACACTCAACCCTAGTCTCGGATATAACCAAGGGGAACACTCACCCTTCGCTTAGTGTAGTTTGGAAATAGGGATTACTCAACCCACTCGTTTACTACGTAAGTTCTAGGTTTGGGAACACTCGACCAAAACTAGTACTCTTCAAATTTGGATTCTCAAATTTGGACCTTAAAAATGACTATTAGCAAGTCACGTTTAATCAAAGAAAAACTCAAGTGTTTAGCAAATTTCTGGATGTATTTCTATTCGTTCAGTACACTATTTATAGTAGTGTATTCATTACATAGGATTCCCCTTTTGTAGTTATCCATTACTTGCCTAATTAAGGACAGAAATAAAACTAACTATAAAGTGATTAAAAAGGCTCATATAACCGTCCCCTTAATCCTTTATCACAAAACAACTGAAATTAACTAATAACCATAAACTGAAACTAACTAATTAACGAAAACTAAGCTTGAATTAAGGAAAAAACGTTCAGCAAACAAGAAGTCTTCAACCGGCATTTTCCACGTGCAAAACCTTGCATGTTCAACGTTCAAATCCGTGTAAATAGCTGGCTTGTAACCTCCTTTGACTCAAGCTCCTTTATTCCACCCATGAACTAACCAACTCCCTAATTTACGCCTAAGTAGTTCAACTGACCAGCTAGCTAACTAACTCCTTGATTTACGTCAACTAACCAACCCAACTGACCAGCTAGCTAACTAACTCCTTGATTTACGCCTATTCAGTTTAACTAACCAACGAGCTAACTAAACTTCTTAATTCACGGCCTTTAGTTCAACTAATCACCTAGTCTTACGCCCAACTAACAATCAGACAACTTCTCCCTTAATTCATGCCCCATGATCAGTCCACGTAACTCTAAATACCCCAAATCATGCGTGGCATCAAGTCGGCATCATTACTAGATCCCTTCAACTAGATTAACTACTTTAAGTGAAGTATAACCAGTAGTAAAACTTTCTGGACCGCCGTGCATAGGATTGAAGAACGATTTGGACAGAATTAACCCCTTAGCATTTAATTCAATAACACCGTCTTGACCGTCTTCATCTAGATCATGGATAATTGTTCTTTGACCATTTTGGTCAGTTTTGACCAATATTGACTCATATCGTCCTATCCGAAGTGTTTAGGTCATTTTAATCCCAAAAACTCTCCCGTTTGATTGAGTTTCACTCAAATAGAGTTTTTTAATTTGTGACATGTGTAAATACGTTATTTTCTACCCTAAATCGATCCTATTTTATATATATTTAATCATATAGTCCTATTAAAATTGTTAAGGTCATCTTATACCCAAAACCTCTCCCGTGTGACCAAGTTTCACTCAAATTGATGTATTGGAAGTGTTTATAACATGTTCATGGGTAGATACGTCACTTTGTACCCAAAACCTTTCCCGTTTGACCGAGTTTGACTCAAATCGATGTATATCAAGTTTTTATGAAATATTAATGAGTAAATACGCCATTTTCTACTTAAAACCAATCACTTTTTACCAATAATGACTCATATCGTCCTATTCGAAGTGTTTAGGTCATTTTATACCCAAACCTCTCCCGTTTGTTCGAGTTTGACTCAAATCAATGTATTTCATGTTTCAGACATGTTCATGGGTAAATACATCATTTTCTACCAAAAATCAATCCCTTTTGACTAATATTGATTCATATCATCCTATTCGATGTGTTTAGATCATTTTATACCTAAAACCTCTCCCGTTTCACCGAGTGTGACTCAAATAGATGTATTTCAAGTGTTTATGACATGTTCAAGGGTAAATACGTCATATTATCCTATTCAAAGGTAGTAGTTCATTTTATACCCAAAATCTCTCCCTTTTGATCGAGTTTTACTAAAATCGATGTATTTCAAGTGTTTATGACAAGTTCTAGGGTAAAAACATCACTTTCTACCCAAAACCTATCCCATTTGACTAATATTGACTCATATCTTCCTATTCATAGTGTTTAGGTTATTTTATACCCAAAACCTCTCTCATTTACTCGAGGTTCACTCAAATGGATGTATGGTGTTTATGACATGGTATAGGGTAAATACGTCATCTTCTACCCAAAATCGATCCCGTTTGACCAATATTGACTTATATCATCCTATTCAAAGTGTTTAGGTCATTATATACCAAAAACCGCTCCCATATGAAAGAGTTTAACTCAAAACAATGTATTTCAAGTGTTTATGACAGTTTCATGGGTAAATAAGCCATTTTCTACCCAAAACTGATCCCTTTTAACCAATGTTGACTCGTATCGCCCTATTCAAAATGTTTAGATCATTTTATACCCAAAACCTCTCCCGTTTGACCGAGTTTGACTCAAATCGATGTATTTCAAGTTTTTTTGACATGTTCATGATTAAATACGTCATTTTCTACCCAAAACCGATTCGTTTAGACCAATATTGACTAATATCGTCCTATCCAAAGTGATTAGGTCATTATGTACCCAAGATCTCTCCCGTTTGATCGAGTTTGAGTCAAATTGACCAAAATGGTCAAAGTGCAATTATCCATGATTTAGATGAAGACGGTCAAGACAGTATTATTGAATTAAATGCTAAGGGCTTAATTCTGTCCAAATCGTTTTTCAATCCTATGCAAGGCGGTCCAAAAGGTTTTACTACAGGTTATACTTCCCTTAAAGTAGTTAATCTAGTTGAAGGGAGTTAGTTAAGATGCCGAGTTGATGCCACGCATGGTTCGTGTAATTGGAGTCAAGTTGGACGATCATGGGGCATGAATTAAGGGATTAGTTGAACTGATTGGTTAGTGAGTTAATTAGCGTGAATTAAGGAGGGTAGTTAACTCGTTGATTTGTTAAACTGAAGAAGCGTGAGAATTGGAGTTAGTTAGCTGATTCTTTGCTTAGTTGGTTGGTTAGTGGACGTACAACAAGGATTGGAGTTAGTTAGCTGATTCTTTGCTTAGTTGGTTGGTTAGTGGACGTACAACAAGGAGTTAGTTAGTTAGCTGGTCAGTTGAACTACTTAGGCATAAATTAGGGAATTAGTTAGTTTCTGATTGCTGTTAGTAGTTTATTTCAGTTTATGGTTGTTAGGTAATTTCAGTTTGTTATAAAGGATTAAAGGACGGTTATTAGCCTTTTAATCACTTTATATTTAGTTTTTTTATTTCTGTCTTTAATTAGGCAAATAATGGAATCCTATGTAATGAAGGCACTACTATAAATAGTGCACGAAATGAAGAGAAATGCATCCAGAAATTTGCTAAACACTTGAGTTTTTCTTTGATTAAACTTGACTTGCCAATAGTCATTTTTAAGGTCCAAATTTGAGAATCCAAATTTGAAGAGTACTAGCTTTGGTCGAGTGTTCCCAAACCTAGAACTTACGTAGTAAACGAGTGGGTTGAGTAATCCCTATTTCTAAACTACACTAAGCGAAGGGTGAGTGTTCCCCTTGGTTATATCCGAAATTAGGGTTGAGTGTTCCCCTATTTTCCTTTCACAAATCACGCATTCTACTAAGACCCCTTTAAACACATATTCTGTAACAAGGTTCTCATCTTGTTTACACATCATTTGGCGCGCCAGGTAGGGGGAAAATTTGTCAAAAAAAAAAAAAAAGAAAGCTTTTCCTAAGGGGTCGTATACCTACACACCATGGGAGAAAATCAAGACTTAAGGACAGCATTGGAAGCTCTAAATCGATCCATTGCTAGTCAAGAAAGATTGGCCGAAACTAATGCTAATCTACAAGGGAATCTTGCTGCCTTAATGGCAAGGCTCATGAACGAGCAAGATAGGAGAGATCGAGAGGAAGACCCTCCACCTAGGAGGGAAGATAGGAGTCTCAAGGTGGACGTCCCGTCTTTTGATGGTACCCTTGATCCTGAAAAGTACTTAGAATGGGAGAAATCCTTGGAAAGGTACTTTGAATACAAGGACATCCATGAGGATGTACAGCGTTTTAAGATTGCCAAAGTCAAACTAAAAGGCTATGGTGATAGTTGGTTACAAGGAGAGCAAAGAGGACGCACCCTTAAGGGGAAGGTTCCTATCTCTACTTGGAACAAACTCAAAAAACGGATGAAAGACCGTTTCATTCCCCACAATTACAAGCAAAGCCAATATGTGAAATGGAGTACCTTGCAACAAAATGGGGACTCTGTCGAGGATTACATAAAAGAATTCGATAGGCTTGCTATTGTGTGTGAAGTAACCGAGAATGAAGAGCTCAAAATGGGGCGTTTCATATCCGGTTTGGACCAAGAGTTACAAGACAGACTTGAAGGTTATACTAACCTCACGTTTGTGGAAGCTTGCAAGTTGGTGATTAAGTTCGATGCTAAGAGAAAGAAGAAGAAGCCAGTTACTATTCCTCAAATGACACGAAAACCTTCTTTTCCTACAAAGGAAAATTCGTCATTTAAACCAAGCAACCCCATAAAGAAGGACACAAGGAACGTGAAGATAGGTGACATTGTGTGCTACAAATGTGGAGGGCGAGGTCATTACAAGAAGGATTGTCCTAATACCAGGGCATTAACTATGCAAGAAGTTAAACTCATGGCCACTCAAAACATCAATTGGGATGAGTTTGAGGATGAAGAAGAAGAAGTTGAAGATGATTGTGACGATTGCATTGCCGAATCAGAGAAGACTAGCCTCGTGATTAGGAGGGCCTTGCAAGCACGTGTGGAAGAAGATGCTGCCCCTCAACGACAACACATTTTCATCACCCGTTGTAAAATTGGTGACGAGGTATGTGATCTCATTATTGATGGTGGAAGTGAGGCTAATACCGTATCTAAGACTCTAGTATCCAAACTAGGTCTTACGACCACAAATCATCCACAACCTTACAAATTGAGTTGGTTAGACTCTAATGCTAGCACCGGGGTTAGGAAGCAATGTATGGTCTCTTTTTGTATTGGTGCATATTGTGATTCGATATTATGTGATGTTGTGTCTATGGATGCTTGTCATATTCTACTTGGTAGACCTTGGCAAACTGATAGAAGATCTATACACGATGGGTATCACAACACCTATACGATAGTCCATGAAGGGAGGAAGAAAAAACTACACCCTTTACCACCCCCACGTTTTTCACCATCACAAACACCACAAAAAGAAGTATCCTTGTTATCTTTTAGAGAATTTGAGAGGGAGTTAGAAGGTGAGGCAGAATTATTCCTACTATACTCCAAAGAAACCCACGAAAATTTTGTTGCTCGAAATCCTAAATTAGCCCAATTAATTAAAGATTTTGAGGACGTTTTTCCTGATGAATTACCAAAAGGACTACCACCCATACGAGGAATTGAGCATCAAATTGATCTCATTCCCGGAGCACCCTTGCCAAATAAACCAGCCTATAGATGTAATCCTTTGGAAACCAAGGAGTTACAACGTCAAATTGAAGAACTAATGGGTATGGGTTATGTACGTGAGTCCATGAGTCCATGTGCCGTTCCTGCTTTGTTGGTTCCTAAGAAAGATGGTACTTGGAGAATGTGTATTGATAGTAGAGCAGTTAATAACGTTACTATCAAGTACAGGTTTCCAATCCCAAGACTTGATGACATGTTGGATGAATTGAGTGGTTCCAAGGTCTTCTCAAAAGTAGACTTGAGAAGTGGATATCATCAGGTTCGCATGAGAGAAGGGGATGAATGGAAGACTGCCTTCAAGACAAAGCATGGGCTATATGAATGGCTCGTCATGCCATTTGGCCTTACCAACGCACCTAGTACGTTCATGAGGTTGATGAATGAGGTGCTAAGACCATTTCTGGGCAAGTTTGTGGTAGTATACTTGGATGACATTCTCATCTATTCACGTGATGAAGAATCTCATTTTGATCACCTTTTTCAAGTATTTTCCGTTTTGAGAAGAGAAAAGCTGTATGGAAAATTAGAAAAATGTGATTTTTTACTATATGAAGTCATGTTTCTTGGCTACATAGTTTCAGGTGATGGCGTAAAGGTGGATCCTAGCAAAATTGAAGCAATTCAATCATGGCCTAGTCCAAAAACGCTCACGGAAGTTCGTTCATTTCATGGACTTGCTTCTTTCTATAGAAGATTCATCAAGAACTTCAGCACACTCATGGCTCCCATCACCGAGTGTACTAAGAAAGGCGTGTTCGAATGGACACCCCAAGCTCAAAGGGCGTTTGAAGAAGTCAAGAAGAAGATGTGCAATACGCCCATATTAGCACTTCCTGATTTTTCCAAACCATTTGAAGTTGAATGTGACGCAAGTGGAAAGGGTATTGGTGCCGTATTGATTCAAGGTGGACGACCCATTGCCTACTTCAGTGAGAAGATGAGTCAAGGCAAGCTGAATTACTCCACCTATGATAAAGAGTTCTATGCTATGGTAAGAGCTCTAGATCATTGGTCACATTACTTGAGGCCACAACCTTTCATATTGCATTCTGATCATGAATCCTTGAGATTCATACATGGCCAAAAGAAGCTGAATGCAAGACATGCCAAGTGGGTCGAATTCCTACAAACATTTAATTTTTCCTCTAAATACAAGAGTGGAAAAGCGAATGTGGTGGCAGATGCCTTGTCTAGGAGGCATAATTTACTTGGAATGGTTGAAGCAAAGATGCTTGGATTCGATTTGATTAAGGAGTACTATCAAGAAGATGATGAATTCAAAGGGATAATGGAAAAATGCGTTCGTGGAGTTTATGAACTGTTTTCCTTGCATAATGGTTTCCTTTTTAAAGGGAATAGATTATGCATCCCAAAAAGTCCCATTCGAAGTTTATTGATACATGAAGCTCATGGGGGAGGACTAGCTGGTCACGTGGGTATTCACAAGACAATGGAGCTTCTCCAAGCTCATTTCTATTGGCCGAAAATGTTAGCCACAGTTCATCATGTGGTGAGTCGTTGCTCTACCTGTCAAAGAGCAAAAATGGTGTTTCATAAGGGTCTCTACAAGCCCTTACCAATTCCCGAAAGACCTTGGGAAGATGTTAGTATGGACTTTATTGTAGCTTTGCCAAGAACTCAAAGAGGCAAAGACTCAATAATGGTGGTGGTTGATCGGTTCTCGAAAATGGCTCATTTCATTCCTTGCCATAAAACTGAAGATGCAATGAAGGTGGCTAAGCTATACTTTGAAGAGGTAGTTCGTTTCCATGGGGTGCCACGCACGATTGTGTCAGATCGCGATACTAAGTTCCTAAGTCATTTTTGGAAATCAGTATGGCGTTTGATGGGGACTAAGTTGTTGTTCTCTACCTCACATCATCCACAAACCGATGGCCAGACGGAGGTGGTTAATAGAATACTTGGTTCGTTGCTTAGGGCTTTGATAAGTAAAAGTACCAAGGATTGGGATAATAAGCTTGCTCATGCCGAGTTTGCTTATAATAGGACACCTAGTGCTACTACAAAGTACTCTCCTTTTGAAGTAGTATATGGCGTCAATCCTTATGTTCCAATTGATCTTATTGCTTTGCCAAAAGACAAGTTCGTTCATGGTGGGGCAAAAGAACAAGCCGAATTCATGATAAAGGTCCATAAAGAAGTTCGGAGGAACATTGAAAAGGCGAATGAAATCTACAAGAAACAAGCCAACAAACGAGTGAGAAATGTGAAGTCTTTTGAAGTTGGGGATTTAGTGTGGATTTACATGAGGAAAGAACGTTTTCCTAGTAAAAGGAAGAACAAACTTATGCCAAGAGCCGAGGGCCCATTTGAGATCGTGGAAAAGATCAATGACAACGCATACAAAGTTGATTTGGGAGGTCAATATGGTGTCTCAAGTACATTCAACGTTGGTGATCTTGCTCCCTATCTTGATGATGACGAATTGAGGGCAATTCCCGTTGAAGAAGGGGAGGATGACCAAAATGGTCAAAGTGCAATTATCCATGATTTAGATGAAGACGGTCAAGACAGTATTATTGAATTAAATGCTAAGGGCTTAATTCTGTCCAAATCGTTTTTCAATCCTATGCAAGGCGGTCCAAAAGGTTTTACTACAGGTTATACTTCCCTTAAAGTAGTTAATCTAGTTGAAGGGAGTTAGTTAAGATGCCGAGTTGATGCCACGCATGGTTCGTGTAATTGGAGTCAAGTTGGACGATCATGGGGCATGAATTAAGGGATTAGTTGAACTGATTGGTTAGTGAGTTAATTAGCGTGAATTAAGGAGGGTAGTTAACTCGTTGATTTGTTAAACTGAAGAAGCGTGAGAATTGGAGTTAGTTAGCTGATTCTTTGCTTAGTTGGTTGGTTAGTGGACGTACAACAAGGATTGGAGTTAGTTAGCTGATTCTTTGCTTAGTTGGTTGGTTAGTGGACGTACAACAAGGAGTTAGTTAGTTAGCTGGTCAGTTGAACTACTTAGGCATAAATTAGGGAATTAGTTAGTTTCTGATTGCTGTTAGTAGTTTATTTCAGTTTATGGTTGTTAGGTAATTTCAGTTTGTTATAAAGGATTAAAGGACGGTTATTAGCCTTTTAATCACTTTATATTTAGTTTTTTTATTTCTGTCTTTAATTAGGCAAATAATGGAATCCTATGTAATGAAGGCACTACTATAAATAGTGCACGAAATGAAGAGAAATGCATCCAGAAATTTGCTAAACACTTGAGTTTTTCTTTGATTAAACTTGACTTGCCAATAGTCATTTTTAAGGTCCAAATTTGAGAATCCAAATTTGAAGAGTACTAGCTTTGGTCGAGTGTTCCCAAACCTAGAACTTACGTAGTAAACGAGTGGGTTGAGTAATCCCTATTTCTAAACTACACTAAGCGAAGGGTGAGTGTTCCCCTTGGTTATATCCGAAATTAGGGTTGAGTGTTCCCCTATTTTCCTTTCACAAATCACGCATTCTACTAAGACCCCTTTAAACACATATTCTGTAACAAGGTTCTCATCTTGTTTACACATCACAAATAGAGTTTTCTCCATTGTTTAGGGCATGTTCAAGGGTAGCTACGTCATTTTCTACCCCAAATCGATCCCATTTGACCTATATTTACTCATATCGTCCTATTCGAAATGTTTAGGTCATCTTATACCCACCTCTCCCATTTGACAGAGTTTCACTGGAATCGATGTATTTCAAAAGTTTATAACATGATCGTGGTTAGATACGTCACTTTCTACCCAACACTGATCCCATTTAACCTATATTGACTTCTATCGTCCTATTCAAAGTGTTTAGTTCATTTTGTGCCCAAAACCTCTCCCGTTTGACGGAGTTTGACTCTAATCGATTTATTTCAAGTGGTTTTGACATATTCATGGGTAAATACGTCATTTTCTACCCAAAATCGATCCCATTTGACTAATATTGACTCATATTGTCCTATTCGATGGTTTTAGATCATTTTATACCCAAAACCTCTCATGTTTGACCGAGTTTGAATCCAATGATGTATTTAAAGTTCTTATGACATGTTCCAGAGTAGATACGTCATTTTCTATCAAAACCGATCCCATTTAACCAATATCGACTCATATCGTCCTATTCGAAGTGCTTAGGTTATTTTATACCCAAAACATCTCTCGTTTGACAAAGTTTGACTCAAATCGATGTATTTCAAATGTTTATCACATGTTTTAGGGTAAATACAACATTTTCTACCCAAAACCGATCCCATTTGAGCAATATTGACTCACATCGTCCTATTCGAAGTGTTTAGGTTATTTTATACCCAAAACCTCTCTTGTTTACTCGAGTTTGGCTGAAATCGATGTATTTCAAGTGTTTATGACATGTTCTAAGGTTAATACGTCATTTTCTAGCCAAAACCAATTCCATTTGACCAATATTAACTCATATCGTCCTATTGGAAGTGTTTAGGTCATTTTATACCCAAAACCTCTCCCGAATGACAAAGTTTAACTCAAATCAATGTATTTCAAGTATTTATGACATTTTCAAATGTAAATACGTTCTTTTCTACCAAAAATCGATCTATATTAATCAATATTGACTCATATTGTCCTCTCCTAAGTGTTTAGATCATTTTAAACCCAAAACCTCACCCGTTTGACAAGGTTTTACTCAAATCGATCTATTTCAAGTGTTTATGACATATTCATGATTAAATACGTCATTTTCTACCCAAAATCGATTTGTTTTGACCAATATTGACTCATATCGTCCTATCCGAAGTGTTTAGGTCATTTTAATCCCAAAAACTCTCCCGTTTGATTGAGTTTCACTCAAATAGAGTTTTTTAATTTGTGACATGTGTAAATACGTTATTTTCTACCCTAAATCGATCCTATTTTATATATATTTAATCATATAGTCCTATTAAAATTGTTAAGGTCATCTTATACCCAAAACCTCTCCCGTGTGACCAAGTTTCACTCAAATTGATGTATTGGAAGTGTTTATAACATGTTCATGGGTAGATACGTCACTTTGTACCCAAAACCTTTCCCGTTTGACCGAGTTTGACTCAAATCGATGTATATCAAGTTTTTATGAAATATTAATGAGTAAATACGCCATTTTCTACTTAAAACCAATCACTTTTTACCAATAATGACTCATATCGTCCTATTCGAAGTGTTTAGGTCATTTTATACCCAAACCTCTCCCGTTTGTTCGAGTTTGACTCAAATCAATGTATTTCATGTTTCAGACATGTTCATGGGTAAATACATCATTTTCTACCAAAAATCAATCCCTTTTGACTAATATTGATTCATATCATCCTATTCGATGTGTTTAGATCATTTTATACCTAAAACCTCTCCCGTTTCACCGAGTGTGACTCAAATAGATGTATTTCAAGTGTTTATGACATGTTCAAGGGTAAATACGTCATATTATCCTATTCAAAGGTAGTAGTTCATTTTATACCCAAAATCTCTCCCTTTTGATCGAGTTTTACTAAAATCGATGTATTTCAAGTGTTTATGACAAGTTCTAGGGTAAAAACATCACTTTCTACCCAAAACCTATCCCATTTGACTAATATTGACTCATATCTTCCTATTCATAGTGTTTAGGTTATTTTATACCCAAAACCTCTCTCATTTACTCGAGGTTCACTCAAATGGATGTATGGTGTTTATGACATGGTATAGGGTAAATACGTCATCTTCTACCCAAAATCGATCCCGTTTGACCAATATTGACTTATATCATCCTATTCAAAGTGTTTAGGTCATTATATACCAAAAACCGCTCCCATATGAAAGAGTTTAACTCAAAACAATGTATTTCAAGTGTTTATGACAGTTTCATGGGTAAATAAGCCATTTTCTACCCAAAACTGATCCCTTTTAACCAATGTTGACTCGTATCGCCCTATTCAAAATGTTTAGATCATTTTATACCCAAAACCTCTCCCGTTTGACCGAGTTTGACTCAAATCGATGTATTTCAAGTTTTTTTGACATGTTCATGATTAAATACGTCATTTTCTACCCAAAACCGATTCGTTTAGACCAATATTGACTAATATCGTCCTATCCAAAGTGATTAGGTCATTATGTACCCAAGATCTCTCCCGTTTGATCGAGTTTGAGTCAAATAGAGTTTTCTCCATTGTTTAGGGCATGTTCAAGGGTAGCTACGTCATTTTCTACCCCAAATCGATCCCATTTGACCTATATTTACTCATATCGTCCTATTCGAAATGTTTAGGTCATCTTATACCCACCTCTCCCATTTGACAGAGTTTCACTGGAATCGATGTATTTCAAAAGTTTATAACATGATCGTGGTTAGATACGTCACTTTCTACCCAACACTGATCCCATTTAACCTATATTGACTTCTATC
This sequence comes from Dysphania ambrosioides, assembly GCA_026401315.1. Lineage (NCBI taxonomy): Eukaryota > Viridiplantae > Streptophyta > Magnoliopsida > Caryophyllales > Amaranthaceae > Dysphania > Dysphania ambrosioides. The sequence goes on from CM048659.1 coordinate 14,751,112, forward strand.
GTCCTATTCAAAGTGTTTAGGTCATTTTGTGCCCAAAACCTCTCCCGTTTGACGGAGTTTGACTCTAATCGATTTATTTCAAGTGGTTTTGACATATTCATGGGTAAATACGTCATTTTCTACCCAAAATCGATCCCATTTGACTAATATTGACTCATATTGTCCTATTCGATGGTTTTAGATCATTTTATACCCAAAACCTCTCTTGTTTGACCGAGTTTGAATCCAATTGATGTATTTAAAGTTCTTATGACATGTTCCAGAGTAGATACGTCATTTTCTATCAAAACCGATCCCATTTAACCAATATCGACTCATATCGTCCTATTCGAAGTGCTTAGGTTATTTTGTACCCAAACATCTCTCGTTTGACAAAGTTTGACTCAAATCGATGTATTTCAAATGTTTATCACATGTTTTAGGGTAAATACAACATTTTCTACCCAAAACCGATCCCATTTGAGCAATATTGACTCACATCGTCCTATTCGAAGTGTTTAGGTTATTTTATACCCAAAACCTCTCTTGTTTACTCGAGTTTGGCTGAAATCGATGTATTTCAAGTGTTTATGACATGTTCTAAGGTTAATACGTCATTTTCTAGCCAAAACCAATTCCATTTGACCAATATTAACTCATATCGTCCTATTGGAAGTGTTTAGGTCATTTTATACCCAAAACCTCTCCCGAATGACAAAGTTTAACTCAAATCAATGTATTTCAAGTATTTATGACATTTTCAAATGTAAATACGTTCTTTTCTACCAAAAATCGATCTATATTAATCAATATTGACTCATATTGTCCTCTCCTAAGTGTTTAGATCATTTTAAACCCAAAACCTCACCCGTTTGACAAGGTTTTACTCAAATCGATCTATTTCAAGTGTTTATGACATATTCATGATTAAATACGTCATTTTCTACCCAAAATCGATTTGTTTTGACCAATATTGACTCATATCGTCCTATCCGAAGTGTTTAGGTCATTTTAATCCCAAAAACTCTCCCGTTTGATTGAGTTTCACTCAAATAGAGTTTTTTAATTTGTGACATGTGTAAATACGTTATTTTCTACCCTAAATCGATCCTATTTTATATATATTTAATCATATAGTCCTATTAAAATTGTTAAGGTCATCTTATACCCAAAACCTCTCCCGTGTGACCAAGTTTCACTCAAATTGATGTATTGGAAGTGTTTATAACATGTTCATGGGTAGATACGTCACTTTGTACCCAAAACCTTTCCCGTTTGACCGAGTTTGACTCAAATCGATGTATATCAAGTTTTTATGAAATATTAATGAGTAAATACGCCATTTTCTACTTAAAACCAATCACTTTTTACCAATAATGACTCATATCGTCCTATTCGAAGTGTTTAGGTCATTTTATACCCAAACCTCTCCCGTTTGTTCGAGTTTGACTCAAATCAATGTATTTCATGTTTCAGACATGTTCATGGGTAAATACATCATTTTCTACCAAAAATCAATCCCTTTTGACTAATATTGATTCATATCATCCTATTCGATGTGTTTAGATCATTTTATACCTAAAACCTCTCCCGTTTCACCGAGTGTGACTCAAATAGATGTATTTCAAGTGTTTATGACATGTTCAAGGGTAAATACGTCATATTATCCTATTCAAAGGTAGTAGTTCATTTTATACCCAAAATCTCTCCCTTTTGATCGAGTTTTACTAAAATCGATGTATTTCAAGTGTTTATGACAAGTTCTAGGGTAAAAACATCACTTTCTACCCAAAACCTATCCCATTTGACTAATATTGACTCATATCTTCCTATTCATAGTGTTTAGGTTATTTTATACCCAAAACCTCTCTCATTTACTCGAGGTTCACTCAAATGGATGTATGGTGTTTATGACATGGTATAGGGTAAATACGTCATCTTCTACCCAAAATCGATCCCGTTTGACCAATATTGACTTATATCATCCTATTCAAAGTGTTTAGGTCATTATATACCAAAAACCGCTCCCATATGAAAGAGTTTAACTCAAAACAATGTATTTCAAGTGTTTATGACAGTTTCATGGGTAAATAAGCCATTTTCTACCCAAAACTGATCCCTTTTAACCAATGTTGACTCGTATCGCCCTATTCAAAATGTTTAGATCATTTTATACCCAAAACCTCTCCCGTTTGACCGAGTTTGACTCAAATCGATGTATTTCAAGTTTTTTTGACATGTTCATGATTAAATACGTCATTTTCTACCCAAAACCGATTCGTTTAGACCAATATTGACTAATATCGTCCTATCCAAAGTGATTAGGTCATTATGTACCCAAGATCTCTCCCGTTTGATCGAGTTTGAGTCAAATAGAGTTTTCTCCATTGTTTAGGGCATGTTCAAGGGTAGCTACGTCATTTTCTACCCCAAATCGATCCCATTTGACCTATATTTACTCATATCGTCCTATTCGAAATGTTTAGGTCATCTTATACCCACCTCTCCCATTTGACAGAGTTTCACTGGAATCGATGTATTTCAAAAGTTTATAACATGATCGTGGTTAGATACGTCACTTTCTACCCAACACTGATCCCATTTAACCTATATTGACTTCTATCGTCCTATTCAAAGTGTTTAGGTCATTTTGTGCCCAAAACCTCTCCCGTTTGACGGAGTTTGACTCTAATCGATTTATTTCAAGTGGTTTTGACATATTCATGGGTAAATACGTCATTTTCTACCCAAAATCGATCCCATTTGACTAATATTGACTCATATTGTCCTATTCGATGGTTTTAGATCATTTTATACCCAAAACCTCTCTTGTTTGACCGAGTTTGAATCCAATTGATGTATTTAAAGTTCTTATGACATGTTCCAGAGTAGATACGTCATTTTCTATCAAAACCGATCCCATTTAACCAATATCGACTCATATCGTCCTATTCGAAGTGCTTAGGTTATTTTGTACCCAAACATCTCTCGTTTGACAAAGTTTGACTCAAATCGATGTATTTCAAATGTTTATCACATGTTTTAGGGTAAATACAACATTTTCTACCCAAAACCGATCCCATTTGAGCAATATTGACTCACATCGTCCTATTCGAAGTGTTTAGGTTATTTTATACCCAAAACCTCTCTTGTTTACTCGAGTTTGGCTGAAATCGATGTATTTCAAGTGTTTATGACATGTTCTAAGGTTAATACGTCATTTTCTAGCCAAAACCAATTCCATTTGACCAATATTAACTCATATCGTCCTATTGGAAGTGTTTAGGTCATTTTATACCCAAAACCTCTCCCGAATGACAAAGTTTAACTCAAATCAATGTATTTCAAGTATTTATGACATTTTCTGATGTGAATCTAGGTATTGAAACCTTAATCCACACAAAAGGGATAGACCTACATATAAAACCCTCTAAAGCTACGCACCAAAGGTTTAAAATCTAGGGCAAAAGTTTAAGAATTGATTAAAGCAAAGCACCCTCAATTCCTACACTTCCTCACGTGAATCTAAAGCTTTAAGCACCAATTCACAACTCTTTGTTACACACAAAGAAAAACAACAAACTCTCTAAGTTTATTGAAGAATATATAGAAAAGAATCTCCAAATATGATTTTTCCAAGCTTGGGTGCACATCTATTTATACCCATAGCTTGAGAGTTTCAATCATATTATGACTAGGCCTCCTACTTCTAAAAGGACTCCTAATAACCAATAGGATAATGCCACCTATTTATTACATAATCCTACTAAAACTCTAACACTATCTTATCTTAATTAGAATCTTATCCTACCTAAAAAGATAATATTACAAATTAACTACTCTAATCCTATTTTATTTAAAGTAAAACACTAAATATCCAATCCCATGTGTGTAGCCACGTCCATACCCATGCCATGTCACTTTCCATGTCACTTAAGTCGTAATAAAGCACCGATAAGATGTAATAAGCACATCTCAATGTAACAAGCACCTCCCCTTGTCTTAAAATTTTCCTCCTTGGTCAAAATTTTCAATCTTCGAAAATTACTCCAAGATTTTAGCTTTTGATCAAGGCCTTCCATCAATCATCACCTCCATGGCTTCCACAATTATAGAATCATAAAACCTGAAAATGGAAAGTTCAAAAACACACCTATGCCTAAAATGAGAAAAACCCTATCAAATGAAATGGGAGAAAACTCATAGGCAAAACCAACTTATTCCCCATGTCCACCTATCCTCATTTACATTTGCATGTTATCATGCACATGCAAATGTTCCCCTTTGATGCACCTAGAAGATTCGTGTCTCCATAAGCCAACAACTCTCCCATGGTAGCATTCTTCTTTAAAGCTTCAACCAATCCTTCGAATTTTGCATCCTCTATCATATCATTTTCAAATGTAAATACGTTCTTTTCTACCAAAAATCGATCTATATTAATCAATATTGACTCATATTGTCCCCTCCTAAGTGTTTAGATCATTTTAAACCCAAAACCTCACCCGTTTGACAAGGTTTTACTCAAATCGATCTATTTCAAGTGTTTATGACATATTCATGATTAAATACGTCATTTTCTACCCAAAATCGATTTGTTTTGACCAATATTGACTCATATCGTCCTTTCCGAAGTGTTTAGGTCATTTTAATCCCAAAAACTCTCCCGTTTGATTGAGTTTCACTCAAATAGAGTTTTTTAATTTGTGACATGTGTAAATACGTTATTTTCTACCCTAAATCGATCTTATTTTATATATATTTAATCATATAGTCCTATTAAAATTGTTAAGGTCATCTTATACCCAAAACCTCTCCCGTGTGACCAAGTTTCACTCAAATTGATGTATTGGAAGTGTTTATAACATGTTCATGGGTAGATACGTCACTTTATACCCAAAACCTTTCCCGTTTGACCGAGTTTGACTCAAATCGATGTATATCAAGTTTTTATGAAATATTAATGAGTAAATACGCCATTTTCTACTTAAAACCAATCACTTTTTACCAATAATGACTCATATCGTCCTATTCGAAGTGTTTAGGTCATTTTATACCCAAACCTCTCCCGTTTGTTCGAGTTTGACTCAAATCAATGTATTTCATGTTTCAGACATGTTCATGGGTAAATACATCATTTTCAACCAAAAATCAATCCCTTTTGACTAATATTGATTCATATCATCCTATTCGATGTGTTTAGATCATTTTATACCTAAAACCTCTCCCGTTTCACCGAGTGTGACTCAAATAGATGTATTTCAAGTGTTTATGACATGTTCAAGGGTAAATACGTCATATTATCTGATGTGTTTACTGATGTGTTTGTGTTTTAGGATCGTTTTGGAGTGGATTAGATGACTTAGAAACAAATTCGTCTCAAAAAGAAACAAGATAAAAACGCAAGGTAGAATCGGGTCTAAATTGCGTTTAGGGGAAATAATCTGGACCAAACACGAAGTAAGGCTAGATTATAGAGCTTATACTAACTAGCACTAAGCAAAGAAAGTATAAGTTTGTGAAACACAAAGTAACACACGAAATTCACAAAGAAAATCAGATTCTGTTCTATTTCTTTCACTCTTGTTCCAAATGAATTGGCAAGTGCCCTATTTATAGGAAGCTTTACAAATCCTTTAGCTTCCTATCTTATACGTTTAAAACAGAAGAAACAAGCCTCAATAAAGCTTTGTAACTCCTTTTTGAAATTCAAAACAGAATTTAAAAACTGAATTCAAATTGAGCATGATTCAAGCCTTGAATCACGCTTTGACTAAGTCATTATTTGACTGATTATTTGAGCAGCTATTTCGTGCATATTTGACAGAAAATAACCTCCCTAATTAAAGTTTTAAACGACTAAACTAAACAGCAAATAAATCATAATTATTCTCCCACAGAAAATGCCTTGAATCAAGCTGACGTTAATTGTGCTGTTTGAAACTTCTTGTTGATCGTATCCTTAACTGGTCAATACGTCCTCTTTGCTCTCTTCCCATTTAAGGCAAGAAACAAAAGGATTAATTGAAGAGAATCCCACGAAATTATCACCCAAGGACTTGGACTTTCCGTGGATGAACAAGGCATGGACCGTCGTTTGAACTTCTGGAACTTTACGGACTTTATTGCTTGCTACCATATCATTCTCCCCCTCTTCGGAAAAGTTTGCCCTCAAACTTTCATCATCTAGATATGGGCTCAAGTCTCCCACATTGAACGTTGCACTTACGCCACCAAAATCACTAGGTAGATCAATCTTGTAAGCGCTTTCCCCAATTTTTTCCAAGACTTGAAAGGGACCATCTGATCTAGGCATGAGCTTATTTTTCCTAAGGTTAGGAAAACGTTCCTTCCTTAAATGTAGCCAAACCAAGTCACCTTTAGCAAATGTAGGTTGTTTTCGGTTCTTATTTGCACGGTCTTTGTAGACTTTGTTCATAGCTTCAATCTTCTTTTTTATTTTGGTGCATGTTTTCTGAAATGCTTCCCACCTCTTCTTAGGTTCTCCATGTATTAAATCTCCTTTAGGCAAGGGAATTATGATTTATTTGCTGTTCTATTTCTTTCACTCTTGTTCCAAATGAATTGGCAAGTGCCCTATTTATAGGAAGCTTTACAAATCCTTTAGCTTCCTATCTTATACGTTTAAAACAGAAGAAACAAGCCTCAATAAAGCTTTGTAACTCCTTTTTGAAATTCAAAACAGAATTTAAAAACTGAATTCAAATTGAGCATGATTCAAGCCTTGAATCACGCTTTGACTAAGTCATTATTTGACTGATTATTTGAGCAGCTATTTCGTGCATATTTGACAGAAAATAACCTCCCTAATTAAAGTTTTAAACGACTAAAATAAACAGCAAATAAATCATAATTATTCTCCCACAGAAAATGCCTTGAATCAAGCTGACGTTAATTGTGCTGTTTGAAACTTCTTGTTGATCGTATCCTTAACTGGTCAATACGTCCTCTTTGCTCTCTTCCCATTTAAGGCAAGAAACAAAAGGATTAATTGAAGAGAATCCCACGAAATTATCACCCAAGGACTTGGACTTTCCGTGGATGAACAAGGCATGGACCGTCGTTTGAACTTCTGGAACTTTACGGACTTTATTGCTTGCTACCATATCATTCTCCCCCTCTTCGGAAAAGTTTGCCCTCAAACTTTCATCATCTAGATATGGGCTCAAGTCTCCCACATTGAACGTTGCACTTACGCCACCAAAATCACTAGGTAGATCAATCTTGTAAGCGCTTTCCCCAATTTTTTCCAAGACTTGAAAGGGACCATCTGATCTAGGCATGAGCTTATTTTTCCTAAGGTTAGGAAAACGTTCCTTCCTTAAATGTAGCCAAACCAAGTCACCTTTAGCAAATGTAGGTTGTTTTCGGTTCTTATTTGCACGGTCTTTGTAGACTTTGTTCATAGCTTCAATCTTCTTTTTTATTTTGGTGCATGTTTTCTGAAATGCTTCCCACCTCTTCTTAGGTTCTCCATGTATTAAATCTCCTTTAGGCAAGGGAATTATGATTTATTTGCTGTTCTATTTCTTTCACTCTTGTTCCAAATGAATTGGCAAGTGCCCTATTTATAGGAAGCTTTACAAATCCTTTAGCTTCCTATCTTATACGTTTAAAACAGAAGAAACAAGCCTCAATAAAGCTTTGTAACTCCTTTTTGAAATTCAAAACAGAATTTAAAAACTGAATTCAAATTGAGCATGATTCAAGCCTTGAATCACGCTTTGACTAAGTCATTATTTGACTGATTATTTGAGCAGCTATTTCGTGCATATTTGACAGAAAATAACCTCCCTAATTAAAGTTTTAAACGACTAAAATAAACAGCAAATAAATCATAATTATTCTCCCACAGAAAATGCCTTGAATCAAGCTGACGTTAATTGTGCTGTTTGAAACTTCTTGTTGATCGTATCCTTAACTGGTCAATACGTCCTCTTTGCTCTCTTCCCATTTAAGGCAAGAAACAAAAGGATTAATTGAAGAGAATCCCACGAAATTATCACCCAAGGACTTGGACTTTCTGTGGATGAACAAGGCATGGACCGTCGTTTGAACTTCTGGAACTTTACGGACTTTATTGCTTGCTACCATATCATTCTCCCCCTCTTCGGAAAAGTTTGCCCTCAAACTTTCATCATCTAGATATGGGCTCAAGTCTCCCACATTGAACGTTGCACTTACGCCACCAAAATCACTAGGTAGATCAATCTTGTAAGCGCTTTCCCCAATTTTTTCCAAGACTTGAAAGGGACCATCTGATCTAGGCATGAGCTTATTTTTCCTAAGGTTAGGAAAACGTTCCTTCCTTAAATGTAGCCAAACCAAGTCACCTTTAGCAAATGTAGGTTGTTTTCGGTTCTTATTTGCACGGTCTTTGTAGACTTTGTTCATAGCTTCAATCTTCTTTTTTATTTTGGTGCATGTTTTCTGAAATGCTTCCCACCTCTTCTTAGGTTCTCCATGTATTAAATCTCCTTTAGGCAAGGGAATTATGATTTATTTGCTGTTCTATTTCTTTCACTCTTGTTCCAAATGAATTGGCAAGTGCCCTATTTATAGGAAGCTTTACAAATCCTTTAGCTTCCTATCTTATACGTTTAAAACAGAAGAAACAAGCCTCAATAAAGCTTTGTAACTCCTTTTTGAAATTCAAAACAGAATTTAAAAACTGAATTCAAATTGAGCATGATTCAAGCCTTGAATCACGCTTTGACTAAGTCATTATTTGACTGATTATTTGAGCAGCTATTTCGTGCATATTTGACAGAAAATAACCTCCCTAATTAAAGTTTTAAACGACTAAAATAAACAGCAAATAAATCATAATTATTCTCCCACAGAAAATGCCTTGAATCAAGCTGACGTTAATTGTGCTGTTTGAAACTTCTTGTTGATCGTATCCTTAACTGGTCAATACGTCCTCTTTGCTCTCTTCCCATTTAAGGCAAGAAACAAAAGGATTAATTGAAGAGAATCCCACGAAATTATCACCCAAGGACTTGGACTTTCCGTGGATGAACAAGGCATGGACCGTCGTTTGAACTTCTGGAACTTTACGGACTTTATTGCTTGCTACCATATCATTATCCTATTCAAAGGTAGTAGTTCATTTTATACCCAAAATCTCTCCCTTTTGATCGAGTTTTACTAAAATCGATGTATTTCAAGTGTTTATGACAAGTTCTAGGGTAAAAACATCACTTTCTACCCAAAACCTATCCCATTTGACTAATATTGACTCATATCTTCCTATTCATAGTGTTTAGGTTATTTTATACCCAAAACCTCTCTCATTTACTCGAGGTTCACTCAAATGGATGTATGGTGTTTATGACATGGTATAGGGTAAATACGTCATCTTCTACCCAAAATCGATCCCGTTTGACCAATATTGACTTATATCATCCTATTCAAAGTGTTTAGGTCATTATATACCAAAAACCGCTCCCATATGAAAGAGTTTAACTCAAAACAATGTATTTCAAGTGTTTATGACAGTTTCATGGGTAAATAAGCCATTTTCTACCCAAAACTGATCCCTTTTAACCAATGTTGACTCGTATCGCCCTATTCAAAATGTTTAGATCATTTTATACCCAAAACCTCTCCCGTTTGACCGAGTTTGACTCAAATCGATGTATTTCAAGTTTTTTTGACATGTTCATGATTAAATACGTCATTTTCTACCCAAAACCGATTCGTTTAGACCAATATTGACTAATATCGTCCTATCCAAAGTGATTAGGTCATTATGTACCCAAGATCTCTCCCGTTTGATCGAGTTTGAGTCAAATAGAGTTTTCTCCATTGTTTAGGGCATGTTCAAGGGTAGCTACGTCATTTTCTACCCCAAATCGATCCCATTTGACCTATATTTACTCATATTGTCCTATTCGAAATGTTTAGGTCATCTTATACCCACCTCTCCCATTTGACAGAGTTTCACTGGAATCGATGTATTTCAAAAGTTTATAACATGATCGTGGTTAGATACGTCACTTTCTACCCAACACTGATCCCATTTAACCTATATTGACTTCTATCATCCTATTCAAAGTGTTTAGGTCATTTTGTGCCCAAAACCTCTCCCGTTTGACGGAGTTTGACTCTAATCAATTTATTTCAAGTGGTTTTGACATATTCATGGGTAAATACGTCATTTTCTACCCAAAATCGATCCCATTTGACTAATATTGACTCATATTGTCCTATTCGATGGTTTTAGATCATTTTATACCCGAAACCTCTCTTGTTTGACCGAGTTTGAATCCAATTGATGTATTTAAAGTTCTTATGACATGTTCCAGAGTAGATACGTCATTTTCTATCAAAACCGATCCCATTTAACCAATATCGACTCATATCGTCCTATTCGAAGTGCTTAGGTTATTTTGTACCCAAACATCTCTCGTTTGACAAAGTTTGACTCAAATCGATGTATTTCAAATGTTTATCACATGTTTTAGGGTAAATACAACATTTTCTACCCAAAACCGATCCCATTTGAGCAATATTGACTCACATCGTCCTATTCGAAGTGTTTAGGTTATTTTATACCCAAAACCTCTCTTGTTTACTCGAGTTTGGCTGAAATCGATGTATTTCAAGTGTTTATGACATGTTCTAAGGTTAATACGTCATTTTCTAGCCAAAACCAATTCCATTTGACCAATATTAACTCATATCGTCCTATTGGAAGTGTTTAGGTCATTTTATACCCAAAACCTCTCCCGAATGACAAAGTTTAACTCAAATCAATGTATTTCAAGTATTTATGACATTTTCTGATGTGAATCTAGGTATTGAAACCTTAATCCACACAAAAGGGATAGAACTAGATATAAAACCCTCTAAAGCTACGCACCAAAGGTTTAAAATCTAGGGCGAAAGTTTAAGAATTGATTAAAGCAAAGCACCCTCAATTCCTACACTTCCTCACGTGAATCTAAAGCTTTAAGCACCAATTCACAACTCTTTGTTACACACAAAGAAAAACAACAAACTCTCTAAGTTTATTGAAGAATATATAGAAAAGAATCTCCAAATATGATTTTTCCAAGCTTGGGTGCACATCTATTTATATCCATAGCTTGAGAGTTTCAATCATATTATGACTAGGCCTCCTACTTCTAAAAGGACTCCTAATAACCAATAGGATAATGCCACCTATTTATTACATAATCCTACTAAAACTCTAACACTATCTTATCTTAATTAGAATCTTATCCTACCTAAAAAGATAATATTACAAATTAACTACTCTAATCCTATTTTATTTAAAGTAAAACACTAAATATCCAATCCCATGTGTGTAGCCACGTCCATACCCATGCCATGTCACTTTCCATGTCACTTAAGTCGTAATAAAGCACCGATAAGATGTAATAAGCACATCTCAATGTAACAAGCACCTCCCCTTGTCTTAAAATTTTCCTCCTTGGTCAAAATTTTCAATCTTCGAAAATTACTCCAAGATTTTAGCTTTTGATCAAGGCCTTCCATCAATCATCACCTCCATGGCTTCCACAATTATAGAATCATAAAACCTGAAAATGGAAAGTTCAAAAACACACCTATGCCTAAAATGAGAAAAACCCTATCAAATGAAATGGGAGAAAACTCATAGGCAAAACCAACTTATTCCCCATGTCCACCTATCCTCATTTACATTTGCATGTTATCATGCACATGCAAATGTTCCCCTTTGATGCACCTAGAAGATTCGTGTCTCCATAAGCCAACAACTCTCCCATGGTAGCATTCTTCTTTAAAGCTTCAACCAATCCTTCGAATTTTGCATCCTCTATCATATCATCCTCCTCTTCTTCAAAAGAGTTTGTCCTCAAACTTCGAAGTTGATCGTCAGGCACATAAGGTGCTAAGTCGCCTATATTGAATGTGGCATGAACTCCATAGTCTCCAGGCAACTGAAGCTTATATGCATAATCACCCCACCTTACTGATGATTTTGAATGGACCATCACACCTAGGCATAAGCTTGTTCTTACGTCGATTAGGAAATCTTTCCTTCCTCAAGTGTAACCAAACCAAGTCTCCCTCCTTGTAAGTATGTTGAGTCTTATGTTTGTTAGCTCTATCCTTATAGATATCATTGACCTTCTCAATTCTTGCTCTCACTTGGGTGTGAAGCTTTTGCATATAGTCAACCTTGGCCTTCGCATCCTTCTCTAATTCCCTTCCATCCACCAATAACACTCCCTTGCCATTATCTTTGTTAGAACGAGTTTTTAGAGCCATAAAAGGCTTCAAAGCAAATGCTTTGGCTTGTGCATTCTTCCTCACAACATATATGTTTGTCCTTCCATCAAACTTTACAAATCTGTCATATTGCCAAGGTCTTCCCAAGAGAATATGACACGCATCCATGGGACAAACATCACAAAGCACTTGATCTTCATAATTGCCAATTTTGAACGAAATCAATGCTTGTTTACTAACCTTTACATCACTTGAATTGCTAAGCCAATGGAGCTTATATGGTTGAGGATGGATTTGATTGGGCACCTCCAACTTGTCCACCAAGAGTGTAGAAACCACGTTAGTGCAACTCCCCGAATCTATAATCACATCACATAGTCTTCCTTGGACATTGCATCTTGTGAGGAAGATTTTCTCCCTTTGGCTCTCCTCTAATGGTAAGGACATGGATTGCAATGCCCTTCGCAATACTAGGCTAGATCCCCTAGTTTCAGCCATCACCTCCTCCACATCCTCCTCTAGGACTTCAAAAGATGTGTTACCTTCTTCCTCTTCAAGCTCATGCTCCTCTTCTTCAAAGGTTTCATCTTCCTCCCAAGTCCGAGTAGTAGCAATCCTAGCATGGGGACAATCCCATTGGATATAGCCTTGTCCCTTACATTTGAAGCAAGTTCGTTGATCTCCCATAGGGGGCCTCGAACTTCCTCCCTTATCTCTCCCAAAAGATTATGGCTTTATGGATTTCTCGAGATTAGGCTTCACATTAGACATCTCACGCACCCCTTTAGCTTCAAATGATCGAAAGATCCCTCTAGGTTTACGTGTTTGCCTTTCAACCCTAGTTGCTATTGTACACACCTCATCAAAGCTCCAATAGGGTTGTAATTCCACCTTTTCCTTGATTGGGTCATTTAACCCAGCCACAAAACGAGCCACCTTGTGGTCTTCTTTCTCCTCTAGCCCACACACCATGGCTAGATTTTCGAATTCCATCAAGTATTCCTCCATAGACCTCCTTTCTTGCTTCAAAGTATGCATTTTTATAAAATTGTTTTGTTCAAAGTCTTGAGGAACAAACCTTTTTTGCATGTACTTCTTTAGTTTTGTCCAAGATGAGATCTTAGAACGCCCCTCCTTTCTCCTCTTCTTTTGCAAACCTTCAAGCCACAAACTTGCATAAGAAGTGAGTTTGAGTTCAGCAACCTTAAAGGATCTATGATCATCATAGTCCTTATATCTGAAAATTCGTTCAACTCTACGGATCCAATCTAGGAATTTGTCTGGGTCTAAACTGCCATTGAACTCAGGGATTTCAAGTCTCAAGCTTTGATCCTCTTTCCCCCTTAAACTCTTTCTCCTATGCCCTTTAGATGATTCCTTATCATCACCTGAAGAGGATGGGTCCCTCTTGCTAGGCCTCCTTGAGCTTCTAACACTAGATTCACCATCACTTTCGCTAGAGTTAGATTCATGCGAAGAGAGTTTACCTTTGCTTGAGGACTTTTCCTTCTTCCCCACGATTTGCAACAGCTCGTTCATACATTCCTTCAGTTCCTTCAACTCGCGTTCTATGCACAAGGCTTTGGCTTCTCGCAAGGTCAAACCTTTTTTGAAGCCTGGTGGCATCTCGTGTGCATCATCACCACTAGAATCCATATTGCTTGAGTATGCTTCGAATTCTCTCAATGAAAGCACCAAAAGTTGATGTGAATCTAGGTATTGAAACCTTAATCCACACAAAAGGGATAGAACTAGATATAAAACCCTCTAAAGCTACGCACCAAAGGTTTAAAATCTAGGGCGAAAGTTTAAGAATTGATTAAAGCAAAGCACCCTCAATTCCTACACTTCCTCACGTGAATCTAAAGCTTTAAGCACCAATTCACAACTCTTTGTTACACACAAAGAAAAACAACAAACTCTCTAAGTTTATTGAAGAATATATAGAAAAGAATCTCCAAATATGATTTTTCCAAGCTTGGGTGCACATCTATTTATACCCATAGCTTGAGAGTTTCAATCATATTATGACTAGGCCTCCTACTTCTAAAAGGACTCCTAATAACCAATAGGATAATGCCACCTATTTATTACATAATCCTACTAAAACTCTAACACTATCTTATCTTAATTAGAATCTTATCCTACCTAAAAAGATAATATTACAAATTAACTACTCTAATCCTATTTTATTTAAAGTAAAACACTAAATATCCAATCCCATGTGTGTAGCCACGTCCATACCCATGCCATGTCACTTTCCATGTCACTTAAGTCGTAATAAATGATTTGTTTACTGATGTGTTTGTGTTTTAGGATCGTTTTGGAGTGGATTAGATGACTTAGAAACAAATTCGTCTCAAAAAGAAACAAGATAAAAACGCAAGGTAGAATCGGGTCTAAATTGCGTTTAGGGGAAATAATCTGGACCAAACACGAAGTAAGGCTAGATTATAGAGCTTATACTAACTAGCACTATGCAAAGAAAGTATAAGTTTGTGAAACACAAAGTAACACACGAAATTCACAAAGAAAATCAGATTCTGTTCTATTTCTTTCACTCTTGTTCCAAATGAATTGGTAAGTGCCCTATTTATAGGAAGCTTTACAAATCCTTTAGCTTCCTATCTTATACGTTTAAAACAGAAGAAACAAGCCTCAATAAAGCTTTGTAACTCCTTTTTGAAATTCAAAACAGAATTTAAAAACTGAATTCAAATTGAGCATGATTCAAGCCTTGAATCACGCTTTGACTAAGTCATTATTTGACTGATTATTTGAGCAGCTATTTCGTGCATATTTGACA